>OU015466.1:20639750-21170068 GCA_907164805.1 Brachyptera putata
TTGTGATCAAACTAATTCGCATAATAACGAAAAGAGAAAGTGATATTGACTTTCTAGATAAATAATGTGCATCGTGGTGAATGCATTTTAGGGAGGGGAGGGGGGAAGTAAATGTAGAAAGGGGTAAGTGCAGTGAATGCGAAAGGGAAATACGACATTATAATACAGGATTTTGCAGTGCACTTCTCGTATATGTCGAGTTGTCGAACAGTCACGACTTTCAGTTATTTTAGAACTGCAAATAAATAACTTGGTCGTAATTATTGAATTTCCTTATCAAAACCTATTATAAATACAAGTTTCTTGGCATTGTTCACTTATTTAGTTATAATAAGGCTCTTACTTGTGCTTTCTCACCAATCTCCTTTTTAATTCGATTTTTTTCCTTTTGGATTTCAGAAAGCTGGAAATGTATATTATTTACCACAAGATGATAATAATGGATTTATTAATCGTACTTCGTAAGACAGTCTTCGCAGAACAATCGAAATTCATGATTATGTGAATGCCTGTGCCATTTACATAACACTTTAAACGATTTTTTTAGAGCACAACTTTTCATATGGTACTTGAAAAACCTGAAGAAGATAACCTATTATATCATCTGTAGGCCTTATCTAGATAATATTGTATCTATCTATATCACTTTCACATTAGGTTTGATGCTTTTATTACAATTAAACACCTCATTAAAATTTATGTCGCATACTCACAGTAACAATAATACTACACCAATGTTAATGATAACAATGATATAATAACGATAATAATATTAAAAATAATCATGGCAAGCGATTTCAGTTCTATTAATCCTCTCTCTCTCTCTCTCTCTCTCTCTCTCTCTCTCTCTCTCTCTCTCTCTCTCTCTCTCTCTTAATTTATCTCTCTTTCTCTATTGGGTCGTACTTTTGTCTCGTACTTTTGGGTCGTACATTTTTATAAACTCAAGCTTGATTTATTCTTATGCAATTTTTGGAAAACTATCATTTCAAATAGATCATTTTTGACTTTTCCTATCCCTCCATGTAAATCACATTTCAAATATACAGCAAATCTCTATCAAGATTTTTCAAAGCTAGTGTTTAAACTTTTTATCTACGCTGAAGTAGAAAATTTAGTCAAACTGATTCAAGTAGTGTCAGTCACCCGATCTGAAGAAAACAATTAATTTACAATCGTCGGAAGATCAAATGAACATAAAATATAATACGAATCATGAGTTCTTTCACTACAGACATTTACTATTTGTATATCATCAAATATTGAATAAGATCGTATAGCGGCACTGTGTAAATACGTAATTGTTTTATAAGTCCAAGATTGTTTTGTACATCGCGGTAGCTAAATGCAAATAATTGCAATAAACCTAGCTATCATATACTATACCTCCATATATAAGACAATCATTACCAAGGGATCCGCTGCATCACTAAACATTCGACTTTCTCCTGTCAGATCGTATACACTTTCTCCATCCAAGCAATATTATACTTAGTCACGATGTATTAAAGATAATACAATGATTTGATTCATTGCTTTATTATTATATGTATTATAATTTCGTTTCTAAGGTAAGTTTTGAGTTTTCCATGTGGGGGTGTATCTTATTAATAAATATATTGTTGTGCAATTGGTAACTGGTACTGTATGGATAATTTCCCTGATGGCTGAGAGAAAAGTTTTTCCAGTTCCAACGCTTGAAAGAATATTCTGTGAATAAACGCTTGATACGTCTTGTTAAACCATGAAACCAGTCAAAGATTCCGCTTTTGTCATGCGTAACAAAACAATAATATTGCAGTGATGGGATAAATTGTAGGAAGATCTTTGTTTCTAGCGATAGGGATATCAGTTCTAAACTTTATACTATATAAATCATTCATTGTTTTGTCATTTTACGTACTTATTTTATGTCATTCATGTACGTTCATTTATGTACAGTATTTAATTCAGAGTATTTTACTAATATTTATGTTGACCATCCTGTGTAAGGGGCAACCCAATTGTAGTATTTTTTTGTATTAAATCATCTTGTACAGATAGTGTAAGCATTTATGCAGTGACAACTAAATATCAATATGAGATATTATTACAAATTGTTTTTATCATCATTATTGAATTTCAACCAATTATAATGGCCTATTAAAGCTGAAGAGAGAAGAAGATGTTCATTTCACTCATCATTTATTTATATGTACTTTATAATTCTTGTTAGGAGCAGAAAGTATAGTTATTTCGTTTATATTTTCCCCGGACAGAAATTTAATTATTGTTTTAGTAATAAAACCATTATTATTTTCAATTTCAAATGAGAAGTGAAATTTTATTTGCGTATGGATATTTATATTATTGGCATATTATTGCAATTCATGTATGTCATAAAATAACTACGCCATCACTCTATCTGTAATTATTTTGTATCTATATTATTTTTCAAATGTATGTTATGAATACATATTATACAAGCAACTGATAAGCCTGTTTACTTGCTTGATGAATTATGGATCATTGTGAACATATAAGTGAATGCTTTCAGTTAACAAATACAAATCTTCGTTTTTATTCAATTCAAATGTTTTTTCCAAGTAAATTTCAACTTTCATTCAAGGTTTTATCTATTTTCTAGCTTCTCTAACCAACCTCTTCATAACTTCAATTGATAACAATTAACATTAACAATAGGGCTGAACGTAGCAAGATAACAAGAAAAAGTCATAATTGTTATGAAAAATCGTAACAATTAAACACCGATTTAAACACCAGCCATGAATTGAAAACGTTACTTTAAAATATTCAAAAATAGAACCATCTACAATTCATGTATGCAATTAACTGTAATCGATTCAAATCATAACTAGCAATACTTCGTATGTCTGACCAGTACCTCACAGTCGTGTAGAATTGGTCAACTTTCTACTGGCAAATTTGAATGAAATGAAAAGTAGTACCACACGAAAAATCACGGCCATCGTAAGTGACCTTGTTTTCAGAAGTGCATCGATCACGGCCTCCTATATAGTAATACTAATGATAATAATAATAATGATAATATAAATGCCAAGTCTCCCAACATGGTATCAGACCTCGAGCCTGAGGTAGAGATTACCTTCGGTTATGCTCGTCAATGAAAGTGAGAAAAGGCGACCTCGCCGATCACATTGTATTGAACAGAGAGAATATTGAATAAAAGGCCTATAAATCGGTGTTTTATAATGGACATTACGGCCGGCTACGTGTATATACGTTTGCGTGTAAATCGTACAAGGCGTTTTAGTCAATAAGGGGGCGGAGGCCCACATTGTGTGACCATCGAACGGGATATACGAGCAGCTTATTGACGGAGAGGGTCATGTATGGGTTGTTTAAGCATGATGTCAGCATACAGATTCAAGATAATTACGTAATACCTGAGATCTGTGCGATTTGACAGAACAGCATTAGTTCAAATAACGGTTTGTCCAAATTCATTGCATGAATTAGTTTTGTAAAATATAAATAGTTTTCACAATCATATCATAATCACAAATCATATTGAAATATTTCAATTTTTTAATAAAGATCCATACGAATTCATGGTTTCGTGTTACGACATAATTGAATCTACAAAACAAGAGGGTCGTCTATACCAACTTGATAACACAAATATCATCGTTATATTTGTGAAGCTATGCTAGTAATTCAGGATAATGTAATTTTTCAGGACGATATCTATGATAAGGGACACAAATCCATCTTTCTAAAGAGTCAAATCCATCCAGTAGCACCCATAAATGTGATTACCGATTTGTTAATAATTATTTTGTTGATGCACGGCCTTCTTTAGTGGATGCAACAATAACAAACAAATAAATATAGGCCAATGTTGTTTCATTATAACGTCATCAATAATTGTTATATAATAATAATTGTTTTCGATATGAGTAATAGAATGTGCAAAAGTTGAAGACCGTTTTTTCCATTAGGAGACATGGAATTTCCCACATGAATGATATAGCTATGATTCTCATTCAATAATTTTCAAATGTTTGTCAATTAAAATACATACAATTAGTTTTTTTGCAATCAAGGAAAAAATATATGGACGCAAGCGAATCAATTGAATTGATGTATATTTTCAATTTTCACAAACATGTGCATAAATTTCAATTAAGTGCGAGTTAAATACCTATAAATAAGAACGACCAAATCAGTCACCTAGTAGAGCATGTCTAATAAATAAATAATAAGTGGTATATATAAATGAAAGTAATAGCCTAATACCTTTCAAAAATGTACAAATAACATATTATTGTCAAATTGATCGTAGGCCTACATAGAATATAACGAAAAATCAAGAATACCGCTAGAGAAGAAACATCAGTCAAATCGTAAACCAGTTGGATAAGTAGGTCAATCAGTTATTTGAACGCGCCAAAAATATGCGTGTAGCGAAATAACAAAATACGTTGTATTTGATGATCATGAACTATAATTTCAACAAGTTCGCCGTCAAATAGCTGTAGAAGGTTGGATTAATCTCAGAGTTAAAGTAACGTAATTTGCCTACTGTGTTGGGTGTGAAAAGGTGCGTCATATAATGTGACGAGAATTACTCCCATACATCCGCAACATGACGCTTGCACTTATTTAAACCCCATGTATACAGATTTTCATTCCATTTCAATGCTGCTTAACGACCCCATCGACAGCTAGGTTATACGGGGGTACGAATGAGCGGGTGATAATGAAACGAAGTGATGAAGTGATGATAGGTGAAAGGACATATACAAAAACCCATGTCTTATGCGGGACTCGAACCCACGCCCAACATGACTTCATTTCATAATGCAGTGCGAAAGTTGACTGAGCCACGGGGATGGATTGCATGAAGATAAAAGTGAACTTGCACTTATTCAGACCTATTTCACACTTCTTACTGTACAGACAGAAAAACATACTTATCGATTAGATTTGTCAGATGATTATGGTATCAACCTATTTAGATGGGTGTGATGATTATTGTTAGTTTATAAAACGATCCCAACAAATGATAGTTTATTTAGGGGTACGAATGAGGAAATGATATACGACTTATGACTACAAACACGCATGCCTTATGCGGGACTCGAACCTACGCCCTACTTGACTTCAGTTTCCTGGCAAGACCTTGGCTGACTTGAGTCTGAAGGGAGGACACGTATTAAGAATTATGAAATGTCAAGTCATTTGAAATTGTTTTCAATTTATTTTTAGCATCTAGGTCTTTGAAAACTTTTCTAATGATTGTTTTTGCTTTTCTTATGGGCGTAAGGACATTCAATGTGCTCATACCGTTCCATTTGTAATCTCAATGTGTTATCAGATGATTTGACTTTCGATATATTTTAAAATTAATTACAAAACAACTCGAATAAATCTTCAAACTTCGAACACATTTTCACATTTATGGAGCTCAACATCATAAAATATTACGGACTTGATTAAAATGCCAGTGTAACTCGATTTATGGTCGCAAATACAATCAGTGTGAGAACCACACACTTTGATATCTAAATTCTATCAAATTAGCACACTGAAAACAAATTGAAGATTAACTAAACAAGCAAGGAAAAAATGCAAAATTATTTAAAAAATGGTTTCTACGAAATTTCTATCAAAATATACCAATAAAAACTGCGATTTTTTGTATTTAATAAATCAGGGAAAGTAATCGTGTACTTATACTTTTAGAAAATTATATATCTCCGTTTTTTATTCCTTTAAATTGCTCGTCAAGAAACTTTCTTTTTCACCAATTCTCATCAACGTTTTCGTTATTCGGTTTAAAAGTTTAAACGCGAGATCAGTGAGAATTGCTTTGTTCAGATCGCCGAGATTAATCTGACTCTGACCTAATTAACGCTGATTAACAAACAAACTCATCCAAATAACTAAATAAAAGAAATAGAAAGCACTTTCCATCTTCAGCTATATAAGGCTAGATTATACATATCGTATAACTTATGAACACATTACGTAATTTTAATAGAACAAACTTTCTGTAGAATCACACTGGCGAATGTAAAAATTAAATGAAAAATAATTGATTATGACGGTTAAATTTAGGAAGTGTTTCAAACTATTGTTAGTACACGTTAGTGATATTGTTAATTAACGATTGTTGAAAAAGTTCAATTATCACATACGGTATATATTATATTCAGGCGGATAATAAATATACCCTAAATCTTCCCCTTTTATTCTAATGTATCCAAAATGTCTTCTATGTATTCTAATGTCTTCCCCTTTTATTGCAATATGAGGTACCTAATTTTTTACTAATCTAATTCTTAGAATCGGCAACATGCGTGCAGTTTAGATTTAGTTTTGATCTAGTTATCTAGTTAGTTTCAAAAAAACAAGTGATACTTTCAACAGAATCAACAATATCACAACCAATTATTTTAAAAGCGAACGTATTTTCTAAAGGTATACCGATAAACATACGAACGTAATAAACCTTATATGCGGTATGCGATATCTTTTGGAATATTTTAGGTTATTATTTTTTAGATAAGATATATTTTTGTTCGCTAAATGTAGGCGTAAATGGTAAAGTGAAATGGCATGAACTTATACCCAGATATGTTCGCAACTGAAAAAAACTGAAAAAATACAATATCAATCAGTACAAATCATAGTAATCAGTAGTAATCAGTACAACTGCGCGTAAGATCGGTAAGATTGCCCATGTGGTGCCCCCCCCCCTCCCCCCGTGCAAATTTTGTGTCAGTTTAAGTGTCAATGCAAGATATTAATGAGAACAATGTCTCTCCAAACTGAATGTGACACCGTTATCGAAATTGTTTCTATTAACACACCTAGCCAGCTACCATCGACTGAAGATACGCACTCTAAAGATATACATATATTTAGTCAATGACTGAGACGTGTAGCCAAGTGACTCGACCGTCATTCAGGAGATCGGGGTTCGATTCCCGCCATGGTTGACCATTCTGACAGGGGTTTTCGTGGTTTCCCTCTGTCATTCAGGTCAATACTGGGATGGTTCCTCAACAACAGGCCACGACCGACTCCTTCCCACTATCCAAAAAACACCTGATAAAATAACCTTTCATCTCATCATCCGATTATCTCATATATCATTCACCGACGTCAATAGATCGTAGTCATCAGTCGCTAAAGCCAATGTAAAATATAAATTTAGTCAATGCAGCTACCTTGTGCCATCTCATTTTCAGTTGTGTACTTTTACCAGTATTACCGAGTTGTGGTACCAGTGAACTAATAGTATAACAGTCGGTATAGACCTCTCGTCAAATGATACGATAAATCCTCAGTAATCTAGATTAAGTTCAAGCTTATATATACATCCATTTATTTATTGTATTGTCATTTATAGAACTGCGTATAGCGCTAATCTATTTAGTGAACAATCATCTAATGCATCTATAGTCTGTTGGAATAATGTCGACTTACGATCGAGGGAAACCCTATACGAAAATACTCAGTCAGAATGGTCGACCATGACGGGATCCGAACCCCGTATCCAAATGACGGTACAGCACGCTAGAGATTCGGTGAATACAGCTTCAACATTCAATAAATTAAAAGAATCGCTTCATTGGCAAGCTACAACAACAATATTAGAAAATAAAAACAATAATTTATTTTTATTTAATCCCGGTAAAAACATGCAAAATGAGAGGCACAAGGTTGTCGTAAATATGTATAATAACCTACGCAAAACATTGTCATCTCACGAGGGAAGACCTTAATATGTCAAACTCGTAAAGAAGACCTTGTATATATATAACGCAATATGGCCTAATATTAGAAACAACATTTTAATAGAATTTATTTTCGTCGTCGTCGTCGTCTATTTCGGAGGCTCTCGATCTCCGAATCATTCCTCCCCACTTTAGAATACGTTAACCTATAAACTGGACTTGACAAATACGTTTCAGAATATGTTCACGCTTAATACGGACATTTCAAGTACGTTATGCATGATTTTAAAATGAAGTTCGGGAAAGATCAAGAGTTACAGCGTGTTGTCAGCTGATAATCTCAAAATATACGAAGTTTTTAGAAATATTGATTTTAGAATTAGAAATATTCTACTAAATTTTACTCGATACTAGATTTTAGAAATATTTATTGTTCTGTCGACACACCTAAATTATATTCACACTTCCACATACATGAATTTAAAAAGGCCTGCATGAATTCTCTAAACATAATAAGTCCAAAGTTTTTAGACATACTTGGTTCTACAGATTATTTTATAATAAAAATAAATTATATGTGTCCGTCTGCTCAGCCAATGAGGGGATTTCCTCTTAAGAACTGAAGTAATGTTGGGCGTGGGTTCGAGTCGATGGTGTGTGTGACCATATCCACCATCCGCTCATTCCTACCCCAAAACGAACTAACTGTACTAACTGTCGTTGAACAATCGGTCAAGTAAATAATGATTTACATTATTGTCCTTATGGTTTTCATGAAAGTTGTGGAGAACAAGTATGACAATAATAATTGTCTTGAACTGATTGAAATGCATATACGTCTATCCACTGACGAACTTAAATGAACGAACGAACTTATGAATCAGACGAACTTATGAAGAATTTGAACCAACAGTAAAAGCTCATTTTCCGTTCGTCTGATACCTAGCACAAGGTTGACTGGTTTATTTAGGTAGAATAAAGACTTTTACTTTTGGTTCAAACTGTAACTGCATATCCACTATACAGGCTTTGAGTTGAGGTTTCTGACTATACGTAAAACTGAGGAATATTATACATAATAAAAACAAGTCGCGCTATTTTCACTTTTCTAAATTTCACAGTGCTTAACAATCAACGAATGGGTGATAACTGATAAAGCACTGGCAGAAAAGCCAACATTCTAGACATGAAACTAAAAGAATATAACCTAACCAACTACAATCGCAATGATCACATTATACAAAATATATCTATATAATTATATTCACGGTATATATTAAAAATGTTGAGACCGTGTAGCAAAAATATCCAACCCTAAATTAACAAATCGTCAACCATCTGATTGCTATGTCAACAAATTAGTCACACTTTTTTCATGGTGCTTAATAACCTCAACAACCATCAGTCATTCTGGAACCTCACCAGGTTATATGGGGATACGAATGAGCGGGCGATAATTAAAAGATGAAGTGACGATAGGTGAAAGGATAATTACAAATGCCCGACTCGAACCCGCTACCGTCTGGGTTTCACACTTTATTATGCAATCGATATATTATATCATTAAAATTGATCAATTGTCATCGACGACGATTTTAGCATTTCCTACATCCTAATTTCATGCAATTCCCGGCTATTGAAAATTGTCTAGAATTGACGTAATACCATGTAAACGGTCAACACCCGGCTGTCTAACTGTTTAACCTCCAAGAGGTACGATGGCCATGACTATATGATAGTTTGACTTTGACTTACTTTTGACGATGATGGCGGCTGGTTTTTGGGCGCTGGATGTAGGTCACCTAGATTCTCACTGTCATCAGCCAAGCCGCCTGCCTGCTATAACGAGTCGTATACAGGCAGCTTGCGTACATAGGCCCTGAGGACCACAATCCAAAAAGAAAGCCAACGTCTTGCTAATGTAAAAGAGAGGTCTCGTTTGGCGCGGTTTGCCGATTAATGTGACCTATAAACAAAAAACAAACAAACAATCAATTACTAAAATAATTGCAATCACTTTGTATTTTGATTATGAATTGCCTTGAGGATAATGGAGGTGATGATATATTGAAATTCTTATACATTTTATTTAAAGGAAATCTCGATCAGGATGAACCCCAGGACTAGATTTTAATGAATAATGACGATATTTATTTCCCTAATTTCCGAGAAAACTAGAAATCATCATCTCAATTTCAGAAATTATAATTGATTTTGTGGTCCTCCGGAGAAGGACAACAAAAGCAATATAAGCAAACATACAGGAACATAAGCAGAATAGAGTATGTCTACGTCATGACTCAGAAAAAGAGCTGTGTCCTGGAGGATAAATATACATTGATAATGATTTTTGAAATTGAGATTATGATTTCTAGTTTTTTCTTAAATTAGGGACATAAATATCGTCAAAATCTTGTCTCAGGATTGTGCTCTCCTTTAAAAACGAAATAAATTGATATTACGACCTAGATATATTGATTTTTCAATGCGCTTGGAGTTGAATTTTTTCATTATGTTATCATATAATTCCATTCATTCTTACACCCTTTTCTAAAATCAAAACACTATACGCTTCCTTGAAGTTTTTAATGAAATGAAATTAAGGTTATTAGGAGCCATCCCTTGAGGTTCATATGAAAAATATCTTAATGTTCCCAATTTTTTTTGGAATGATTATTATAGTATTTGTCCCTTATAACTTTTTTAGAGGTTTTACATGTGGCTTTCACTTGAACTTAGTATATGTTCAATAATCGTTTTCATTGGTCGTAATTTATGTTATTATTGACCTAGGTCTGATTATTATTAGGCATAATATTATTATTTTGTTATTGATTTGTTCATCGTCTTATTGTTCTGAATATAACATTATTTTCTAGTTCAATCGCTATCATTATTATCACTATTATTCTAGTATCATTATAATATGTTTGTTTGATATTATACTTGACTTCAGCTATAGCCAAGTTTAAAAAGTTTGAACAAATATGTTTTCAAAATTGTGCATTAAAAAAAAAAATATGACAGCGAAGAGAGTGGAGAATTTCACAGTTTTTGGTTCCTTTGTCGGAGTGAGGGATATAATATTATAAAGTTTTCACATCCCTTCGTAAAATATCAAATTTAAGAAATAGATCACAAATTGATCATTCATCATAAAATTTTATGTTCTACCACATTCTGCTAATGTTGGTACACGATATTAGGTAATATGTCTCAATATTGTACACGTATCAACAATATTGTTTTATAATTAGAGATTATATTATAATAAAAAAATTATAAAATTATATCACATGATCTTATTTAGTGCTTCTCTTCTATCCTATTCAACGTATAGTATTTTTTCATAATTCTTATATTTTGTGTACAAGTGACAAATATTTTAATTAAAGACAAAGTTGCAAACGAAATTGTTTTATAAAAATTTATTTAAAAAAATCATTTTTAAAAAAAATCATTTTTGAAATAATTATTATGCATTTGGAAATTTTGTACTTCGAAAAAAATCTCAAAATGAAAATTTCTTCTAGAATCTTTCTTTGTCATGCTCATGCATAGGCCTACATTTTTTCAATTCATAGTGAACCGTGTATGTATCCACAGGTGACCATATGCATGTGTAGGTCTGACAATAGGAATTTGATCCGAATCTTCTCTTCGTTCCAGTTCTTTTCAATAAACACGATAGCTACCAGACAGCCAGACAGCCAAGAGTCAGACACTTTCCCTGATTTCTGGGAACATTAGACCCTAAATTGTACGGTAAAAGAGCCCTACCTATTTTCTGTAAATGCGAAATGAAGTGTGAGGTAAAAAAAGTTAGCACCTTTTTTTTTTAATGCTGCTTAACGACCCCACCAACAGCTAGGTTATACGGGGTCCGAATGAGCGGGTGATAATGAAAAGATGAAGTGATGGTAGGTGAAAGGACGTTTACAAAAACCCATGCCTTATATGGGACTTGAACCGACGCCCAACGGTGACTTCAGTTACTACCGCTAGCGATAATTGACGATTAGCTCTTTGAAATATATCACCATGGAGAGAGAATTAAAAACAAAAAGTAGCAATGAACATTAGGCCTACCAGATATAGAATCATACACATGTTTAGAAGGTGGGAATTATGTTTTAGAGTTCGTATCTACTCTACTACGGTCAAGTGTATTTTCAAAGCCCATTTGTCGGCATGTGTCTTTTATACTCTTATAAAAATCTATTGTTTTTCAAATACCAATGATTGCATATTAAAATGATCAATATCAATATTAATATGTTTATTATTTTTGAATATTTATAATTAAATTTCATATAATGAATTATATAATTATTAAAAATGCCTTGAGAACTCTTCTCTTATGCACCTTATGCATGTATGTATATATATATATATATATATATATATATATATATATATATATATATATATATATATATATCGTATTTGTAATAGATTTCTAGCACACACATACAACACAAGAGTACAATCATAATGTTCTAATTCACTCTGCACGTATTTCAATATACCTATTACTTATAAATTATTATTGAAAGACATTGCCTTGTACCTCGTGAGAATATTCAAACACTTGTCATTTATAAACACATAAAACATTATAATGAATCGGTAAACGCCACAGTTAAAAGGATAATTTTAAATTTATTGCACGAATCTAAAACAACAAGATGCCATAAAACATAAATAAAGTGCTACAATTTTTCTACAACCTTCGACTAATTTGCTATTACTATGACGCGCCATCAAACCCTAATATTCAATCAACATATTATATACGTTGGATTTATTAGCAACGTGTAGTAAATATTTGCGAAACACGCGCGACCTTAAAGATGAAAATAAAAGAAAGCAAGGCTCAAACGTAGCTCTATACTCACTCTCCTTGATGGAAGTTGATGGTAATATTATTGAAATGTGATTATTTAATGACCCCACCAACGACGTGTTAAATGACGGAGGTAGACTTTTCAAATTTCAGTTTCCATGAAATGATTTCTTGAATTTTAAACATTTGTAGGATTGGTAGATGAATATCAAGTTTTCGTGATAGATTATACTGGATAATCAATTGTTCATTATAATCACTGAACGTCTTAGTTCACGACCATCGGTAGCTCAGTCAGCTGAGGCACCGCTTCAGAAACTGTAGTCACCGTTGGGCGTAGGTTCGAGTTCCGCATAAGGCATGGGTTTTTGTATATGTCCTTTCACGCCATAGTTTCATAATCACCTGCTCATTCAAACCCCCGTATAACCTAGCTGTTGGTGGGGTCGTTAAGCAAACAATAATCATCATCGTCTTAGTTCACTGTTCAACATTTTGTTGAAATATTATTAAGTATATCCGTTGAGGTGGTATGACCACCCTTGTACAAACGAGACTATCTTGTTGGCATTAATTGGGGTACATGCAAGTGTACGGAAATAATATATTTGTGAAAGTATATTATTCTATAGTGTATAGATGGTATATTTTCGTATGTTTCGGGTCTATAACTATAAGATTTGAAATGCAGTATGAATATATAAGTTCAACAACTGAGTGGTGATCTGAATATATCATCACATCAGTATTTGTCGCAGAATCGACCAAGATATAGGCCTACACCATTTACACCTGACACCATTACATTAATCATTTACCAATTACATTAACCAACACCATTTATATATCTTCTGCAATACAGCCTCTTATCATCTTTAGAAGTATTGTTGAAAGAATGACAAAAGAGTTCCACGGATGAATTTAGTCATACTTGAATCCATAAAAGAAGAAGGTCTTCTAGCAACTAAATTATAGTGAAAATTGTGTTAATCTTGATGCGACTTCAAAGATTGAACATTTTTTCTTATCGTACAGACTTCGTCCTGAATAATCATTATACCCTGAAAATACAACTGCTTTACAAGTATAACGGCTATGTGTGCCTAATACGTTGGTAAACGACCTTCACAGATTCGCTAGTGCAATGCTGGTTCATATTGGAACCTTTACATTTCTTATCTGTCAAATGCCCCGAAAACCGATTGATTGTTGAAAAAATTGAAAGATTATACCCTTTAAATATATAATACCCCTCAACCTGCAGTGCTTGATTCAAATTGGACTACTTTCTCAACAAATGAACTGTCCTGCCGTCTGGTGTGAATATTTAGAAACTCTCACTTGATTTACGAAATTCTCAATTCAGTAGTACATCCTGACCTAAAACAGTCGAAATCATCTAAAATGTACACACTACGACAAATGAAGTTAATTTATGATACATAACTGGTTCGATCACGTATCATTCAGTAGTTTTTGTTTGTATTAAAATACAAAACTCATAGGCCTACCTTTCAACAGAAAATGTTGGTTTAAATTTGTTTGTTTGTGTAATTATTCGAAGAGAACGAGATGGAATGATAATCTATCATGACCTGTAATTCAATGTAAAACATAATAATGTATGTTTAACTTTCCAGTACTGGATTATAGAATAACGAATTCACGGTAGAAATATGAGGGGATGAGCAACATTATAAGGAACTGTTCACTGGGACATTTGAACTGCGCCATGAGGAGGACTCTCTATTCAATAAATCAGTAAAAAATGTACTAAACATAGAAGACATTGTGCATAAATACATCTGTTATAATGTGTAGTATACTTTTTAATTTACATTGGTTTCAACGTTGCACTGTATATGGTTGATCACGAATAAGATCTATTGGCGTAGCTGAATGATAAATGAGATGGTGGGAAGATTTGAATAGTGGGAACGAACCGACCATAGCCAGTTGCCATCCAAGTATCAACCTGAATGACATAGGAAACCACGAAACCCCTGTGTAAGAATGCAATCATGGCGAGAATTAAACCCCGGTCTCCTGAACGACAGTTCAATGTGCTAGCCACTCGTCGAGTCGTCTCAGTATAAAGTATTCATATTGTACAGTCTGTAAAGTATATTTTCACTTTTCCGTACGTGGTAGGCTACATCTTTCGTATGACACTTCACTGGTCGCCCCACCACTGCACTGATGTCACTCATGTCACTGCATGGTTAAGACCGTCCGTTTCTTAACCACATATAATTTTGATTAAAGGGATTGTTTCGGGTTTTATTCAGGGTTAATCCTTATAATCACGGCTACATATGTACCGTACCGTACGTTCATACACGCGCATTCTCTGACTTCCTGGTTCTATATTGGTGTCCAGAACCCACAGGCGTAGGCTTCCTGTGAAGAGGTCTAGTTGTCTGTGTTAGTACTCGCCAATAAAGCATCTTCCATGAAATGAATGACTCACTACATAAAAACACACTCGGCAGTCATGCGATACAACTAATTTTTTTATATGTAGGTAGACTCTTTCAAGTCTTAAATCAATTTTATATTGCGATCTACAAGGCGCTAAATGAATTATAATAGAATTACAAGTATAGTTTTCGTCAGTCGTCATACATGGAGAACAAAACCTCAGGACAATGCTTGAAAAATCCTTCTTTTATTGATTCTAGATCTGAAGTTGCCTAAAACTTATCAAAAAACAAAAATTTCACGACACCATCTCATAATTCAATTTTGAATATCAACCATTAAAAATAATAACTTCATCAAAAATCAGTTATTCCGAAAATCAGAATATTACAATTTGTGTCTTAAATGTGGTCCAACACCGTACGTCCGTAGGTGTATCCACACTTCCATGTTTGTGTTGTAGTTCATGACCCCAACGGACTAGCTTTGGGTCGCTGGCGAGACGCCTAGCGTCGCTTGCGGGGTGTCCAAAACGTCACCGTCGCCCCCTCACCCCCCAGGCGTCGCCCCTCCCCACCCTCACCTTTCAAAGCCCGGCTGAACCGCTTAGAGATATACTAACTGGCAAGCTGTTGACAAAGTTTATTGTTGGAGAGGGGAGGGGAAACCGACGTCACGCACAGCCTAGAATTTTATATTTATACATTTCATATGGACTTGATTTTTATTTCAAGAACATGAACATATTCAAACGTCAATATAAATTAGGTATGCAGTCTACAAGCCGTCCCTGTGGCTCAGTCAACTATCGCTAGCGGTAGTAACTGAAGGCAGGTCGGGCGTGGGTTCGAGTCCCGCATAAGGCATGGGTTTTTCTAAACGTCCTTTCACCTATCATCATTTCATCGTTCAATTATCATCCGCTCATTCGTACCCTCATATAACCTAGATGTTGGTAGGGTCGTTGAGCAACGTTGAAAAAAATGCAGTCAATAATTTAAGGCTGTTTATTTATATATCAATAGGAAATCTTTTTTTCTCGTAAATATTTTGTAATTTACGAGTGACAATAAAGGTTCACTATTTTAAAATCCTGAACATCCTTCAATGTTACTCCAAAACGGCAGAAGATACATTCAAAAAATTACCTTCAATTGGGACAACAACATGTTGACATTTAGATTGTTTATTCATTTGTATTGGGCTCATAACGACGCATTAAGACGATGACCGAGATCTATTGTCGTCGCATGAATAATTAAAATACAAAATGGGATGACGCGATGAAGGTTTCTCAAGTAATGAGAAGGACAATGTCGTGGTATATATTGTGGAAACCATCCCGACATTCACTACAGAGGAAACCCGCGGGGATCGAACTGGGTTCCCAACTGGGACATCCCGGTATTATGTAGCAAACTCGTTACTATGAGCTACCAATGCGGTCATAAGACAATTACTGCCAAACCTCGCTGATTACAGTACCGATATAGTTGTCATAAGTGTAGGTACTGGAAAGTACATACATTACATATGTGGATACTGTGTATACTGGTAGAAATTTATGCCGAACATGAAAATTAGACACAATTAAGAATCTTTGTTTCATTTGTAGGAAATTATTAATCCGACAACTAAACATAAATTAGAATACAATAAAAAGTAACAACAATAAGAAGAAACTTCTCAAGTATTTAATGTGTGTGTTGTGTTCGTGTCGAACATAAAACTACCCCCAACCTGACGGAGAATTTTTTTCTCAGACTATCAAAATCTAATCGTGTCTCTATATAATATTATTGGCTTACCAAGAAGGTATGTACACTAGGAATCTCGAGATCGATTTGGAAAAATTGACCTCGTTATAAAAGTTGATAAAATCATTCTTTGACGAAATCAGTGACGACGAAGTTAAAGTCGTCAGAATTAGCACAACCGTGTTTCTCTAGCGGACGACAAAGATCGCATGTATTTCCAGACGTCGACCAATGGGTTGAGGGAGGGGGGTTGGTGGACTCTATCAATATATTATCATCATTATTAATATTAATACACGTAGGAATAAATATATATATATACGTATAAACACGACCCATATTCCAGACAACCGACGCCAAGTAATCCGACGGCGGACATTGACCTACTAACTCTTTGGATAACAAATATTTCGTATTACTCAAACAAAATGTGACATCTGATTGTTGAATATTCTTTGTTTGAGATGTTTTGATGGAAGTGCCAGGTTTGGAAATCTGTATGGAGTTTATACTTGTAACCACGAAATGAAAAGGTAGTCTACCATTATATTTTGTGATACCCGTGATACTTTCAGGGTACCATGATATTTCAGAACTATGTTTACGACAAGAAACGAAACTACATCTTTCAGAAGCGTTAAAAAGTAAGGTTGCAGCGAATTTGTTGAAACTTGAAACAGAAGTTTTTATTGTTATTTTATTGATAGACGTGATTCTCATTTCGTGGACACAAGTATAGAAACTAATATAGTCTTTAATTGTTTGTAGCTTGCATTCCAAATTAGGTACGTTGAAAAATGTATAGATTGTATTTCATTGGTGGAAGTGCCGTGTTTTTAAATGATCATTATTGCACCATATAACACAATGTTAGGGAATGCAACAATGTTTACTGCACACTGTACATGTATAATATCGTGCTTTCCTAGAAATCATAAGATTGTTACCTCAAAGGTCAAATCATATATAACCTTACATCAAACTAGAAAGTAAATGATACATATGATAATTAACTTAATTATCAAAACTACTCAGAACTGAATTCGTTTTTTTTACTTTCTGTTAATTTATAATTTCGGCTTCTACTCCTTACATAAGAGCTCACCAAGGAGAGTATGCTTGTTGGTAATCGGATTGACTTTTTTAAATCCGCTCTAGGACATTCAAGGTCATGTTGGCGGCACTGGAGGGTCTTCCGGTCACGGCCACCTAGGCCAACACAGGCAAGGACGCCTACTGAGCACCCGTGAAACCGCACGCAAATATTTCGCACCATTTCGACATCCAAATACGGTATCATTGAACAATACAGAAGGTTTCAAAATTCACCTAACTTATTTGTTCATAAAGATGTTACGAAATTGCAAGTATTTTGCAGTATTAGGGTATATATAGCGAAAAGTATGGTGTCCTGGGATGGCATTCCTGTACAAGATAAACCCAGTTTTAACTCTAACTTGTGCTAAACGTGTATTGAAAAACCGGTAATAACCCTCTTAAATCGGATTAAATCGTACTGGAAGGCACCCACTGGAGTCAAGTTCATTGCTTAATATTGAATAGCAAAGTTCATTGCTCATCATTTAAAATAATCAAAATGGGGTGGTAAGATCGCCCTTGCGGTAGGTACCCCGTCCAAACAATCCTACGTTCATCCTCAGCCTCAATTCGATTCTCGAATAATCTGATAATCTAACAGAGTTTTCCTTAGTTTTCCTGAAGTCGATATTGGGAGAGGGTCATGATTATTGTCCCTAAACTTAATGAAATATCCGTTCATCATCCAGGCGACTACATCTTTCAGAGAAGTCGTTGACTGTTCCATTTTGAAAACATTGTAACTACACGATTGTAGTTTCTGGTCTTATTAATATTTAAATGTTGAAACGTCCCCAAAAAAATACAGATTGGAGGTACAGACTACACACACTAATATTTGCCTGCATAATAATTCTGAATCTACGTATATATATACGAACTAACAAATGTACAAAAATTAAAATAATAAATCTCACACTGATTGCTAGTCCCATATTCGCTTCGCTCCCCAACAAAATTATACGGTTGTTTTGTTCTTGATTGTTTTGCTCGCTCACTAATTTAGAAACAAAATTGCAGGTCATGTCAACAAAAAAACACCTAACGGTAGATAGAAACAATAAAAAAAATGATATTTTTTTATTATTTACTGACGCAGCTCAACATACCGAGTACCGGTATACTAAGCAATAAGATATGGTTTTTAACGATACTTTAAATGATGACACGTCATTATATTGATCAAAAGTTGTACAAAAAACCCAGCTGATATATCTGTCTTAGCCACACGGCTGAGCCTTTGTATGCTTTTATATTCTATAATACGAGGTAATTCTCGATGGCAAATATATATATATATATATATATATATATATATAATTAGTTCATTAGTTCATCAATTAATTAGTTTCTACTTTTGGAAAGAGAATAGCTATCATTGGTGGATTAAGAACAATACAAAGAATTGAAGAAAATCAGAGAAAACGAGAGAATTGGACAGAGAATAGAGAAAACATTCTTTAACATAGAAAACTTGACACGATTAAGGCTAAGGATGAAAATGTAGGATCGTTCGGATGGAGTACCATAATAGCAATCTTATCAAAAATAGGCACGCATAAACGTGTATATAACATGTAGGCCTATGTATATACAAACTTAAGAAAGGCTAATAAAAAAAACATAAAAAAACTAAGTAAAATCTCATTTTCCATAATTAAAATGATCTGGTTCGATCTATTATTAGTACTAAGAGTTGAATCAAGTACTCTTCTTCGTTCAGGAAACAGCTTTACGCTGGTTTTCCGTTGATTGACGCGAAATAGAGTACACATCACACAGCCATGCGGTGGAGAGCAATGCACCTGAGATGGTTTCTACGCATGCGCCTATCGTCTCTCGAGCAATCAGGAAGTAGAGGAAGTGATGACGTCACACTGCTAGCATATAGGCAACAGGTTAAACTCTCATTGTTCACATTTCAACTCAACATTTTTAATGTCGCAACAATATACGATGTATGTATAAGTGCGCGTTTATGAATGAATACCGTGAAATGTAGAATTATATGTCATATTATATGTCATGAATAATTTCTTGAAAATTACATTCTCTTGTTTTTACTTATTGATTGACTTTGTAACAACGCACTTTAGAGATGATTTTAGATCTATTGGCGTCGTGTATGATGCATGAGGTAATGGGAAGTTGAGTTAAAAGGTTATTCGAATACGTGCTGTTTTGGATAGGGTCTACGAAGGAACCGGTCGTATTCGTATTAACGAAAGAGAGAACCACGAAAAACCTTCATCATGGCGAGAATCGAACCCAGATCTACTGAATGACGGTTTATCACTTATCCACTCGTCTCAGTAGTTTTCAAATCATTCCTCAGAAAAATAGTAGTATGATTGAACAAGAAAATTAAAATATAATTGAATTGTAACTGACTTGACAAAGAAATGTAATTTTAAAAACTTTATTTTATGTTTTATTTTTAATTGTCTTTATACCACTTTGACTAAAATCAATTAATAAATAAAAAAACTGGTGACTCAAATTGTTTCAAAGCCTTAACAGTTCTATTCTACAAAGGCCAAGAAAATTCCGTACCGTTTGGTCAATTCGTCTGACCTGCATATTGTATTTACAGACGGCAACTATAATAGCTACCGTCCGATCAAGATTCAAATTACTTACGATTAGTCGATTATTCACTTCGTTCATCCAATTACACTGTGCAATAGTTTCGAAATAGTTATGGTTAGCGTTGAGAGAGTAAGACAGAATGACTCGATGGGAAAACCAAGCGTTCAACTGAAAGCACTGTTTTTGGTGGAGGAGCCGTGTTTTGAAAAGTATGAGTCAAATTGCCAAGCAATTGTTCATTATATGAGTTATGTTATTTGAACTCGTTGGAATATATTTTGAATAATATTATATTAAATATATTATTCACATATGAAAAAAGAAAAATAACCTTCATAATAAAATTATGAAGAAATAATAACCCAAAAATAATAAAAGATAGTGATAGGCCTATACAAATATTTTCAAAACGCATTTTACAAAAAATTAACGATTATTTTACCAGTGTGATGTTTTATTTCGATTGTATTCTCCCAAAAATCAGAGCGTACATGTGATCCCCATATTTTACATTTTATATTTTACTCAAAACGCTTATGCCTACTTTCACTTGATATCAAACAGAAAATGTATGTGAAAAAGACCACAAATATAAGACAAAAAATCAGAAAATGTCTACTTCACAACTTAGCTCATGATTAGTATTTCATTAATAAGTAACAACAACCACGACGGACATTGCCTACAAAAATGAATCGACCAACTTTACGAAACACGATATATGTTCAAATATTCTCTATCAGATTTCACTTTCAAAAGCTTTAAATAATACTTGTATATTCAAGGCAAGGCAATGACCTTTGAGGGGGCGCGTTTCGTCACGCCACCCCCAAACGTGCGATAGGCGGCATCCTCGCCCTCCCTTCCCGACAAGCTATTAAGGTAGGCCTACACGGGTATGCACCTAATATCAAGCATCAGTGCATGCTTGCAAGTTTGCATGCTTGTAAGTCCACATGATTCGGTAATTATATGGCACAGGCACAAATATATTCAAGATATATTGTATTAGTCGAGGTTGTAGCATACAAAATATAGACCTAGGGTGAAAGGGAAAATGTTGACTATATTAACATTATAAAAAATCAATGAAAATAGAAACTTGTGTGTATCGAACATATAGAAAATATATTAGATTATTGGAATACAATATATTTTGAATTGAATCAATTTTATTTATGACAATTACAATTGAAAAGGTTTGAACTGCACTTCATTTTTAATATGATTTTCCTATACTGGTGTAAAAATTGGCCACCACAAGTATAAAAAATTATAAAATGTACTTTTTATATGATTATTATGTTATGTAATTGATTGCAATTTAGGTTGTATAACTAAAAGGTTATCCTTTTCTTCTGTTTCAAAGACATATAACTTACAAAACATAAAACTCCTGTAACATTCGTCAAATACGCATTTCAAATTAATTAAAAACAGGAAGCATTTTCTTTCATCCTTCCACTTTGACTGCGTATATATCATCAAGAACACCCTTTTCATCGCTTCCCCTTCATTCATCCCCATAACGATTGAACGACAATCAAACAAACAAACAAACAAACAAACAAAACAAAGAAAAAAGACACAAATTAACTACACTTTACTTAATTTCGAACGAGTTCTGAACAAGACAATTATCATTTCGTTTTTAACTAGCGAGCATCATAACTAATTTCACTCTCAACATGAATCTAATTCAAAGTCCGCGACTCTTGAATTTGTGTTCGCGGGCGTACGGTCGTTGACCCCGCCGCCTTACGTTCTGTTTACAAACGGCGCTCGCTCGCTCGCCTCTCGCGTCATAGCTCGTCTATTTTCTACCTGCACGCGACTATACCTCACAGCGGCTATATCTTGCAAAGATTATTATTGGAAAGGCATTAATTGACGTCTTGCTAAGTACACTCGATCTCAACGGCAGAGAGCACGGCTACACGTGACGATGTGTGGTGGACTATAGGGACAACTGGGGACTACTAGGGACTACTAGGGACAACTAGGGACAACTAAGGACTACTAGGGACAACTAGGGACTACTACATGAACTTCAAACAGGGATAACTAGGGACAACTAGGGACTGTTAGGGACTATTAGTGACTCCTAGGGAAACCTAGGGACAATTAGGGACTACTAGCGACAACTGGGACTACTAGGGACTACTAGGGACTACTAGGGACAACTAGGGACTACTACATGAACTTCAAACAGGGATAACTAGGGACAACTAGGGACTATTAGGGACTATTAGGGACTCCTAGGGAAACCTATAGGGACTACTAGGGACTACTCGGGACTTCAAACAGGGATAAGTAGAGACAACTAGGGACTACTAGGGACAACTAGGGACTACTGGGGATAACTACTAACTAAGGAAACCTAGAGACAATAAGGGACAACTAGGGACAACTAGGTTTTTAAGGACAGCTATGGACTACTAAGGACAGCTAGGGACAGCTAGGGAAAATAAGAGAGAACTAGGGACTACTAGGTTTTTTTAAGGGCATCTATGGACTACTAGAGACTGCTAGGGACAGCTAGGAACAACTAAAGCCAACTAGGGAAATCGTAAAACTTTCAATAACAATAACATATTTTTCGCTTGAGTATAATTCCACACGAGAGTTCGTTCTTAAGCAGGTTTCTAATTTTCTAATTTTCTTTCGTGGCAATTTACTTGAAATTTTCTCAGTTTACGTTGTATGTATTTTCATTTTTTTCATTGTGTTATTATTATCATTGTACATTGAAATAAATGATAAGAATAAAGAACAATAAGTTAGTTAATTTGAATTCGAATTTGAAAAGGCGTTTACAAAATAAAAAACATTCATATATCGTCACAATCAAATTTTATATTTTTAAAAATCGTATAAAATACATTCCAACGGAATGGGCATGCACTAAGGTCCTAAGACAATAAAATGTCGTCAGTTTCACCATTTCGTTCTGAGATTTTTTTCATTTCTATTTGGTTCGCATCTATTAGCGTCGGTGACGGATGAATGAAGATATGGTATAAGACGAGCTGACAGGTTTAATAGATGTTTAGTTTAGAGCGAAGGCCTCGGCCGACGCCCATTGAAACCATCCCGGTAAACGACAGTGGGAAATCAAGAGCAACCCCTGTCAGGATGGCGGGAATCGAACTCCGGCCTCCTTAATGACGGTAGCGTGAAACTTTCAAAGACACAAATATTTCAACAGTGTTTGAAGTTTCACCTTTCGGTTTAGTAGGATATCAATTTATCAAGATCTAGTCCTTTCAAGAGTCGAACATCAATGTGTTTGCTATGTACACTCCACAGGTCAAACGAAAGGCCTGAACAATACATTTACATTTGGTTGATTATGACTATTGTTTTCGTAACGACCCCATCAACAGCTATTTTAGTTTATTTGGGGATACTAATGAGATTGTTTAGTGTTGTTTAAAAGAACACACGCCGGACTTGACTTCGGTTTCTAAAGCAGTCTCTTAGCTGAATGAGCCACAGGGGAGCAACTAGCCCCATCGCAATTATCCTGTCAGTTCAAAAAATGACGTTTTCAGTGTATTTTATAATGGCTTTATCGACGCATCAATGACGGCGCGAATTAGAAATAGTCCAGTAACGATAGAAAGATCCTAACTATCGATTTACAATATGTTCAATAGATTTAGGTCTACTCACTATACTAATTATTGTAGATTCTGAAGTTCCTATAACTGGGAGATTTTTTTTGCAATGATTACTATATACATTATCCACAAAAAAAGTTCAGATGATGAAATGATATGAAGATTAGGATTGATTAAGGATGAAGGTTCCGATAGACCGTCCCCCCTATCCTATACCAATAGCGCACGGTGGGTTCACTCCTATCTTTCGTGGATTCACGCCTAGGCCTAAATACATTATTTTTCTAATAACATCGAAACTTGATACAGAATCATGGGTCCCCAATTAAGGCTATGGATGAAAGTATGGATGAAAGTATATGTAACTCGAGATCACTGCGACCCTCCGTAGCTCAGTCAACCAAAGCACCGCTTCAGAAACTGCAGTCACCTTTTGGGCGTACGTTCGAGTCCCGCATAAGACATGGATGTTTGTAAAAGTTCTTACACTTATCATAATTCATCGTTTCATTATCATCCTGCTCATTCGTCCCCCAAATAACATAACTGTTCGGAGGTTCGTTAAGCAACCAATTATCATCATAAAGATCACTTTAATCCGTGCCTGTCTATGTATCTTCGTTCAAGTGATACTGCAGTGGATTGCCCACAGCCTTATTCATTGGATAAGACAGTCTCTTCTTAAAAGAGTGATCTGAATAAAGAAGGCTGTGGGATTGCCATAAGCCATTCTTAATTCTTATCACATCACAGCCTTCTTGAAAATATATGCAGCAGCAATGTGTGAATGAATCGAACTAGGAAATAGTTGTAGAAATCGATAGAACATCAATTTGACTGAAGTCTCAATTCCAAAAACTAGATGAATTCATTTAATTTATTTACTATTTTCGATTTTTTAATGCCGTTTAACGATCCCATCATAAGAGGAACGCTAAAGAGCATACCGGAATAAAGTCGACTCTGCCGTTTGACATGAGAGCTTCGGGGTGCTTATGAATGGATAGATGTAAAATGTGGTTAGGGTTCAGGTAAGGTTAGACACCCAAACCCATCTCACACAACCAAGTCGACTTTATTCCGGTATATGCTCTTCAGGGAACAGCTAGGTTATATGGAGATACGAATGTGCGATGACACTGAAAGGATGAATCAAGTGATGATTGTAGGTGAAAGGATCTTTAGAAGACTCATTCATGCAGCTGGACTCGAACCCACGCCCGATTTGCTTTAGATTTTAAAGCAGTGTCTCAAGCCTCTACCATCTGAGCCAAACGGACGGCTCCTCTGCGGGCTCCACAGGTCGAGGAAACTCAAACGAAGAAACTATGTAATCACTATCAACAGTCGATTCGTTTGGCGTTTTTCTACTTTGAACTAAATGTTTATGTGTTACTGGTTTAAAAATGGTTCCCGACATCTACCAAGACAGTTGTCTACATTATACGTCCACAACTTTCAAATTTGTAAGGACAGTTCTAATTTCCGTTCCTACATAGGCCTATACATCTGAAATCATGATATACAATGATATACGGTACAAAGACGTTACTTAATTAGAATAACAATTTTCATCTAAATAATAAGCATAGGTCCTGCATAAGCCATGGGTTTTTGTAAACGTCCTTTCATCTATCACTTCATCGCTTCATTATCGCCCGCTCATTTGTACCCCGTATAACCTAGCTGTTGGTGGGGTCGTTAAGCAGTATTGAAATAGAATAAAAATCTGTATGCCTAGGGTTTAAATAAGTGCTAGTGACAAGTGACAGGCAGCATTAAAATAAATGTAACCATAGGCCCATAGGTACTGAAGGCCTGCATACATATAGTCTAAAACCCTAAATCTATGACGAAAATAAACGTATAACGTTTTTCATATCTTAACAAGAGTAAAACAAATATTTTTGTTATAATGAGATAATCGGATCCACTTAGGTGTAGGTCCACTGTCTACACAAAGTACCAAGAGCCTATCAGGGTCTATATCTGATGAATAATCTAAGTTCAACTTCCCTTAAAAAAAATCATTCTTCGAACATGTGCGACAAAAACAGTTTTAAATACAAGAATAATATATGTCTTTAACAAACAATACAATGTCGAATTGAGAACGGAAGTTTGTTCGAAAGAACAATTTAGAAAAACATAATAATTCATAACATTTGCATTTAACGGTGATATAGGTTAATTAAGTTCATCTTATCATTGAATAATACTGATTCATTATTGCTCGACTAGGTATTGGCAAGTTCAACAATCCAATGTCACGTGCGTGATCTGACCTGTCAATTAAAATTCAAACAGACTTGCAAACGTCAAGTAGGCTACCACCTTTCAAATATTTAGTGTAGGCCTAATTAATATTTAAGGAACAAACCTTTATGCCTTTCTTGGAAAGTGATACGATAAATAAGTGATAGTACCTTATTGTTATTGGTTAGATAGTATGCAACATCTTTAATCTCAATCAAATGTCACTTGATAGAGACAAAAGGTAATGCAGATCGTTTTTCATTACAAAATGTTGTGTAACTATAAGAAACTTCGAGTAACTTATTATAATTATGATCACTTTCCCAAAGCATGCTCTACGAGCATGGTCCAGTAATATTCATAAATTCGATTTTTTTTTTAAATAATAGTGATTTGAAAATAGAACAAGAATAGATTGCACACTGTTTGAGTTGAAGTAGTGTCGAATTGGGCGGGCCAAGCGGCACCTTTTGAAAAAAGCGAACGATTCACCTTCTCTACAAGGTCAATGACATTACCAACAACATTCTATATTGCTCTGTGGTGTAATACGTGTTACTCACAACTGACATTTTAATTGTTTCTACTCACAATTATTGACGGGAAAAATATCCACAGCATCCAGTATCACTAACACTACGATTACACTCAGTTGTCACTTTTATCCACGAAAGTTAAACACGAGAAAAATAATTATGTAATGAAAAACACGGAAATTCACTTACACCTCGGTGTTACACGGGAAGAGGCATGCAGGATCACTGGCCGTTCTTCGGGGCCGATGATACAAACCTGCAATAGCCGAGTATTCCCGAACGTAAGCCGAAAGCTCTGACGTGACGTCACACTGACCGTTCCCGCTAATCATTTGATTCCGCCGCGCACATTTCGAGCATGCATCAAGCTATCTTTATATAAAATATAAAATGTTATAGATATATAAACGAATTTTCCATTCAAAATAGATAGAGTAAAATCAAGTGATAGATGTATTATTCGAAATGAAACCGCTCTCCCGTATTTTACCCACAATCAGAAAGATGTGAAGAGGAGTTCCCAGTAGTGACGTCATTCAAGTTTGACATTTCAGTCATTCACCTCGCCAGCCGCGAGAATGGCGAGGGGTGTGTGGGTCGGGGGCGGGTCGGGGAGCGGGGGGAGGCACGGTAGAGGTTGCTAACCGCTCGCTTGGACGGCCTGCAGCTCAGCTGTTTTGGGACACATTACGTACATCGATCGTTTGCTTAGAAACAGTCAAGAGTGCAATGACTGATTCTGATTCTTCTTGTTGTCAGCTCTCTAGCTATGTGAGAAGAACGCGTGGATTAATCAAGCCACACTCAACTTGGGTTTCGAACGATCATTGTCATCCTTTCGCGAGATTCACAGACGGCCGACACCTTTTCTAAACTGGGAAAACGCTTTGAGCGTCGATATGAGATGAGCGTGTTGGTCTCACGCGACTGAATTTGAAACTTGATAGAAATATAGACCAATATAATCTTTCAGTAAAACATACCGACTTTTGAACGCGAACTTTTTTGAGCAGACTTTGAAAAATTACAGCGTTGTTATTATTATGAACTATTCATTTTTTTAACTCTCTTTTCTTGAAAGTGGTTTGACGAATTTGTCAAAAACCTAACCAGGTTTCAAGAATCAGGCTCATTTGTTTCTTGTTTTTTACTCAATAAAAGCAAAAGCAATACTTTTTCGAGTAGGGCCTACTTGTCAAATTAAAGCCCGAATTGTACGTTCATCTCATGATTAATTGGTGATTCTTCATATCTGGTGAGATTAGCTTACTCACAAATTAAATTTTGTATGTAGGCGGGTAATCGTTTGCACACAACCTTTGGATGTCAAGACCAATACCTAAAGTCAAATGAAAGTGCAAAAATTCTGAGGAATTTGATTTGATTTTAATTACAAACATTATCAAGAAGGTGGAATTAAAACTGTGATTTAAAAAAAAATCAATTACAATGTACTCTACGAAATTTGACCACATATTTTGTCGCAATCTTTCCAAAAGATGAAAATACTCGAAGTATTAAAAAATACTAATAAACTGCTTGCATTTATTTAGCAATTTCACGTAGCCTATAACTAGGAAAATGCAGTATTATACGTCAGCTTATAGGAGTATCAAAATGTAGGCCTATAATGGAATATAATTATTGTCTAGTTCAAACTACATTTTACAGACCTTGAGTTACTTCAAAAGTTTAAAACCCATATACTACCTCGGATTATATACTGCCAATATTTAAATTAATACTATATTGATATCAGATATCGTAGGTCCATATTATAATATTGATAATATTGTTTCAATATCAAATAATGATACTATAATATACTTGTAGCTAAAATCCTAGCTGCTGGTTTTTGTTGATCATGTTGCTAAGGCCCTGTTGGTCTTTTGAGCCTAATATTCAATCAAATTCACGTTATTTGTGCGTTTTTTGGTATTTCTTATCCGATTATTGTAAAAATTGCTGAAAATGTGTAAGAAAATGTGAATGTGTGAATTCAGTAAAACTTGTATAGCTTTTGTTAGAATTTTTCATTTTTGAGAGTATGAAAGCTTTTGTTGAATTTCTGAGTTTCAAATATTTTCCCTCCAGGTTACATATTTATTCTTACTGGAATTCAGGGGCACACTTTTTTACACTATTAATGACTTTTTTCATACCTACTTGCTAAATGAAAATATTACATTCTTCTGACTGTTATACAAAAATGTTATAATTTTTTTCTTAAATATTTGTATAATATAAATAGGCCTATAATATGAATTTATAATTTAAAATAATAATAAAATGGGGTGGTGGGATCGCCCTTGTGGTGCCCCGTCCAAACGATCCTACTGTCATCCTTGGCCTTAATAGGGGAACAATGAAAAAGTTTCGAGTTGATTGAAACTTTTTCCTGACCTGTATGCCGCGTACAAAATCACACAAAAAAATAAATAAAAAATAAAAACCAAGCCCAAAATTTTTCGGTATATGGAATGAAAATCTTCGCTACGCTCATCTAAAAATATATATATATATATATACATAAATATTAGCTAAAAATGTAATTTTAAACAGTTTACATACAAATCAATTCTCATCGGTTTGTGTACTTATGAATCGAAAACAAATTCTTTAAATACTAGGCAAACGCAGGATGTGCGTTGTACGATGAGCGAGATGTCTATATAAAGTATAATCGAAAACTCTACAAACCTTGATCATTTGAAATGAACTTCATCCGATGTCAATGAATCTAGAAAGCCGTGACTTCGACAATGCAACATTTTTCAACTAATATTTCCATCTTTTCGATGAATAAAATACATTTATTATATTATTTTCTCCAAAACGGCTGGTCCGAATATCAAACCAAATTTTTATTCATGTATATTATTCTTGTGTTCACATTTGTGGAAAATTTGAATCATATTGAAGAGATTTAATTTTTCAATTTTTTCCGCTCAGCCAAATCTTATGGGGTTTTTAGAAACTTCTAAATGATGTTTCTCAAAAATGATCCTAATATTTTGTATTATTATACAGTTTTCACTTTTCTTTGCGTGAGGTCTGCTTATCTAGCTAACCGAGACCACACACCTCTGCTAAAATCCTAAATTAAATTCATTCTTAATTTCTTCTAATAAATCGATATAGATCCGTTTGTGGAACGCGATACCACAGGGGAAAATGGGATTGAACGATAATCTCAAGACTTTCAGCAAATTGCTATTAGATCTAGACTTGTCAACTCCATATTATTATAATTTTAACTACTACATTTAGTATTAATTGGGAAGAGTGAGTTTAGCATTATGACTTCCTTAACACTGTATTTATGTGCCTATGTTCCAAATGAAATGATGAGATGAAGGTTTTCTTAGGTAATGGGGAGGATATTTAGTAAGAAGCATCTTTTTAAAAATAAATTGAACCTTCAAATGTCGTCAGACATGTTACTGTGAATTAGTTAGAATTAAGAATCAATTAAGAATCAAATACAATTCAAGTCCTGAAACCGTAATTGCCAACTAATATTATTGATTGAAAACTTTTGAACAAACTCCGTCACCATTCCTTTGACTGCTATAAATCAAACTACGCACCATGGATTATTTTCGGTGCTTGTATTTCTACTGCACAAAGAAGTTTGATAATCTACCTCATGCCCAAAGATTGTAGGGTGGGGAAGTAAGATACCAAAACGTTATAATAAAGACAGACCAACACAATTTACAAAGTACATATTTTTAATAAATTATAGTAGGCCTATGCATATTTTGTATAAATCATATCAACAATAAACCAAAAACGGTACCATACCAAATGAATTGTTTTGGACATAGAATCGTGAATTCAAAGCTCAATTCTTTCCACTCCCTACCTCACAATTTCATCAAGTTAGAAGTAGTCAAATCCAGTACAAAATAGAACAAAATAGGATTGAAATTGTGCAGAATTCTGTACATAGTTACAAAATATATGGAAATGGAATTGAGAAAAACACATCCTAACTACTGTTCTCCAATGTCCATCAGCGCACACCATGGCTTGAACCTGATCCGAGACGGATACTAACATCAACGGGGGAATCTCTATCATACGTCACCTCCATGTCTAATTCTTCATCATCTTCATCATCATGACTGTCTGTATCATTATCATCATCTTCTTCTTCTTCATCATCCTCTTCATCATCTTCTAGGTGCTAGAATCAGTAAAACAAAACCAGTATTGAAATACACGCCTATTACGTAATTTCAACATTTTTGTAAGTTTGCAACGTGAAATTCGTACTAAACATTGTCCTACCTCAGCTGCAGTTTTACCAATGGGGACGAGGTCAGCATCTTCTTGGGTTAGACAGTTAATCTAAAACAAACCAACAATTAATGTATTTTTCTTTTGAGTTATAATGCCTTACATGAATATTTATGAAGTTATACAGTTATTTCACTCCCAAATGTAGGCAAAAGTGGGACGATGCAATTAACAATTTAGTATTAGGGGGCCTATCACCTAATATCAACACCAAAATAAAACTAAAACATACATTGATTCATATGCAGACAAATAAATAGAGATAGGCCTCTTTATTTCCAAAATTTATTTTTGAAATACCGTACTAGGACTAGGCCTAGGCCTACTTTATAATTTGGTAAAAGAGTCTGTGCAACAAAATGCTCTGGGTAATTGAGTTGGGATGCCATTTTACACATTCATCATCTTCATAACGAGTGGGGTCTACCGATTAGATGGTTATTGACAATCGTAACAAAGTGGCTTTTGAAATCCAAAACGAAATCACTGTTTTTCACAATTTTTCGTTCGGCCTACCTTCGTTCGACCTAACAAACATAGAAGGTGGGCTTCAGATATCGAATTCCTTACAGCTTGATTTGAGAAACAGAATTACACTGCTGAACCATAACTAAAAAACTCTAGAAACCTAAAAACAATGACGTCGAAAAAGATAACGAAGAAACGTTATCGAAAAGTTATCGAAGAAACGATAACGCCGAGAAAGATCGGTGAAGGCATATTCACCAAATCGTTTACATTGATCTAGAAAGGCTAATTGAGCCTACTCACATCTGCCAATAATAATCACAGTCGATATCCAAGCCCTACATGAAAGTTAGGTTAAGGTGGCCAAATGTAAACTGTAACAATATCCCTCACCCAAGCCTGATGTTCTTGTTCCAATTGCAGTAATTCATTTTCATCATCACATGGTTTATCAACACCAAACCATATAGGATCTGCTATTTTTGGAGTTAAACTTGGAAATAAGGGTATTGGCATTTTCACGTCAGAGAGCCTAAGCAATGGCCAAAGCAGACTCAATGGCCAAAGCCATTATCAAAGATGAGCGATCCGATTTTACAAAGCCTTCTAAAATATTAGCAAAGAGGGCAGTAAAGTCAGATAGGTCAACCAAATATATTAGTGAGAATCAGCAACAAACGGAATGCAAAGAAATTTATGACTTCAATCATATAATCATTTAAACCATGCACTATATATAAGCCTCTCGCCTCACGTTTGGTTTTAAAAATAAAATAATTATTAACACAAAGATCTTTATTTTATTTTAAGTTTACACCAATACACATGGACTTACACCTAACTAGGCCTACTAACACATTGTATTATCAACATTTCTGATTTTATAATGGTATAAGCCGCTACACTTGAAGCAATCCAATATGCATAATTATATTAGATATCATCTATAAAAGCCTATATGAATTATTAATATTATATAATTAATTTTAAATTTGGTGCTAGCAAATTGTGAAAAATTATCTGTTCACCACATGATCGATACGAGTTAACCACGATGATATATTTGATTACACAGAGCCACACCCACATTGATTTAAAACATTTATCCAGTAAATTTCAATGACATACTAAAACTCAAGAAGACCATTTTCGGACACTTGTTGTACGAAATGTTGGTAACAATAGATTTGTGGTTGGTACTATTCAATAATTAATACATTTTAGTAGATTCTCAATTCTTAGTGGTGTTCTCAAACAACTTTATATACTATAGCATTCAAGAAAGAAGCAGGCCGTCTTATATACTAACAAAACAATCACAAATATCATCATTGTATTTGTACAGATACTTTAGGGTATTTTGATTATTCAAGACGAGATTTACGATAAGAAACACAACTGTAACTTTCAATAGCGTTAAATCCTTGAAGTTGCAGAGATTCACCAAACTTTTTACAAATATTTGGTGGTAGACAAACTTCTTTCCTGGACACAAGTATAATAAAGACAGTCTAGACCGCAAGATCTGCGTAAACTACAAATACTCTGCTTCTGTTTCGAAAATAGTATTATCAAAATGTACTGAGGGTATAGGCGCTATAATATATTTCAAAAATACAATAATTTGTGAATCCGAGTCTATTGCATACAACAATAAAAGATTGTAGTAAATAACTAATGCTAGCCCACCCCACAAAGGAGGGATGTAATTTGAAGTACATTCAAGGTATAAAGCTAGCCGTAGAACTGGTTGGCTATTTACAAAAGACTACAGCATAAAATACAATATCAAAACATTGAATATAAAACTGCATACATATCATGCAACAGATTATACTCAAGCCATCTCGGCACTAATGCAGATAAATTTAATTCATTTTCATACTACCATGAAAAAATATTCTCTGTCAATCAAGGTGTTAGCATTAATAATATATTGCACACTGCAAGAGTTAGCTTATATAAAAATGTCTACGTACAAGTGATTGCCTAACAGTGATTTGACTGCCAAGCAATTTTCTTTAGCACATGTAGGCCTACCATAATTGTATACGTACATTACTGATATGTTTACACAAGAAAATGAACAAAATAACATAAGTACTGGTACTTATTTCCCAAGTTCCACTTGTAGGAACATGGAATGTTACACAATATTTACTCAAATTCAATTAAAAGTACAAAACTATTTTTATGAATTTCAAAGCAGATTTCTAACTATTTTTTCTTTGACTAGGGTACTTTAGTGCCCTATTTTAGAGTACATTTTTAATACACATTTTGAAAATAATATCACAGTGTAAAATAGTAAAGCTATCTTCAATAGCAGAGCGCAAAATGTACTGTAATTGTATTACATTTTTGTTAGTGCTGGAATAATTATACATAATTTATAAACCGTACTCCCACACACAACTCCAAACACTGGGTACGGTACCCGACACTATAGACTATGAACATTGAAATAATATTCTTTATTAATACTGTAAAAAGCAATATCAATTGCACACGTAATAATTAACCCCAATCTAATAGATACGTATTCTAATGGCAATCTTTTGAAAAGATTGTTCACGAAACTATTCTAATTTATAAAATTTGTATGGTGAATCGTACTAGAGAGTACTCTTTAACTATAACAATAAAAACCGTAGATAATAGTTGCCTAATTAGAAATCACATACGTTATAGGGCGTTTTCATTAACGAAATCAGACTAGCATCATTCCTTAGAACACAGCAGAGAATAAAGGTGCTGCAACATTCTGTACAGATATTTTATCAACGTTATCGTTAAGGAAACTTTGATATAGGGCATAGCTTTGCTGACAGAAAGGTAGACATATAGTACTATTAAAATTTACATCAATGAATGCAACCTGTACAAACTACAAACCAAATAAACAGAATAAACAAGAGGAGACATTTAAACTTGCTTAGTTTTCATCACAAGGCTTTGTTACGGTAATATGAATGTACTATAACATTTTAAATATCCGTGATACACGTGGACATAAATAATAATGAACATTATTTTAATAATGAAGTTACCTCTTGGCTTATGTTGGTTGAAACTCGTAAAACAATAATGTACACAAATTGATAATGGCTATGTATTCATAAATTAAAATATCATGTCCAGCAGAAAAATCCAAATACCTACACTTACAAAGGTTCAAGTTCTATCTTCATCTAATATTTCATTATTCCATACTGTTTTTAAGAACTTGAAACACACTAACCAAAAACCCAAGTAGAAGCTGCAACTAACAAAATACGTATATATTGTACCAGTATTTACCTACTTTAATTGTACTTCTGTTTAACCTACTTGTGACTCAGTTAAACTTATCATTATAGTATAGAGATGATATCAGAAATAAGGCATTGCACACAAGTACCATTACATGCAAAATTGAGAATAATTCCAATTATTAAGAATAATTATCAAGTGGAAATGGATTCAATTGCAATGCAGTCTCCACAATTTCAAGGATCATTAAAAATGCATCCACGTACAAGCAAGGGAAGGAAACTTCAAGCTAGTCTACAGTGGTACAAATTATTTTTAATCAACTTGTTTCTTTCAAATGTTATGGTATGCAGGGCTCAAATTTTAATGCAATCTGTTACTACATATTACACAGCATTACATATAAATTGTTTGATCGAAGTATTATTTCATTTGGATACTAGCAGTCTTCCTCTTTAAATTGAACCACATTTACATGTATCAAGCAAAGTTTAAATGTATTCAACCAGCACCACTTCAATTAATCCAAGTCTATACTTGGATTAATTGAAGTGGTGCTGATACAAAGTTTCGTTGATATCTGAATTTGGAAATTAATAAAATTTGAGAAAAAAAGATTTTGTTCAGTTCCAAAACAGTAACTCCACTTTTGACTCAAAATTAAATGGACCTATAACCCATTTTGATTATTAGAAGTTTGAATTAACAAAATATTAAAAATTGAGCTCATGGGTCAAAACTCTGTAGGGACCAGAACTGATTTTCAATTACTGTACAGTAAAATTTGAATTAATCAGGGTTTATTATACTGGTACTTTGTGGATAATGTAAAAGGCATACGTTACAAGTCATAACCGACTATCAGTATGCCTAACACTTTTCACAGCCAAGTGCACATTGGGGTAACAGTTTAGGTAAGTTTGTGTAAATGCTGAACAAAGAAATAATAAATATAGCCTACCCTAACCTTGAGTCCTTCATATCTACTTTTTAAAATGTATACCACTGCAGAGTTTTCAATTGCCTTATAATATTAGTTATTACTAGTCACTTATTTGTCTACCAACTTACTCCGAACCACTACCAGAATACAGACAGCATGACGAGCGTTGTACCGGCTGCTGTTTGCGCAGATCGACAGTATCACCGATGTACGGTCTATCGAACTTCGCCTCAAGCTGTGCCCAACTACCAACAGCCAATGAAAATGCTTCTTCCACATTGGTTGCATCTTTAGCACTGGTTTCTACATGAGGCGGACTGCCATTTTCCAAACACCAGGCTCTAGCTTCCTCCGGCGAGACTTCTCTTTGGTCCGCAGGCACGTCTACTTTGTTGCCGACAACGAGGAACGGAAATGTGGAACCTTCTTTAACGTCTGCATAATAGAGGAACTCGTTTCGCCACAATGCCAAGTTTCGAAAACTTACACGATCGTCGATTGCATAAGTGAGAAGGCAGATATCTGAACCACGATAAAACGGAGTTCGAAGACTTTTGAACCTTTCCTGGCCAGCAGTGTCCCAAATCTAAAAAAACAGATAGATACACTAGTAACGGTAATAGAACACTAATGCAGTAGGCTACAATCACACACATGGTGAGTAATGTATATTAATCCATTGTCATTCCATTTTCACAAGAATGAGAAGTTGCAACTTCTCATTGTTGATCATCTGGCCCAACCTAGTTAGGTCTACGTACAGAATATTAACTATATTAAGTAGTAATAAAGCAACTTATTATACCTGTAATGTATACATTTCCTTGTTGATTTCAATATCTTTATTTAGAAACTCAACGCCGATTGTATGGAATGAATGATCGTCAAAGTGATTGCTGACGAATCGGTTCATGAGGCAAGATTTTCCAACACCTCCATCTCCTAAAATGACAACCTTCAATAGCGTATTTTTACTTGGCTGATGCGAATGACGCCCCTGAAAACTCGCAGCCATAGTTCTGATGCTTGCAACAGGTGTTGTTTATGTCTAGGTTAAGTATACAGTATCTGGCAACATCGTTTTGCGTTATTTGAAAGTGTCTGCACAACTGGGTTGGACCTAGAGAGAAAAATAACATTACTTAATTAGGTTTAGTTCTAGTAGGCCCAGGTGCCTAGTCCTGGCTCATGTCTGGCCGTTGAGTAAGGGCATTGATTTTTTAACTACAAATTCAATGGTAAGGACATAAACCACCTATATACTTAATGGTAAGGGTAGGCCTAGGTATATTACATAGTAAATAAAAAAATAGAATGAAACAGAGATAGGCATTCGCTCAAAGTTTCATCCTTCCTGATATCTTAACTTCAATAGGCCTAGGGCCTAGCCACAGAGGAAGTAGGTCATTGAGTTTAGGTAATGCTTCATGAGAATAATAATACAAAATGCACTCAGGGCTAGGGCCTGAGCATTCAACACAATGTAAGGCAAACTCAATGGCCCAAGAGTAGGCATAGGCTGATGTATTTAGGCATAGCCTAGACTTTGTGCTAAGCAGAGTTTCAAACTCAATGTCCTTAGTGAGCTCTTCATACTAACCTTTTCCAGCTGTTAATTCTGTAAAGTCTTTCTATTCACTCACTGAATTCACTTTCTGAAACTGAACAAAACAAGAAACTAGAAAGACTGAAAGACACCCTAACGCAAGTGGATGGGCATGTAAATGATTCACCCTACAACGCCCACATTTTCTTTTTTGAAAGGGTAAATCAGCTGACGTTCAAGGACAAAATTATTTCGTTTCAAATCAAGGTCAAGTAAAATGTCATTTCTGACACTGACAGTGACAGCACTACTTTATGCTCACAATGGGCAAGATTCTCTCTCGACCTAGGCCTACCTAGTCATTAAAATCGTAGACTAGACTTTATATGAAATGTGTTTATATTGAGAGGCTACATACAAGTTCCTTTGTTTATTGATTTCTCACCTTCAAGATGGTAAGAACTAGCCAAGTTGTCAAAAATGTGTTGGCCAGCCTAGGCTTAGGTGTTTTTTCATGACTCCTGCCAACAAGCATTGAATTTGTAGTGTTGGTCCTAGCAAGGTGTAGGGCCTAGAAGAGTTCTTTCAAGAGTGCCTGTAGTTAGCTAGGATTCAGTCTGCATTGTCACTGGAAAAGTATCAAGTTATTATTATTACCCATGGATCTGCTAATAACTTTCCTCCTTATAATAATATCAGTAGTGGCTGGTATTATTGGCACATTAGTGGTCCAATGGTACCTCTTCAATATCTGGATAATGCGAAAACCATATGTTGGTCCACCAGAGAAACCTATGTCCAGCCAGTTTCGTCTTCCACAGGTTAGTATAATATTTATTAAAGTATTCACAGGTGAATGTGTACCTGCACCATGAAAAAAGCAACTAGATCACAAGACACATGTCTGTCAGTTTTAATATTTCCCGTTCAATTTCAGAATTTGATAGACGCATTGCAGAACAGCGATGTGCCAAAAAAGGAAAGTTGCCTTGCTTTGAATCTACTTTTCCAGTTCCTGTTTAAAGAACTTCGTAACGCCGAGAAAGTACGTTATTGGTTCCGTAAGAAGCTTAATGTAGAGTTTGAAGAACTGCTTACAAGAACAACCACTGGAAAACTATTTGACAAAGTTAAAGTATGTATGAACATCGTACGTTTTTGCCTTTGCCTTTACGCCTACTAGTTTTAGCGCAGTAGCAGAAATAGTTTACGTGTGTCAGATGCTACGAGAGTTGAAATTTCGTTCACAGTAATGGCTCTATTGGCCATTAGGACCTATTATTTATTTAGGGCCCACCACGTAATTATCACAGACATACTTTCAGTGCTTTTAGTGCTATAATAAACGTAGGAAATCTATAAAATCTAAGTAATCTGAATTTTTTACATAAATCAAAAAAAAATTAGGTATAGTGCCCCTAGCTCCGATGAAAAGTCTGATGACAGATCTTATTAAGGTTGTAGGCCTATGTAGTTTGCAAATATGGTATTGTTGGTTCATAAATGGCCCTTTTTTACTCATCTACTTTTTTTGGCCTGATCGACGTCAGATTCGAATCACACTGTCGGATTGAGTACATAGCCTTTGACTTGTCTATTGTACTGCTGTTGCCTGTTGGTATGCTAAAAATATTTGCCGTGCAGTTTGGTTGCCACAGTACTAGATTCACATTATGAAAAAAAATATATTGATATAATATATGTAATTTCTGACGTGTCCAATATCCATTTTCAAATCAATTTGGGATAAATAAAGATATTATATTATATTATATTATATAACAATGAAATCAAGACACGTTATGAAAACGTGATAAAATTGTGTGTAATTTTCTAAAAACTTCAAACAACGATTGATCTCACCAGCAACGTTTTTCTAGCTACTTATAAGCATATTAGGTCCCTAAACCGTTTGTTACTGTACTTGAACAGACTTTCAAGCTTTCTCTTCATGACATTTTATATGTATATTTATGGTAGCTGTACTGTAGGTACTATAACTAGACTCAAGTATTTAAATATTTATCCATACAGATCCGTGATCTACATTTGGGCAAGCAGTTTCCAGCCATCAAAAGTATCACAGTTAAAGATGCCGTTATCAACCCTGAACATCAACATATCGATAGTTTAGATTTATGTCTGGACCTGGAGTATTCAGGGGGATTCCAACTGTCTATTGATGCCAACATGCTCCTTGGAAAAGCTGCCTTTCTCTCAGTAAAAGGTGATTCATTAACTCGTTGAATTAAACCTCAATTTGCATGTATTATTATTTTTTTGTATTCAGTTTTGATAATAATTGTATTCATTTATTTCAGTAAACCACCTTTCTGGTCAAGGACGTCTACAATTTACTCGTCACCCTTATACCCATTGGTCATTCACATTTTACAACGAACCTGTTTTAGAGCTACAAGTGGAATCCCAATTTCAAGGGAGACATCTCTCACAAATCACTTCGTTGATCGTCAGTCAGGTGTGATACCAGAGATATTATGCCAACCACATGCCGTTTGTAGACCTAGTGTATTGAATTACTTTGTTTCAGATCCGAAGAGCTCTAAGGAAAAAGCACACATTGCCCATGTATAAGTTGCGCTACAAACCATTCTTTGACAAATCCGAACCCGGAGAAGAAGATTCAGCATCGCAGCAAATTAGTCCTGGAACTTTGGAAGTAACCATTGTTGAAGTTACAAGGTTGATGGAGAGTCTTATCACTGGAGACATTTATTGCTCCCTTGCTGTTGGTAAGTGAATATTCTTAGACACTGGTACTTCTGTTTGAGTGACGTCTTTCGTTTTCTTCCCCTCGTTATGTCAACAAAACATAAAATCCAATCAAGAAGAGGGAATTTTCGAAATAACTAGTCAATAATTGATTGGCGAAGCAAAGATTTCCATTATATTTAGAGTCTATTGGGAATACGCTTTTCTTGTGTGCGGCATATAGTCAGTGTTTAATGTCTTTCAGACTCGACCGCATGGGTAGAAATGGTACAGTCTGAAACTGCCACATTTATGGCCTTGGATTTGATAGTTGCCAAACCGTCCACACAGCAATTGGGCATCGTATTCAAGCAAGAGTTTGTTGCGGATCGATACGCTGCTTGTGTTATTGTTGAAACGGTTGTGCCTCAATCGCCCGCCGCTGCCGCCGACGTCAGGAGAGCAGACATTCTTGTGGCCGTGGAAGGAAAGAAAGTCCTGTCAATGTCACAAGCCGCCAAGCTGGTCAAAGCAGCCGGGGACAAGTTTGTACTGCGGATTGAAAGGAAGTCTAACTACAAGTTTCAACACAGCAATGCAGACGAGGACAACGAAGAAAAAGCTGAAAAGGTATTATATTTTAGCGCAGACATTGAAACTCTGTATTTTATGATAGACCTATTTTTAAAATTCCCATATATGTAAGGTACCAGTACCTAAATACCTAAACACCTTTTGGGTCAAGTGTTGAATATAGGCCTATAACCATCATTTACGGAGGCCCGATCATAACTCGTTGTGATACAAAGTTACTTTATTTCTATTATTATATAATAGATAGTTAGTTACTCTTCTACAATATAATATAAAAATAAAAAATAGTGGTCCTGACATACTCTATTCTATATGAACTGTCGAACTCCTGATGTCTATGGCCTGTCAAAGTTTAACAAATAGGAGTAATTATTCTATAGGCCTAGACATTTAATTTATCTATTAGTCAGCAGTATGATAAAAACTATGCAAAAGCAGTGCTTTAATAAAACTTGCACTTTTCTCATTTGATTGCAGATTATGAAATCAGTAGGCTACTTTTCAAATATACATTATTATTGTATTTGCGTGCGACATAGTACGATGCTGAGAATCACTTTGAAGCTAGAATTGAATTCGAATTATTTTAATAAATTAATTAAATCTCGAACTGGATGAGAAAAAACGCGAGTTTGTGAACAGCGCAGGCGGCAGGCGATATTTTTAAACGTCACCGCCTGCCGCGAGCCATGAAAACGGGCTTTAACCTTCATTGAAACTCTCGTTATAATAACAAGTAGTTTCAAGATAACTCGCTTCACTCGATGGAGCTTTCTTAATTAACTGGAAATGAAACAATCAATCAGCGAACAGCGATGAGGATTCCGAGTATTTCTATTCCAACACATATAATTTATATGTCTGTCTTGTTCTGTTGTTCTTGTAGGATCTTGATATTGTACCAGATTCTATTGGTGATCTCAGAATGGATCCGATTGATGGATTACGGCAGCGCCATGGCTCTATAGGTGAAAGAACAGAGAGCGAGAGTAGCAATTCGAACCCTGCTTCAATGCCAGGTTCGCCTGCCAAAGGGCCATTAAACCTACCTCGATTGAGTCAGTCAAGTCCGGAACGAGTACTTCGAGCCAACTTCCATCGCAATAGTTCTACGTCAATAGATGGGGAGGAAGAGGTGGACTATCTACAGATCCACAAGACAAAAAAACTTCCTGCCAATCAGGTAAGCCTAGATCGTATTAAACTGATCAACTATAACATTCTTCATAAATTGATACTACAGTGAAACCTATATCCATCGTTTTTCAAGGGACCAGGAAAATAAAACCATCCATGCAGGAAAATGATCCATCCAGGAAAATTCAACATCGATTTTATGGGAGTGGGGTGGGAAAAAATGAATGATACAAACAGGAAAACGATGAATCTGGGAACGATGCATAGAGGTTTCACTGTATCGGAGGTTAAGCTAGCACTGGTAGTTATATTTGCACAGTGTTTGAAATAAAATGTCAGTTATTTGTCAGTAATATGACATGTCAGTTATCTTGACAGATGTCAGTTAGACTAAACTACACTGTGTTCTCATAATATTTCAACTTGAATTAATTTCCTTACTACAAAAAGGAAAACGAGTGTGAAAAAGATATTGTGAGCTCAACAAGTCAGTTGAGTCACTAAATATGCTAGTCGACAAAATGTCCATCAATAATCAACTTGTAAATCAATATACTGTACTTCAATTATTATTTATAAAATGTGTAACTATTTAAAAAAAAAACTCTTCAACTATTTAAGTAGGCCCTACTAAAACTAAACCATATTCAAACTATTAAACTCTACTTTCATACTTGTATCGTAGGGTAGTGTATTTAACTAATGTATTTAATTACTTCCTAATTTCTTTGACGTATCAACAAAATAACAAGGCCTGTCGTTGCCAGCCGTATTAAAATCATTTCCAAGATTAAAGTGCAATGCAACATTGTAGAAAAATAACCAAAGTTTGTATTCACTAACTCTAGATTCTGCTATTCAACGAGCCGCTAACATTCCAGCTTCAATCGAAGCACCGCTACTTGAACGTGAGTGTTTGGAGTCGAGCGTCTGCAGTTGAGAAAATCAAAGGGGAGAAAGACAAGCTCGTTGGACATGTGAGTCTTCCACTCGGAATCATCACGGCCCAGTGTGGTGCGTCGAAAATGGGACATCATATTAAGAGTTACACCTTGCTGCCACCTGACTCGCAGACTGATAATAAGTACGTTCCAATACATTTCTAATCGTTGACTAGTGGGTAAGTTTCGAATTCGAAATTAATCAAAATGATTACCTAGGTACTTAGAGTTCCTCAGTTTTTATTCAGTCGTTTTCAAGTAGACTTTATATCTAGTATCTAGAAAAAAACAGAAGAAAAAGTGACAACTAGACCTGAAAAAAAATCTGCAACCGTAACTTCCAAATTAACTTGAATTTCTGGGGAACTTCTTTTATAGATCCTTTTTTTTAGAAAATGTAACTTTCATGAGTTACTTCATTTGATGAACTTCTTTTCAACACTTCCAATGAGTATGTTCTTTGTTACAGTCGCAGTCTCAAACTGTGGGGTCATTCTGGCTTTGAGCCGTGCTTGTGTTATGGAGACATCTTGTTATCGTTCCTGTATTCAAGCACGGGCGGCCAGCTGCCAGTCACAGTTGCAGTAACCCCTTCTGAGCCCGTCGGTCAACCAAGTACGCCGACAATCGAAACGCAGGACTTGAGGAGGCAACATGATTTCATACGCACACACTTCAATCGTACTACGCAGTGCGAGTATTGTGGGAAAAAGGTACTGTGTAATCATGTTGTGGGACCAACTTCATAATTATCATTTCTGCTACAATAATATTGCAATAAATAATCTGTGTCACAGATCTGGCTGAAGGATGCTGTGCAGTGCCGAGAGTGTGCTACTACATGTCACAAGAAGTGTGTGAGCAAGTGCCAGCTTGGCACTACCTGTGTACCAGGTAGCGCCCTCCAACGCACCTCTTCCGCCCCAGACGAATCACTGACGTCGTCTGTCGAGAATAGTCCTCGAAGACCTTCCGTACATCCCGAGATTATTACGACTGCGGCTGCCGATGATGGCGCCACCACACCTCAGGTAAAAGAAACGATGCTCAATTTGAATAAAATGAACTTGATATTATAATATTATAATTTCCTGATCTCAGCATGTTGTAGAACACATAACAATTGTGAAATACTCAACATTTACGAACGTTTGTAAGATCATTGAATAATTTACACCATATTGTCCATTGCTTATTGATTAATCAATAAAAATCTATTCCTCACAAATTGTTCATCACACTTAGGATTCTTCGTATTTAACTTTCTTAAAAACAAACTATTTTACGGTAATTGGTACCTTGGTAATTGGTAATTAGCTTCTTCATATTCTATTCCACCATCATGTCCTATATTATTATTTTTTATTTTGTAAACAGTTTTGAAGTTAATGTATAACAAAACACTGCACATTTTCTCCTTGCCAATCAATTTTTCTGTTCCAAGTTCTTTGTTTCCCAACTTTACTGTAGTGGAGCACTCGCAATAACGACTCGAGCTGTTTACAAATGATATCATTTTGTAACGTAGGGTCATCGACGTGGAATCAGTAGCCTTCTTGCATCAGTTACAAATGCAGCACAAGCTCGCGGTTTGAAACGAGCTGGTTCGGCCAATAACCTGGCTCTACCGTTCTCTTCCGACGCTGGCAACCAGTCACGTAGCCTTCCCCCCTCCCCTCAGCACTCACCCGCTTGCAGTCGCAAGGTGTGTTTTTAACTCTCTTTCTCTTTACTAACAAGGTGAGAGTAAACTATAGTACGTAGTGGGTTGGGCGACATACCGGTACTTCCGTACTTTTCTTATCACTATTGAACGTCACAATTATAATACAATGCTTGTTTCACGTAACACATTTTCATGTTTTTCAATATATATATGGGCCTATCACTGCAAAGGTCTACTCTATTGCTTTTGTTATTGGTTAAATTCAAATTTTGAATGAGTAGATAAGAGTGCAATTATTGTGCATTCAAATATGTCTACAAGATAAATAGAATATATTCCACTTGATAAATAAAAAGATGGTCCATTCCCCATTACTGGCTCAAAAGCATTTAACATATTCGTTATGTGGATCTCACATTTTTGTGACTGGCGAGTTGCTATAAACTGCGTTAGACTGCAGCATTGCTAGAGACACAAACTTAGCTTAGCTTGAGACACATTAGATTACTTTGGATTATAACAGATATATTAATGTAGACATTCGTACTTTATTACCAAGTAGTGCTATGGTAGTACAGTACTACAACGTATTCATTACTGGTTGGGTTACTACATTACTGGATACAATAATTTATTTGTGACGTTTTAGTAGTACAAGAAATACAAAACAATGTGATAAAATATTAGAAGTTGTGGAGTAAGAAAATAATATGATATAATGCATTTTGTGTACATGTAATTTTTCAGGCATCACTGGTCGATAACCCATTCCAGTTTTCCCATGCAGTGTTCGACGGGCCTGCAGCCGACGAGATGACAGCCGTGCTGCATCAACTCATGCAACGTCCTAACGACGATGACCTCATGTCCGTTGCCAAGTCCACGGGCAAGGATTTGTACGCAAGTCTTCCATTGACAGATCGTAGGGACAAGATAAATACTATGGTATGATTCCGAATGTATTAGAATGAAAATTAGTTTATTCTGTTGACCTTGCTGGAAACTAAACACAATTGGTTTTGTAGATTAGGTTATCAGTAATTTGAAGGAGAATAATGACAGCAAGATGTCGAGCAAAAGTGTTCATGGTATGTCACCAATATTCGATACATTCACATTCACTGCCAATTCACTGGTGACTCCATTATCTATTTTGTTGGGACTAGTTTGAATATCGCCTTTTTTGTAGATAGCGTATGTACCATATTATTGTATCCATGCTATACCTCAAAAATAAAGTCTGTTTATTATTATTATTATTATTATTAGTTATAAATTATAATACAAAAATGTTGAATTGAAATTGAAAAAAAATGAATTATACATTCTATTAGGCTAATTGGAACTACCTGAAACAGTATTTTTAAAACTGTAATTTTAATTGATTTTGCAAGTAAGATTTCAAGATTGTTTTATTATACCAAATTAAGAAGAGATTGCAATTGTAGGTTATAAATAATTGTCACTCGATAGTTTTGTTGTATAGGTCAACTCATACTTTGATAACTTGGTAAGATAAAAATAAACCATAATGTATAATCGTCAATGTCTTCTTCTACTTGGCAGATTACGAAGTTGAAGAGTGCCATGGACGTCGAGACAACATCTCGTATGACATTGGCCCGTGAAGAGCAAAGCACAAAGGATCCCGTTCAACGTACAAAGCTGGCTTTCCTTGTTGGCAAATCAGACGAAAAAGTACAAGCACTTGCCGTTTTAATGTTGCACTTCTGTTCAGGACTACAGCATATTCAAGACCAAGAAGATATGCTCATTGTAAGTGTCAGTCAACTTACAAGAATATTTCCTGCTCATTTCATAGTGTCAGTCAGTTTTTTCATGATTTGAGAAAGATGTGATTTATTATTTTAGAGAATGTTCAGAGTTGAATTAAACATTTTAGTCTCCGACTGTAAATTGCCATCCATTTTATACAGTCCTACAATCTTAATAATTAATTATTAGTCTAATTTTATCTCAATGAAACGTTTGACTCACTCGTTCATACAATATACTATCTTAATCACACACATTTCTACTATCTAATGTCTGTAAATTGCAAATGATATATATAGTAAGTATACATATCATGATCTATGTATAAAATGATTGTACCAGTTGAGTGACTGTAAATCAACGTTTCCAATGAAAAACATAAATTGCTCAAGTGGTCTGCAAAAAAGCCTCGTAATTTCTTCTTGTTTGCTCTATATTAGGACAGAGAATTCTGTACAGGCCAATTATAATGCACATCTTTATAAATCTTGGACAAATTACTTTTGTTTACTTTTGTTAAACTGCGTTTATTGAATTTTAATTTCAGTGAGACTTCCGCATTGAAATTGTATTTTCGTACCTTCAACAAACCCACACATACAATGTCATCAAATGCAAAATTATATTCTAATGACATTTTCTAATTAAGTTGTACCTAAAATATTGAATAATAAATATTACCGGTATTAGGGGCCTACTGTAATATACCAGATATTTATTTATTTTGTTACAGAGACGAGCAGATCTTGGTCTACTAGATGAAGAGATGACCATAGAGTTAACACAGTAAGCCTATAACTAGCATGGCCAACGTAAACAGTGCAATTAACATTATTTATATGTACTCATTAGAATATAATAATTTAGTAGATGTGGGAAGTTGTACAATACTGTACTTTTTAGGATGCCAATTTCTTCTATTTGTTGACAGTATTCACAAGAGTGATGGGGCAACTCGGAAATTATAATAGGGGCCTACAGTGGAAGCCCTTGTACATTTTTCAGGGACCCTACTAAAAAACCGTGTTCGAGGACTTATTCAGGAGAACGGGAGAACGAGGGAGAATATGATGGGGATCAAAAAGTAAAACTTTTATATCGTCCATCATCATTGATTTATGAAAGTGTTACATTACAGTACTGTAATAGTACTAGTTTGGGATGGATTTGTTTTCATCGTTCAATCCAATTGATACTTCTTTTCATTCCATAGATAAGCCACGTCCTATTTCAACTACTTCCTAGTCCTACTACCACGCAGTTATTTATATCTTAGAACGGTGTAATTTTACATTGTGTACAATGTGCATAACTTGGTTGTTTCTTGACTCTAGTTGAAAATTGTTCTTTTATATATTATTTAGATTTTATGGTAAAACACATGAAAAGTAATTTGTTCAAATGTATTGTACAGTTATTCAACTGTCCGTAAACTTATATAATTTACGATTGTAGTTCTAGTTTTTACTTTTTTACTACTTTTTTGGTATTGGTAGGCCCTATGTAGTTTTTATAGCCGCACATTTTTATTATTGTTTTTTTTTCGTTAACTGCAATATTGGGTACCGTAATGTATGTTTGGTGATAAAATGAAGTACTTAATTTAATAACTATTGTCATTTTGATATTACTTATATTATGCTCATATGCATTACAGCACAATATTTCATGTGATCTTTTTATGATAGTTATAGCTTATTATAGTTATGTGCTAGAAAGCAAAGCTTTTAGATTTTTTAGGAGGAAGTCATTTGCTTTATATATTAAAGACTGATTATTTAAGGTATTATAATAGTTTTGAGAATTTTATAATTCAACACCAATTTTAGCACTAGTAGAATATTATTGGTTACCAATACTGTGTTATTATTTTATAAAATAAAATGAGTAGCATAAATATTGAAATATTGATTGTGTGTTGTCATCTTGAAATATACATCCTTTAGACAACAATACTGTACATTTTTTTCTTCAACTTAATGTATAATTATCTCCTCTGAGCAAAACCAGCGATTCTGTTTCTTTTTCGATAGATTTCGTTAGGCTTTAAAGAAGTCAATCGGTATGGTTACTGGCTTGAATTGTGATTCTATATCTCTAGTGATAAGGATTTGATATATTTTATTGAGTGGGTTGGTTAAAAATGCGGGTTAGCCAAAATTCTCGGTTTGGCTAGCTATGCGTGCTCCGAGGAAAACGCGAGGCATTATTACCCAGTAAACAGTGATAATTAGTTCAGAATAAATGAATGTTGAAGTTTGGAGGTGCGTCGACAACGAGGTCATTTTGCACCTAAAATAATTGATTCAGAATCTTCATACCCGTGATCACCATTCTATACGACAGTGGAAAATTTGTTTTTGTGCTGTTAAAAAAATCAATCTGTATTTTGATGTTGGGTCATTTTGTAGGTTTTCGTGTTCAAAAATTATTGCTTTTTATTGTTGGGTCATTTTGTAGTAAGAAACTTGAAATGCAAGAAATAAAAAATGTATGAAAATATATCCACACTCAACATTTTAGTGAATTGTTAGCAAATATTAGTAAGGTTTTAGAATGTATGAAACAAGTGGTGATAACTGATGGTGCCGAATCTTGCGGCAACGGGTGCAATTACTCGAGCTTGTGATGTCATGAAACCAGTGCACAACTGATACGTGCAAACGTTTCTAGCTCGTATAAAGATAATGTCATTGATTGTTTCGGAATTTTCAGCCTCCTAGATGCTACCATATTTACATTTTTAGTTTTAATTCAAAGTCTTACTGCACATCATAACTCACACAGTCGGGTTATTAGTCATTTCCTTCTTGAAATCCGTAATGCACGCTTTGCTGCTAGATGGTGTGCAAGAGCTTCACATATTCCAACATCTACTAAAATATTTGTTGTTAAGACAGTGGCTTGAGGGATCAGCCAAGGTTAAGGTAACCCACCATTACCTACATAATTTCAAACAAGTGTCAAAATTGTACATCGCGTATGCGTCTACTCCGAAAGTAGGATAAATACTACTCGAGCTCAACATTATTACTCTTGATACCAAAGAAAATAAATACGTAATACTGAAACATTAATTGATTTATGCATGTAATTAATGTAGATTTGTAATTCCGAAATAAATTGCCTTATGTCATAATTAAGTGAGAGGACTACGGGTAACCAAGAGAGGATGTCATTTTACACATTCGTTATCATTGTAGCATTTGACTAGATATACCGATTCAATCGAGATGTCATAAATCTTATCGAAATTGATCTTTTATGGGTTTATGGGTTAGCTGATTGTGACAGTCAATAAAGGGATGTCTTTTCCTTGGAAGTCGGAAGACACAAGATTCGACCTTGGTGAAACAGCGGAATTAAAATGAAGTAAAAAATTGTACATTAAATAAAAATAAAACGGAAAATGAGAAAATTGAAATTACCCTAATACCAAAATAACCAGGGTAAATTTGGCGGGTACCCGGTTCCTACTTTCTTACCTGAAGTTCTACTTTCTTACCTTACTACTCGGTACACTTTACAACGATTTTTCGATAGGTAACTAACAAAAAGGGTATACCTAATTAACAAATTAGTATGGCTTGTTTTGAGAAACAGAATGGTACTGCAGCTTCAGTCCAAACCACAAACCACAATATATTTATAATAAATTGAACTCAGGTTGAGGACAGAGTATGCAAGTGTGACGGACAACCATACATACATTTTTCTTCATTATTTCCATAATCAAAATTAAATTTTTCATAATTTTTTATCATTGATCATTTAAGGAAAGAAAATAAGTAGAAGCAGAAGTGAAGTTTGCGAGGAGTGTAATGGAGTGTCAAAGATGGAGAAGAAGAGAAGCAGAAATACAAGGAACGAAGTGGGAGTGGAGAGATTATCGTTAGGAGAGTCATAAAAAAAAGGAGAGACCTAGGTGGTACGGGCGTATAAGACCAAGGGAAAATGAGAGAATACCGAGAGCAATGTTTAGGATAGCAGACAATAATGGAGCTAAGAGAAAAGCCAGAAGACGAAGAGAGTGTGGCAGGAGGTAGTCAAGTATATAATAGTCAACCAAGGAGAAAAATGGGGTGAAGTGGTAGAAGAGAGACAGTGGGAGGACTAACCAACACAAGTTGATAGAAACTAAAGACTCTGGTTAAGGGTATTAGAATAGGAGGCTCTGATTCAAGTAATACGACAAATTAATTGCTATTAGATGAGCGTAGCGAAGACTTCCATTTCACATACCGAAAGAAATCAGGCTTCGTTTTTTAATCGACTGGAAACTTTTTCTGCATATTGACGTCATACCAGAATAGGTTATGATTGTTTTTTAGAACAATTAGTTGAACGACTCACTCACAAAAAAAATCGGTAAGTTTGGAAAATCCCTATAGCTGGCCTTCCATGAACTCGGTATTCCATAAGCGTTTTTTTAGCTCCGATACCGTGCCGCCATGCGCCGCTCTCGTCAATGATTCGTCATTTTTCAACATGACGGCTAAAAAGACGCTTAGCGAATACTGCGTTCATGGAAGGCCAGCTTATGAGTATAAAACTAGGAGAAAATTTACTTGAAAAAGAAAAATTCTTTACAAGCTCTAAATTTTTTACTGAATATGAAACAAACTATCATACACATTTTCAGTGATTGTTACAGTAATCGGATAAGAAATAACGAAGAAAATACCACAAAAGTAAATATCTGATTGAATATTAGGATGAAAAGGCGTTGCAAGTGGTTATGTAACAGGTCGCACTATTATCAACAGGTAGCAGGGAGGTTTCACGTTGGAAGTGATCCAAGGTTTGTAGATATATAAAGACCTTACAGAAGTCTAGATTTTCTTATATTTAAGCTCATTTCACAACGCACATCCTGCGTTTTCCTATTAATTAATTCAAGGCCCTTCTGCAAGCATAATGTAATGATCACTCAATGGCAATCCAAATAGAAAACTTGTGTCGGAGAATCGTTTGTAAGTAAAGCAAAATATCTTCAGTATTTCATATCTTGTACTTTATTAAGAATTAGTAATTATGTACGCAACTTTATTAAAATAGAGTAGTCTAGTGGAACATTTTTTTTAACCTTCCTATTTTTCTCATTTTTTTTTTAAATTCATCATATTTTATGAGTTTTTTTTATGGAAAAACTTATAGTGCCGTTCTTGAACACTCGGCCTCTTTGCCTTATCTTCAAGAAGATCAAACATACTTTTTTGATAGCCAATAACACTTTTCACTTAAGCATATACGTGTCGAGTGTGGTGAAAGATGGCAAAGGTAAAATGTTTCTAGTACGTATGTATTGGTAGAGTTTGGGTGATTCGAGTCGCATAAGAATGCACTCGTCCATCCACTCCGTGGTATAGCGATTTCCGTTTGAACCTTTTACTTTAGCCGCAGATGCGCATGCTAGTATTGCATCTTGTTGAATTTGGGGTAGGTCTTTGATATTTTCAGCCAGTGATGTTTTTAAAGCATTGGCACATTTCTCTTTCAGCTCTGATACTTTCACTGTCATTAATTTCAATTGTCTGCGAATTCTCCACAACTTCAATGCGTGTCCTTTAGATTTTCTCACTTTCTCTCGGGCATCGATACCAATCTCAAGTTTTCTGCATTTGACACATTGCGTCTTGTTTCGTCTTTTTCCAGGTTCAACAAAGACTGTACATAGACTGCTGTACCGAGTTGACGTGAGCCTTGAATTCACTCCACCACAGGTCTGTCTCTGGTCAATGTCTATCAGAAAGTGTTCAATATCTTTCAACGAACTCACTGTTGTGGTTATTGAAACTTCCCTCTCCTTGAAGAGGACTGTTGGAGTACACCCTTTAGCACGGACAAATTGAACTTGCTTCAATAAAATCTTATTCTGGGTGCATAGGTTACAGAATGATACAAAATCACCTTTGGGATCCTTGAATACTGCCCACATAGTTGATGGTAAATCAAGCAAATGACAGTATTCTAGAATACGTGAATAGGAAAAAGTGGTGATAGAATCGTCTTTCACATCTTCGTTAATGATTCCGTCAATATTTTCATTCACACTTTCATTTAAATTGTCGTTATCAATATGCAGACTCTTACACGGTGATGCACCTCCATGAGATACCGGTACTTGGTTGGTGCGATTGTTACTTCTTGTTGGTAATTTCAATATTGGCACTGCATGTTTTTTCAGGAGGGAATTTATTTTTACTAACTCGACACTCTGTCCATTTATCTCGAAAGAGTCACAATTGTTTATATCTGATGGTAGGAAGTGTTGAGCACATACAAAATCTGTCTTGTCTAGTGGTGCCGTCCTGCGTGTTACCGGAATTTTCTCCATCCACTTTTCAAACATCAACGCATCCTGTAATAAAATGAAAATTCTGTATTGACACTCTGGGAAAGCCTATTTCTTGTCTTTTATTGTGTCAAATATAAGTTAATTTGCATATTTTAAGTATCGTTACATTGGAGTGTATTCATTTTACAGTTATTCTCTCCAAGGGGCAAAATAAAGACAATTCAGGGTTAGAACACGGACAAACTAAGGACCAATAACGGCCAAAACAGGGCCGTTATTGTCCCCGATCACCTGTTTCGGCGGACCGAGAGACATTTTTACAGACTTTTTTGGCGTCCAATTTCAGTAGGAGTAGGGGCAAAGTGTAGTAAAAAGATTCTAATGAAATCTATGCTCTACAAACACCAGATCCTTTTTATCTTATGGTTTCAAGACTAGGTTATTTACCAATAGTCACAGGACTCACAGACAAGGTAAATAGGCCTACACATCATTTTCCGGTATCCATCAACGCTTTCAAGGAGCGGATTCCACAAAATGTATTAGTTACCTATGTGACTAATTGTGCTAGGCCTAGGACAAAACCTAATTTGAAGGTTGAAATAGTGTATGCCTATTAACATCAACAAGTAACTGCTTTTCTACTACACTGTGTGCAGATGGTCTAGAATAGGAGAGGTCTTAAATCGGGCTATCTTGGTAGGGCCTAGCCTACGTTGGAAGGCTGAAAGAAACAGTGCTGCTAGTTCCACGAAAATCCGTACGAAACACTAGGTGAAAAGAGGCCATGCAGTCTCGTGGTCAAGTTGACGCTTGACAGCTGATTCTTGCCGCCAACAATGATGTATATTGGTCCGCGCACGCATAGATCGTGGACCACTGGCCTCTTTTCACTTAGCGTTCCGCATGGATTTTGGTGAAACTAGCAGCACTGCTGGAACCTACGAAATAGCTTCTATACAAGACCTTGTTATTGTAGACTGTGGCAGAGAACTCAGTGCCTAGACCTACATATTAATATTATTATTATTATTAGACCTACCAGTACACTGTCAGTGGTGACTTACCTTGGGGACACGATAGACAGAGTATTTTTTTACTCCCTTTTTCCCTGTATCGCAATCAGGTACACAACATACCTTACCCATATTAGGTTTTGTGCAATATTCTACTTTCAAATTAAATACTAAATTAAATACTAAATTGAACAAACAGATAACTTGAATACAAAAAATAAGAAATTGTGTAGGTTTTAGATTCTGTAGACGTCAAAACCGTAGACACAGCCTTCTTGCTCTTTATTGTCTCTTCGTATAATCAGAAGAGAATGATCTGAGTGAAAAAGGCTGTGGGTGAAATTGAGTCTCCGCAAACGTTCATCATCTCTTTGCGTTCATCCAAAAAATGAATGGATTTAGTATTAGATATATTTGATGTAAATAGTTTAAAGAATTAAACAACTACTACTTGGCCTATGCTGAGTTAGCCTACTACTTGAAAACCAATATAAATTCCTAGCCTAAAGATCAACTAAAAGTAGGCATAGAGCTACATTTTTTAAAATTACCGCCAGTAGCAAGGAGAATTTCCCTCCACTCTACTTCACCTCTATCAAATCCAATATGTCAACAAGAAAAAGAGGTTAGGTACTCTGTCAGTGAGAAAATATAAATTTAGTCAATTGTAATTTTTAGGAGATATTCTTTAGCTATGGCAAACGACAGAGAAGTGCTTAGAGAAATATGGGAGGGTAGACTTCCAGTTTGTTTTCAATTGGATTCTAATGAAATCTATGCTCTACAAACACCAGATCCATTTTACCTTATGGTTCCAAGACTAAGTTATTTCCCAATAGTCACAGACAAGGTAAATACACATCATTTCCTTGTATCTATCAAGGCTTTTAAGGAGTGGGATTTTGAATTTATCTCAATCATTTTTGTAGATCCGAAAGCACTTCTGTCGACACATCCATCCCGATAAACTGGATGCGGAAATGTGGCTGGACTTCAATGGGCAACCTCTCAAGTGGTAAGGATCTCAAGGTCTAGGCCTATTCAGGACAGTCTTCATGAGTGCTTTAGTCTTGGTCTGAGTTTTAGTTCCAACGCGGCTAGAACCAGGGACGGATTGGATGAAAAGGGCCCGGGAGCCGATTAAAAATAGGGCTCGGAAAGAAAAAGTAAACCGCCAATGAATTTGCAAAAATTTCAAGGCTTAGCAATAGAATAGCTTAACATTCAAAATTCAGTCTAGGCCTACCAGAAGTGATCTGTGAAGGAGTAGGCCTGTAGTAGGCTTATTAATTAATGTACGTAATATTGTAAATTTGTAATCGCAAAAACTGAATACATTTGAAGTGGCTGTAGACACGAATTTTTGCAGTACCGGTATGAAAATATTGTTTTTCGTGGATCCTAGTTAAAGAAAAACTGTACAGAGAATTTTCTTGGTAAGTTTAGGGTAGGCTGGTTAGGTTACGTTGACAATTGGGTTAGTTAGGCCCTAGATTAATTAACTGAGGTCAATTCAGCTTATGGTTTGGCACACGGTCATGCGCACTGGTGTCAAAAGACCAAGAAATTTGTGGGTATAGGCATAGATCAAAGTTCGCCTAGTCTCTAGGTAGGCAAAGACGTATGCCATATCCTATGAAAGTGGTCGATGATCACCAAGTTGACTGATCCTAGCAGAATTACCAAGCTTAACACTATCTTGTCTGGGGATTGGTCAATCTCCTTGCGGGATTACTAGTCGTAACACTACCACGATCTAGGCGTATAGACTGTTTAACCAGGACTCTGCCACTCTATTCCGTGAGAATATTTATGGACTCAGTGGTATAGGAGCTGCCAAATAAATGTATCCTGCAGAATCCTGACTTGACGCCCAGGCCAGTCCACGACTGCTTAGAACCATGTCGGTTCACTTACATTAATTTCACCGTCTTCACAACCAACCACTACCAGAAACGGTACAAACACACCCATCATCCAACCATAACCAGAATCACCAGAACTATTCAAACTCTTTGACTCGTGTGATTTAAGTTGATCTTGAGCGCACTTAGTCTTAGTCCGAACAAAACGGAATCAAGTTCATCGTATGACGAACTCGAGACCTTAACGTAAATTAAGACAGTTGTGAACTGTAGTATTTATGCATTTTCTATAATCCAATTCGAAGAATGGCTGAGACTTGAACAGTCATCGAAAATTGTGAATTGATCACACTCAATGAAGCAAACTAAGCCAATATATCAAAATAATTAATATTAAAAATAAATAAATAATAGGCTATTGTTGATCACTATTTATGTAACTGTTCACAGGCATTATCCTATAGGAGTGTTGTTCGACATGTACTCGGCCGATATCCAACTTCCATGGAATATAACAGTTCATTTTGACAAGTTTCCCGAAGGTGAATTATTACATTGCCCATGTCGAGAAGCGGTTGAATCACACTTCATGTCGTGCGTGAAGGAAGCAGATGTTCTTAAACATCGAAGTCAAGTGGTATCAAATATGCAAAAGAAAGATCATAATCAACTATGGCTGGGGCTTCAAAATGGTAAAGATTAGATTATATTTAATTATAAAGCTCTTGAGGTTCCACTATCCGTTCCCTACAATACGCATGTGCAAACATGCTACATAAAGATGTTCGACTGAGATCTGTAATACTACTATTGTACTGCACTCTACGTATCAGTTGGTTTACATTGCAATAACTGTAGGGTTAGAGATTCTATTAATAATCTATATTTGCCTGGATCTACTTTTCTAGTGTTAATAGGCCCTTTTAAGAATTCAATGCGCATGCGCTCACCGCCTGCTCCTAGCGGCCGAGATCGGTGGAATTGCATTCTGGGTATTTTAGTGGTGCTTAAAGACGGTGTGCTTACCCATAGGGTTGCAAAGCAAAACAGTGACATATTACTAGCATTATCTCCCATTTTACTCACTCTAGCAGTGTGTAAATCTCTGAGAATATAGTAAACATTAATTCAGTACTGTACCTGCTAACATATTACAAGTAAATACGTTCACTGTAACGCACCACAATTATATAAATACCGGCACATGCAGCGCAGTGGTTAACGCGCTCGCTTCATGTGATCCGGGAGACAAGGGGAATTCCGAACCCAGTTCGATCCCCGCCGCCGACCATCTTTACAAAGGTTTTTCATGGTTTCCCTCTGTAGTCTAGGCTAATGCCGGGATGGTTCCTATACAATAAGTCGGCCATGACCGCTTCCTTCCCACTATCCTTCCCATTATCCAGGAACCTTCATCTCATCATCCCATCATCTCATTAATCATCCATCCGACGCCATTAGATCTCAGTTATCATAACAGTGCGTCGTTAAACCCAATATAAAAAAAAATAATAATATAAATCATCCGTGCTAAATAGCATTGGTAGCATAGGACTTTCAAACGAGCGTAACAGCATGTCCCACCCTACTTCAAAAGTTGCCTCTAGATGGCTCTGTCGTTCTTAAAAAGGTCTATTCTATTAGTACTAGTCTACTTCCAACAAGCAATTTTTTTAGTAGTACTGGATTCCTAACCTAATGTTTATCAGTGTATCATTTCAAGTTTCTATTTTACATTGTGAGTCAGCCATCCGTGATCTCTTCTTTAGCTCTCTGCTCTCTACCATATATTGTTTAGATCTGTTTGATGAATATTGCTTTATTATTCTGTTTCAGACAAATTTGATCAGTTTTGGGCTGTAAATAGAAAACTAATGGAGGGAACTGGGGAAGAGACTTTCAAATACATTCCATTCCGTTGTTACCGTGGCGACGAAGAATTTATCCAAAGGCTGGTAAAACCTGCTACTGAAGAAGGGCAACGAAAGACCTTACTTCATCTTGTACAAGAGGTTTTTCCAGATAAATCAGAAAATGGTAAAAACAAATTAGGTTAATTTATTTTACCACAAGATTATCTGTTACGAGATGGTTCACTGAAATATTAGTACCAATACTTATTATATATTATATACCTACTAGCTTCTTAGCCCCGCGTTACAAAACGCGGGGCCACAACATAGCCACTCGGTCGTGCCCAACGATTATCTGGTACTGCGGTTAAAACTAAACCACTCAATTCATCACCCATCCCAGGACCCCGTCATACCCGCTGTTGACCCCAGCCGGTCGTCGTCAAGGATACTGCGAGTTGAGTGCACCATGCCCTCCCGTCCTCTGCCTGTACCTCCCTACCCCTCACGCCATTGCGCACTGGCGTGACACGGTTCGCCACCCACAGCCGATGGGAAGGCCCAATCATCGCGCATCGAAAAATCCAGAAAAGCATGGGTCCACGCCTGCGACCAACCCTCCGTCCCCTCGCCATCCTCCCTCCTGCAGAATGACGAACAAATTCAGGATATCCTCGAAGCAGCGTGACTCACAAAAGGAAAGACAGACAGTCAGCAAAACTCTATGTATAATTATATGTATTATATTATAGTAATATAGTAGTACTGTAGTATGTAATATTTTAATATTCTCCCCCTCAATTTCTTGACACCTTTTTGAATTTTTCCGTACAACCGATCTATTATCATTTATATCTTTGAAATTCCTCTGGTGAGTAGTCTACTCGTTTCACCCAGATTGCAGCAAGTTTTACTCCCCAGTGATTATGGGACTTGACCACAAGTTGACTGTTTTTTTTTGTTCCAGTGCGCATAACAACCCACGGTGTAGAACCTCCTCTGGAAACTCCGTTACAGTGGATGAGCGAACATCTTAGCTATCCTGACAACTTCTTACATCTTTGCGTACTAACGTGATGAATGTGGGTTCTACGTAACTTCCAACATCTCTTCAAATAAACAAGGTACAGGCATGTACTAGGAGTGGTTCTAGGCAAGGGTGTAGGGCCTACAGTTAGATTGGAGTGGTACATAAAACTTGGAGTGAATTAAGATCAACGTTTCAAGAAATAATCACTTGAACAGATCTGTATTAAAAGTGGTCTGGATTGGATGTAGCAAAAAATCTGTTCTCTGGTTCAACTTTTGGTTCAAATTTTGGTATTGAGATACCAAAATTATATTTGATGTCAAACTATAGAACAGATCATTTGAATACTAAGTCTTATTATATGGAGAAGAGCCAACATCATAAGTCATAACACATCCTCCGATAAGGTGCATGGATGAAATACGTAGTTACTGTAGTGTTATGTTATGGAAATGCAGAGCAGTAATTGGTCAGTTTCATTCAATATTTGATGGAAATAAAACATGTTCCAACTTGTATTAGTTATGTATTGATGCTAACTTTTCAATACTTTCTTTTGAAATTTTCTATGCACACGGTCAAATCACTTGAACTCAACCGGTAATTCAATTATTCAATATCATTTTGTCAAAAATCAAAATAATATGTAGGCCTATTGTGAAGAAGTAGTTTTAGCATCTACTGTATAGTATACACTAACTGTGTGAGTGCTCCATCTCATTTTCTGTCCCTACGTACTATATAAAAAACTAAAAAGGAAAGGTCGTTAGATTTATTGCTGTAACCATAGATATATATTACTGAGATACGTTACTCAACGTTAAGAAGACGTACATATTTATGTCTTAGCACTAACTTCACATCACTTTGCAAACCGGGAAGTTTACGCCATAGCTAACATATATCAGTCATAATACAGAAAGCCTCGCTTAGAAGCTCTCTGGAAAGGTCCAGTATGTCCGCCAAGATTGGAACGAGCATATCTCGCTGGTCGGCCGCTGGAGTAACGTATCTCGGTAAGGTAATATCTAATATATATCCATGCTGTAACGGTAACCACCTCCTTGGTGTCAATGGTCTTTTATATATATTGTGAAACTGGTAATCAAATCTAAAATGCCAACATAAATTTTTGTTCCAAACAAAATGTATAAAGATTTGTCTATACTGAACAGACTTCAGTAGTGTGTCAGTCTTTTAATTATTGTAGGCATTTCATTATCTTTTTACCATTATCTACGGTAAATCTGTAGTAAGTGGTGTAGGCTCCAATGTTTTTTTTTTCACTTTACAGATATTGACTGACAATCTATTCGTATGAATAGTAATTGTACGTTCCAGCTTCTGAACGACATTCAAGGTTTATATCTATACATATACCAAATTCTGAATGTTTACGGAGATCATTTGCCTCGGCCGTGTAATTTCAGTTTGATATTCTCAACTACCCCTGTATGTGTGTTATTATTATTCATTACTGTATTAGCACTAATCCCTAGCTTATTGTTCTTCTATATTGCTTGGATTGTTATTACTGGCATTATTATTAGTAATAATTATAATAATGAAAAAATAATAATAATAATAATAACAATCTTATCATTAGTTAAAATGATAATTCTAATTGTTATTAATCAATCAAATTACTAAAAAGTGAAAAATACCCATCATTAATTATAATAATAATTGACTAAATCTCTTATAAATTGTATGACTGTAAGTGGTCAGTATTGTGAATATATTATAATTCTAATGTTGAATGTGACCATTTGTAATATCTCTGTAACGAAGCTATGCCCTTGTATCCACGAAAGTAGGTCATCTACCAACATAACAAACACAAATATTACCGTTTTTGTATAGCTATAGCATTTTCAGGGTGATTTTTCAGAAACAACATCTCTCAAAGCAATGAATGTGTAAAGCTTTAGAAAGTTTAGCGAATCTACAATTTCCTAAATGTTTACAATTACTTATTTAGTTGACAGGCGACCTTCTTTCGTGTATACAAATATATATTGTTGGCATATTGTGAAACATAAAGTTTCTGAAATGAAAATATTATGTAAATAAATTGCCTGCTTGAAATTTAGTGCTCAACACTGTTCTGACTAGTCATACAAGCGTATGTTATGATTGTGATGTGAATGAAACATGTTATGAATTATGACACACAATATGTTAAAAAAAAAAAGTAGCATGGTGTCTTGAACTGCTAAGCATGTCTTTCAGGGCTGCCGTTCGCTGTAACATTTGCAAACGATATCAAATTTTCATCATCGGATATTGATCTAAATATATCAAAATTTTCCATTTTCAAGCTGTATTTAATTGAATGGAAAAATGCGATGTTGGAATCGTCATAGTTGTCAAGTGTAATATGATTTTTGTTGAAAGTGAATGCTACAGGACACAAAATGTGTGTGGGGGACTTGTAACTTTGTTTATCAACAAAACAAATTAATTCCTACAAACAGTTTATGGTGTTTTGAATTCACTCCAATCGTTGTTACACTCATAGCAACGAGAAACTGCACGAGAAAGCCTTTTATTTTATTAATTTTAGGATTGATCTGTCACTAGTTTATTCTTCCTTCAGTTATTCACAATTTTTTTGATCGAAATCTATCAATCTTCCTATACAAAATATATTGAATATTCGTACATGATATCAAAGCGATCGAAACCGAACGGCAACGCTATTAGATCTACATAATATGAGGGATGACGTGAAGAATTAAAATCGATTATATGATTAATAATCAACTAAATACTCGTAAAAAAATCTTATTCGTTCAAATTTTAACCTGTTCAAACTTTACGCACTACGTTACCTGAAATGCTGCTTAGTCGAGAAGATTGAGAATTTCTAGTTTATAATCTATGGGATGAGCGAAGAAAGACTAAATTTTACTGAACTCGAAAAAACAAATGCTTTTTGATGTGAATAACATCTCTAAAATCGCAGATAGTAAGATGGCATTGTAGAGAATTTGTGACGCGAGACTCGAAATGCTAGAGGGTCGATACGCAGCAACATTTGGTGCTGTGGTCAAATCATATGCTGCTATACCATAGATATGGTATACAAGTGAGTGTGGGGGTCGGTGAAGGCGAGTCCAATCGTAAGTAAGATCTTCCAAGATCTTCAATCTTCCATCATTATTATTTATATTAATGTAAAGTACATATCGCTATAATACAACATTGCTTTGTTAGTATTACGTGAGCATTACATGTCGTTCGTTGATGTCGTAAAACGATGCACTGTAGGTTAATTTCGGGAAAGAGCTTGCCTACAAAAATAACAGGTTCAGGTACTTTAGTAATCATATAGCATTTTATTCAAAAATATAGCCTACCGAAGGTAGAATTAGGGTACATTGACCTACATAATAGCCAAAGATAATATTATTCAATCCAGAAGAAGTGTTAGTTTACAATGTTACGTCACGAATCATTTTGTCGGCCACTTTCAATGTGATGTAGTTATTCAACTGCCTGACACGAAGACGAGCCCACAGAATGTGATCAGTCAGAGCGTGGATTTGTGCCGCAGCTAAAGCGGCCGACTCGGGATACAGAACTGTGGTGCATCCCAAACCTAGACAAATAATAGATAATGATTAGCAGAGGCAAACAGAGATGAAGTGTCTCATTTTCAATTTTTTGTACCGTTTTATTCTCGTCTTCATACAAGTCATATGCAATAGTAAATAGATATATAGTAGTAAATATTTTATAATTGAAAAAGCAATTACTAAATAATTTACGAAAGTGATGAGAATCTCACAGCAGGTCTCCAAGGTGAGGAGCCTCTAGTGTACGTGTGTTGGCTGAATGTTTGCAAGTTGTTAACTATTTATACTACAAAAGTACAGGATGTGAAATTTTAATATGATGAAATCTGGTGACCAAAAGTGATAACAAATTAGGTTAGAAAATGTTGAGAAATAATATATATAGTGTGGATGATTGGACTAAACTAACGATGTTAAACCAAGTAAATGGAATTTATCTCTTAAATTACAACGTCTGTTACAACTTGAAGCGAGTCAACCTAATACACACAAATTAAAATATATGTCATAGCCTATTCCATATAATGAATGGAACATACTAACAAAAAATCCTGAATATATTTTCTTTTCTTCTTCTTAATGTTGTAACACAGTTATATACGATAGAATGCCAATAATCCCCTGTATAAGGATTGAAAATAATCCAGTATGGCTTAATGCTACAGTGGTTCTTGACCTTTTTTATTACGACCCCTTTTCAAGACATCAAAAGGTTACACCAAGGACGATTACATGTTCCCCAATTGACATCAGTTACAGAATTAACACTAATTGTTATTGATGAAAATATCAGAACTTTATGTATTGTAAGAGTTGCCTTCTCGGACACGTAGATTGGTTGTTGTACAGTTGCTTTCTACTTTTGGTCGTATATAGACAAAGGATTGAATGTATTATGCTTGAGATTTTTCCATCTTTGCTAACAGATGTAAAAAGTGGTGCCTAAAGCAGCAGCACTTTTCAAAGTACTTCAATCATGATTGCATTGAATGATTGTGTTATTTACATACCAGTACTTTTATAACAAAGCTAAAGCAGGTTATACAGGGGTAAATATGAAATGACAAAAAATACATGAGAGGACATTTACAAAAACCCTCGCCTTACGTGAGAATGGAACCCTTCGTCCTGACTCTTCTTCGAGCTCAATAATGAATCTAATTTTTTAACATTATCATCAATTAAAGTGAATGAATACATCATGTTGACCATAAAAAGATCTCATTTGTGCTTTAAAATTCATAATCTAGTTATTTCAACACAACTTTTTTTGTCCCAATTGAAGTAGATCTGCTATAAAGTAAACTACCAGTATAATGCATTTTTAAATAAGTCTCAAGATCAATCAATCAGGACCTTATGAAACATAAGGTACATTTCGAAGCTACATCAGCTTACCTAGGGCCCAACTAACTGAGGAAAAACACAAACCAAACTACTGAACTACAAAAAGGTTGAATTATCACATGTCAGATACCTGAGGGCACATTGAGCGATGACCACACGTCTTGCGAGACATTGTCTGCTTTGACAGGCGGACAGTTGATGACAGGGAAGCAACCGTTGGCAGACAAAACGGGTCCGAGACCGTTACTACGTCCAGCAACAGCTATGAAGACGCATCGATCGCCACTACCTTTAGAAAGAAGAGACAAAAAATCAAGTTTTGCCTGAAACATCTATCCACTAGCAAGCTGAACCATAATTATATTAATTGCATTTCAAAATATTGCTCGTCATATAATTGATTACTTTATAGTTCACACTGGATGAGAGAAAGAATTCCAGAAAGGGTGCTCAATATTGTGAAGTCAAAATGAAAATAAGGAGGGTTAAAATGAGCTATATACACGGACACCTTACAGTGCAATGAAAAAGGCAACATTATGAAGAAAATACAACTTCACGCCACATTTACCACCCATATCACTTTTGAATCTCACTTTGAAATACTTTTCTTTCAAGAAATAAAATACAAATGGACTAACGATCTCTAATTAGATTACCTTCATATTGGGCAGCGATGTTGAGCGTTTCTTCTGTTCCCTTGTGAGCTGAGGTAACACGAAGCTGACACGGCAAACCCAGATCTTTACAGTACTTGGCAATCTTCTTACAATGATCCTCATCAGATGGCGAGCCCATCAACACAATAACCTGTCATTAGAGAAGACATTTAGTAACATAACAAGTTAATTAGATTATGGCACCACATAATTTTAAATATATATACTGTAGGTATACATTGTGAGTCTACGTATTATTAGAATAGCATAAGGCCAAGTCAATCTGATTAATCTAGGTAATTAAAAATACTGGTGCTAAATGCCAATGACAATAATTATTTATCATTATATTAGGCTTAGCCACATACTGTAATGATGACTAAGATCTATTGGTGTTGGATGAATGGTTCATGAGATGATGAGATGAAGGTTTCTTAGGTAATGAGAGGGATAGTGAGAAAAAAAGTGTTTGTGCCCTAAATTGTAGGAACCATCCCTGCATTAGCCTAGACTACATAGGAAACCACAAAAACCTGTAAAGATGGATGGTGCCATCTGATATTTTGACGGACAGGATGTGAACAGACATCATGGGAACCTTACTTTAGACAGAAAAATAATTTGTCTATTCACATCAAAGACTTGGCATACTTCTTGACAGACCTACAGGCTAGGATAATAGTGAAGAACCATTTGAAAAAAGCCAAGGCCAACGAAAAAATGCTCTATCGACACTCATCTGGAAAACAACAAATAGCCAACGACTCAAAAAATATACAAACCTGAGACGTTGTGATTGGATGTAGATGCTCTAATTGTTCAGCAATCCATTTGAAGTTGTTTTTGATAGTATCAAGGTCTGCTTTTGTGACGGTCGCAAGGTTGCGATACACTTGCTTGTCTTTCATCAGTCTCTTGTCTCCCGACGGCCACAAACGCCACGAATCGCTGTCAATAACATCAGCAACGAGAATCTCTCCTACAATGCAAATACATAAGCTAGAGAATAATTTATATGGACAAAACATCAGCATTATTTCAACATTTTGGATCAATACACCATATCCTGTCATGTAGAGCTTGTATTGATTTCTTAGTAAATTTACATCCCCCTGAACTATTGTTTAGATACTTTTTACACTTCTTCAAGAGTTGGATGAACCCTTGAACAAACAAAGCTCGAGATAAAATGGTAATACCACACCAATAATAAGCCTGTTAGTTATATTTTAGTTACATTTTTTATGTGTAAAGAAAATAAAGTGATTTGTCAATTGACCCTCATGAGTGACCACTGGGGATGCATTCCTGTACAATATAAATTCAGTCCCAACTTATAGCTGAGCTAAACATGTAGGGCATATTGAAAACCTCAAGTAATCCGCTAAAACTAGATTAAATCATACTGGAATGCACCCACTGGAATCCAGCTTAGCGATCTATATGATAATAACTAGGATGGATGTTGTTATGCAAATCAAAGTATCGAAATGTGCCAAAACATTCAAAAGCACATGCGAACCAATAAGTAGCAAATGTAGGCTACGAGTTTCAGGCACTTGAAATGAAAAATTATACTCGGTCTGTATTTACTATTTTTGTACTGTTGAACAAAACAACTTGTTTCTAATTGTGGAGTGCAGGAGCCAGACCTCCAAGTACAAGTTCAGGATAACTGGTTTTTAGAACGGTCGAGTTTTGGGGCAGTTGGTACCTGCTCGTCTATTCAAAAACATGGATAAATTTTATGTACTCAGTCATACAGATCTCGTAAAGGCTGAATTATGCACTTTCATACGAAACACACAACCCCAAATACACAAACTAGGCCGATGAAGAATAAGAAGCATATATTTGTAACATGCAATTTGAAAAATGTAGTTTTTCATTCATCACAATTTAGAAATGTCAACAATATTTGTAATGAACCAATATAATACCATAACAAAAATGTACCTTTAGAATCGATGCCAAACTCGATCTTCATATCAATTAGCGCACAATCACGCGATGCCCAAGCTTTTTCAAGAACCTCGAAGACTACAATAGTCATTCGTCGCATAATATCAACCTCATCTTGTCCAATAATAACGCCATTCAGACTGAAACGAGCCGACACGATTTGTTCTTCAGACCACTGGGGATCATGGTTAGCATCATCCTGAAAAGTAAATACATGGAATAAGATTTCCAACGTCTACTTGTCCGTAATAATGCTAGTGGTTTAAACCCATAAAAACAAGAAAAAATTATAATCCCGCTGTTCTGGCAAATATAGTAAAAACATTGATGAGTAGCACATGTAGGATATTATGAAACTTTTGTATATTTTCCTGTGCCCCTACCCCCCCCCCCCCCTCCCAATTATTGTTTTTAGATATTCCAGCTTCAATTTTCAAGCATTCTACCATGAAATAAATTTCAATCATCCAAGCTGTAAGTGAGATCTAAGACATTCTTTCACTAGGCCTATATTTACACTTTTGTAACTGCTTTTCCTCTTTGAACTGTCTCTGTAAATGTAAATAGTGATTATCAGGTCATTTAACTGGACTCGTTCACAATATACAAGATTAGAAATATGTATGTGATGACTAGTGTGTATTCAACTCAATTTATCAGTTCATAGGGGCGGAAAGGTCAAGGTCAGATAAAAGTCAAATTGTTAATAATTCTTCCCAACACACAGTTTGAAGCATGTTGTTGCTATGTTGGAAATAAGCAGCCCTCGACTACTTATTCGATTAAAATCATCTAATACATCATATTTCAGCTGCTTGGTGCTTTTTACAATATGTGTAAAATGCACATATTAACTGGTATTATTCCAACGATAAAACACAAATACATTTCAATTGCTGAAAGTTTTGAAATTTTCGTCAATAATTTGATCAAATGGTTCATGGGTTTCACTGAAATTTTATTCAGAAAAAATGAAATACTAACCTTGTAAAAAGTTTCTTGCTTTGGCGGATTAAACCGAAATCCTTCAGGAACTCCTTCATGACGTTTCAAGAATGACCCTGTTGCTAACCGCCTAGTAACCCACTCGATTGGCACCATCTCGCATTTCCTTGCGATGAAACCAGTTTCCCCAGTCCTCTTGACGAATGCTGTCTTTATTCCAACCGTGTTGAGAATCTCAAAAACTTTGCAGTTTGTTTGATTTGATATGGCTGCTTTACCCTCCAGCGCATGAGATTTGACACCATCGCCAGCGGTTATCCTGTCTTTGCTTTGAAGTAAGACGTGGCCGGGAAAGTTGGGAAGATCCCATACCTGCTTCGTTTTTCCTTCAATCACAAGATCTCCGACTTTCTGCCCTTCAACTAGAAATATTAAATTAAATGCGCTCATGTTACCTACAATTCGGTTTATAATATAAACCGGGTAAAACCGGACATTTCATGTCCTCTAAATAAAGGGAAGAGAACATATTATAAATTTACATATTAATTCTCTACACAAAAATGAAGAATAAAAATAAAATTGTGAGATAAATAATTTTCATTGATCTAATAATATATGTTGAATTATAGTATGAATATATAATTATTTACCATAAATCCATTCATCACAATGGACATGTTCTGAAAGTCTATGGGCAAGAACTTTGGTTGAACAAATGTTCCAAATATTATCTGGGGGAGATGTCATAATAATACTTGAGTAATATTAGGATACTATCGGTAAAAAAAAAATATATATATATAGTCTTCCCGCCAAATTTAAATGCACCCTAAGGACCTTCAATGTCAAAACACCGCGCCCCCTTCGGACCCTATGTCTTGCTAGGCCTAGTTATTGTGTATGCGAGTAGCAACCACCAAAAAGCTACCCAATATCTCAAGGCCAACAACTTCTATTCAGCTAAAATTCTTCGAATAACTGAACCTGAAAGATATAATACATTGAATGAATGTTGACTTTTGGTCGTCATAAAAAACATCCGCATATTTTTTGGCCTAACAACCAACAAAAGGCACTGTAACCTATAAAAACACCACTAAATCACCTTCACGTCTACGGTTATTACGCTTACCTAATCCGGACATAATGTTGTTCAACACTGAAGATATATATAACAACCTTAAAAACCGTTTAACTACGTCTGACGAAAAATTCACTCCAACCAGTGCCTTTATACTAGCTCACTGCTGAAATAACAATGCGAAATACCATAAACATGCACCCACAACACTGCGTCCCAACAAGTGGTTGTCTACGAACTAAATCAAAACAACTCCGAGCAAAGAAAGCTGATCTAAGCCCCGCCCATTCGTTACTATTGCGGTATATGTCTGTTAGGGGTGTGGTCAACACTAGCTCACATTAGTTCAAGTTTGCCTGAAAAATTGCATCTCTTACCCCCTATATCCACTGAGTCACGTGGTATTCCAGGAAGTGTTTTGCGTCGTCTGTGTTATTAAAATCTGGTATAAGTTGTGGAGACGGTGTGTGAACCACATGGTCTTACGTTCTCGTTATTGCCGGCGTTTTGTAATACCAATGTAAGTACAATTTGAAATTATTTTAGGTGATAGCAATAGGAACGCGTAACGCGTTGTTCATTATGGTTTCGTGCAGGTAAGTTCGAGAACGCGATGCAGCATTTACCAGTGTCCCACACGAGCGGGACTAGCCGGTGTTTGTAAAAATTGGCATTTCTGACTGCAACCTGCAGTGCATCTGATCCTATATCACGAGCATTGTCTGTCTTCTCTACTAAGATGAAATTTTTATAATTCTGAACATTATTATGAATGAATTAAATTCTACTATGTTATAGTCATATATATATATATATATATATATATATATATATATATATATATATATATATATATTTATATATTCATATACGGTTACGGTATATTTTTACATATTCCTTGTCGACTTGGTCTTTTGAGAAGAGTTTGGTATAATTTTTAATTTATTCGATTAATATAATTTAAGATGGTCCTCCGTTTAGTATAATGTAATCAATATCGCGATCAATATCCAGAAATGTGAAACTTTCAAGAATTTAAACTTATTTTATTGAACCCTGATGATAAAATATTTCAAATGTCAAAATAATTTTCACCATCCGCAACGCGGAAAATATACGTAAATTCTCTAAAGAAAACAAATCGTGGGCGAACGGTGTCTGTATATTTTATATTTCGCATGTTGGACTAATATTAAATCCTCCTAGGTTGGAATGGATTTTATTTCTAAATTTTGACAGCTTCGCTTCGCATAAACACCGATCTATTTAAATGTTGTATCCTGATCATGAAAATTGAAATGGATCGTCACTGCGACTAGACTCGCTCAACTTGTAGAATCTGTCTCGACGAAACTTTCCATTATTCATTTTCAGCATCAATAGTCGGCACGTGCCATTTTTTTCAGCTGACATTTCTTAAAATTAAGGTCAAGTTCACAAACTCGACAACTTGACTTGTCTTGGTTTACCCTATTATTAACTGATTTTATAGTTTGTAATAGTGGACCACCTCACTATGACTGCCTTATTCGCCAGTGAAATTTGATCGGAGGATAATCAACGAATTTTAGAAAGTATTTAATTAGCTTTAGCCACGTGTTCATTTTAAAATCGGAAGTTGATAGTAATTGGTTTGTAATTTGTATAGTATGATTTTACTCGATTTTAAATTAACACTATATTCTTATTACCAACGATCAAGAGAAGAAACGTCACACAGACATGATGGGCTAAAAAACCATGTTACAACATTTCTAGTTTTTGGTACCTAACTACAAATGATTTTTTTTTATATATTTGATTACGATCCAATGATAACAATCTATATGTATATATTATGTATTCTTATAGTGGTACATGTATTATTTGTATATTATGTTTTTTATATTATTATAGGCACCTCATTGACATTCGCAACAGAACTTTATCTAAAAGATTGAATTGTAATATATTTCTACATATATTTTATATACACATATATATATATATATATATATATATATATATATATATATATATATATATATATATATATATATATATATATATATATATATATATATATTATACAGGCCTACATATAAAATACAATATATTATTTTCTAATCCCTTCGATATCCCTTGACTGAATCAAGTTTTCTGTTTATATTAACTGTTTAAAACAGTGCGCGTACTTGTCTAATTGCCAATGTTAGTCGATAGTTATTATATTTTATTAGGCCTATACGAATGAGTTCAGTTCGTCAACCCATTGCGTCATATTATCAGTTTCAGATCCCAATGTTGTTATCGTAATCGAATGTTACTAGAGAAACTATTCACTATTAAATTGATCTGCAATAGGCTTAATAATTCTTATAGAATGCCAAAAATTAATTTTGCAATTCTTACGATCCTCTTCACAGTTATTAGCATTCATCTGTTAGATGCGTCATCTTTAATAGTAGTGACCTTTCACCTCGCTGTTGTCGTAAGTAATTGTCACTTGTCACCATCACTACCATCAATAATCCATTAATAGAAGCGAAATACGAAGTACATCTAGATTTTATTCGGGTGTTTTTGAATTCCGTTCGAAGGGGAAGAACCACATCTTACCGTGGGAAGAACCCTAGTATGAAGCATGATTATATATAACGTTACTATTTACTAAACACGAAGATTGCTGCGTATGTAATGATAATGTTCTATCAGAATCTGTAGGCTCCCCCCCCCCCCTCCTACCAACATTTTATATATATATATATATATACACCGATGCCAGTAGGCCTACGTAGTCGTCATCAGTAGAGTGCGTCGTTAAACAAAATACATATTTATATATATATATATTTGTATGTAGGCCCTACTTATCTATTTTTCATTGGATGTAAATTACTCTAGTTCGTGGGTTGCACGTGTTAATGGCCAAGTGATGGGATGGGGGGGGGCTAATTAGCGCTATGTGGAATTGTTCTCTTCTTTTTTTAAAGTTGTTCTTAGATTGGCGAAATTTTGTAATTATATATATTTTTTTAACATCCCTTTACATATATAGCTAATTAATTAAGAACTAACTACATGTAGGATATTAAAGACAATCAAATAATCATTATAATATTGGTAATAAAGTTCTAATAACGCAAAATTACAATATAATTACAAATATGATGTTGTTATATAATATCATATCCGCTTATTGTCTTTTTTCCCAAGCATAGAATTTTCAACCTATTATTTCATTGATAAATGATAGGTCGATTTTGTTAGTAGTTTTTCTCATTCAAACCAATCGGGAGTGCAAGATATACTTTTGTTTATATCACAGATAAAGGAAGGGTTGTTACTTTTGCTCATCTATTTAAATTTTTCAACTCTATATTTTTTCATGTAAAGCTATGTGTCTCTTTTGTCTTCTTTATCTATGTATTATTTATTATTTCGTAACTGACATGCCACATATTTCAATATGAACCTGTTGACATCTCAATGTTGTAACTCTATTTGCAGACGATTCAAATGAATAAAATAAAAAAATATATACAAATTGAAATAGTGACCGTGTTCTGTGAAGTATTTGTAAACTATATACCGACATACATCAGACATCGGCTACGTTATATTTACACTACGAAAAATAATCAGGGTCAAAGCCGGTCAATTCAAGTTAATAATAAAGTCAAATTCTTGTCAACAAATGTAGCAATGCTCCACCCATTGTGTAAACAAGGAACTGATTCTTTCAGATCTACTTTGATAATAACAGCGCAATAGTTGTTAATTGAGTAACTTTTTTGGAATCGGTCTTCTGTTTTCTAAAACTTATCGCTCAAACGTCAGAAATCAGTTGATACAGATCAAATGTCACGAGTTCTATCACAAGATATGATTCTCAAGAGTCATATCAACCACTATTTTGACGAGACGAGCTGGTAATTAATAACAAGGGACAAAAGAAGATCGTATACCACCGTAGCGAAAATAAATACCACTGCTACAGTTGTATTACTTTATTCATATTGGGTTTAACTACGCACTGTACTGATGACAGGATCTATTGGCTTCGGTAAATGATAATTGAGAAGATGGGATGAAATTTTATTTTATTATTGGTTAGTCTCTCGTGGCCGGAGTTTAATGAGTCATCCCAGTAACATCCTGAATGACGGAGGCAAACCACGAAAGACCTATGTCAGGATGGTCGACCATGGCGGGAATCGAACTCCGGTCTCCTGAGTGACAGTTCAGTGTAATGGCCACTCGACCGCCCGTCTCAAGATATTCGAGTGGCATTTAAAGTCCTTGTTTTTCAGGACGAGAATGACGATTAGAAACCCTGTTGCGAGTGTCACCAATAATCGAAGACCGAAGTTTTTATAATTTATTTAATGTTAATACTCCCAAAGAATATCAGATCAAAACTCCTGAAGAATAGGTACACGCGTATCCATCAATCGCAGAAGTTATTTCAGATAAATTCAGTTGATCAGTTCAATGAATAACATCATTTCGATATGATATAAAACAAATACTTGTAAATTGTATTAACATGGCTAAAACTTCCCCTATCAGAACCATGTCACCAAACGTCATCATTTCATCATACAATTTCATTCTAAGGAGTAAAATGAGAATAAAACAAGAATGAATGACGGATATTCTTCAGATCTGGAATTTGAACCTAGGAGGAATTTTATCCTATTTCAATTATGCAACTACAAACGCTTTCTCCTTGCATCCCAGTGCAAATGATTCTGTTAAAAGTACCAATAAATAAATATACGCCCTAGACTAGATGTGATATAGTGTTATATTAAAATGATGTAACCTTTGTTTATTATATTGAATCTCTTATCAAAAGGGTATTTTATGCTAATAATATGATTAATAATATTACATCAGTATAATATGATGAAAGTGATACCCTACTGTATTTGCTAACTGAATGTCAATTATATACGTAATTATTATAATATTGCACACTCGAGTCCCAACACATCTTGCAATTGAACAGTTGCTGAACTGTATCATGTGTAGCAGTAGTTATTTTATTTACTACATAGCTTTACATAATTATTCAAAATTGAGTTGTCCATCAACCCTTGATAGTTGATACAGGCATGGATCAAGTAGTATTTTATGTACTCAGTGATCCAGGCAATAAACCTGTACTATACAATATTTATAATTCAATTCAATTATTATATAATAAAAAAGGTGCTGATGAAGACTGCAGTTGATGGATTTTTCAATTTCGAGAGGGTATGCTAGAGAGAAGTAATTATTGCAAATTAGTAATTCCAAATCCACAGACAAAAAGGGAAAAAAAAATAATTTGAGACTTCTTTTGGGTGATTTTATGGTTTCCAAGCAATTGTGTGCACATGAGCCGGTTGTACCAAGTGATGGTTAGTGAATTAAGCAAAAATTTGTAAATTGACGTGTGACCTTTGGAAACATGCTATTTTTGTACCTTAAGTAGGCCTAATGATTAACTAATTAGATGAGCGTAGCGAAGATTTTCATTCCATGTACCGAAAAATTTTGGGCTTGGTTTTTATGTTTTTTTTTTTTTTTTTTTTTTTTGTAATTTTGTACGCGGCATACAGGTCAGGAAAAAGTTTCAATCAACTCGAAACTTTTTTCCTAAATTGGTTTTATACCAGAATAGGTTGGGATTGTTTTTCAGAGAAATCGGTCAAACGGTGTCTCCAGAAAAAATTTGGAAAGTATGGAAATTCCCCATAAGAATAGGCCGGGGAGAAATACTTGGAAAACCAAAATTTTCCAAGAGCTCTCAAATTTATACTGAATGTGGAAAGATCTATCATACATATTTTAAGCGATTTGTGAGACAATCGGATGTGAAATAAAGAAGAGAACACATTTTTAATGTACTTTTTTATACATCAATAAAAGCAATTAAGAAAGCAATTAAGAAACTATTAAATGTGAGCAACAAGTGTCACCAATAAATTAAAACGTTTAAAATCTGTGATGGATATGAAGAAGGCACTGGTTTAATTGTTTGGGAACCAAGGTCCATATACCAACAGACAGCCGCGGTTTTCAAACCTTTGAAGTGATCCATGGGCTGTATATGTACATTGAGCCGACCAAATATTCTTAATTCTACATTTCCATACTTCTAAGCTCATCTCACAACGCATATAAGGCGTTTTCCTAGTTAATATTCAATCATCAGTTGGTACAATCAAGTGGATACAACTTATAATTATTGTAAATATATTGTAGTTCATGGTGAGATAGCGATTAAAATTTCAAACACATTCTAAAAAAAATTAGTTCGAATCGTAATTGACATATTATATTTCAGGTGTGGTATTTTTTCCCAGAAATTCCATTTTGCTTGAAATTATTATATTGTCACACTAACAAAAAATTATTAATTACAATTTACAATTATTAATGAAAAAAAAAATATGAGAGAAAACAGTTGAAGATATAATATTTACAAGCAAGTAAATAAGACCAATCGTCATGCAAACGTGTGATTGATACCTTCGAATCACCAACTCCCAGGACAATGATGTTGAGTGAAAAAATTATAATGGTGTCTGGTCAATAAGGTTATGGAATAGGTTCTTTTTCTAAACGAAAAGACTAGACTTATCTTAACCAGAGGTTATTTTACATAGATTTGATCATAGCCATGCAACCAATGTCACACATTCGAGTATAAATTATTGTGAGGTATGCCCCCTTTTGACATGTGTCCCATCTCCATCTGGCTGACAAGTAACTCTCTGACAACTAACTGCTGCCCTTGTTGAAAAAAAGGACTACTGCGACCAGATGACCATGAAACTAACTATTGTTGTAGTACAGATGGCAGAAAATTCCACTGAGGTGACTTCGACTGCTGCCCTCAGTAAGGAATCTTACATAAACAAAGAACGAGTCAAAGAGGAGTATCTCGCCAAACAAGAGTCGGGTCTTACGCACGAGTGCGGCGTGTTTGGATGCATCGCAGCAGGAGATTGGCCGACGCAGATCGATGTGCCGCAAGTGATTTGCCTTGGTCTTGTTGCGCTTCAACATAGGTGATTTTCTAACTTTATCTTTCAGGAAATGTTACACCCCCATCTCGGACAGTTGCCCGCCCCTAGAAATGGTTCTAGCCTGTACCCGCATGTGATGATTTTCCCGTGATGCAAGCAGCAACCAATTGTAACATTGCCTGAAATTGAAACACATACGGAACCATCAGAATTTCAATTTTTTAAATAAAATGTACTTCAGAATGATGCTTGATATTTTGTAACAATTATTTACCCAAATGCATTTTTTCATTTGTACAAGTTTCTGCAAAATATAGGGACTTTTTGGCAAAATCCTACCTCCTAAAACTTGCCTGGTTGCGTACAGTTGAAATAATACGGGCGTGACTTATATATGTGATTTAATATTATATTTCAGAGGCCAAGAAAGTGCTGGAATCGTGACTAGTGTTGGCAATCAATCCAGATCTTTTCATGTTCACAAAGGAATGGGCATGATCAACAATGTATTTACTGACGAAACAATAAAAAAGTTGAAAGGTACGTTTTGTTTTCACTTTTAGCTTTATTAATTTCAAAATTATGATACTGTAGGGTTATGCATTTTTGAAAGAAGCTATTAGTGTGATAAGCAATACCGTTGCCTTATTTTTGTGCGACGACTGACCTATTTACTGGCAGATATCGTCATGGAACATGTAAATCTTATGTAATGTACAGTCCAGAGTGCAATACATTTGAATAGATGTTGAGAAAAATAGTTGTAGACTAATTTTTTTTTAATTTTAAAGGAAAAACAATCAGAATATGTAGGACTTCAGTTGAATTTGGTAGATAAATTTGGCATGTCTTTTTATATGTCAACAAACATCCAAGTAAAACTAAGTAAATACTACAAATCGATTTTATGAATAAATATACAATGCAGCTTCAAACATGTTTTTTCACTACGGTACCAATTTTTTTTCTGTTTGCCTGATAACACTCAAATCCTGTCCTTTTATCACGCAATTGACTTTGGTTCAAGCTATACACTTCTATTTAATATATATGCTAGAATGTTCTTGCAGGAAATCTCGGAATTGGGCACACTCGATATTCAACAAGTGCAGCTTCGGAAGAAGTAAATTGTCAACCGTTTGTGGTTCATTCAGCTCACGGTGCATTAGCGGTTGCGCACAATGGTGAGCTTGTCAATTGTGGCTCCCTACGTAAAATGGTGAGTCAAACTGGAGTATAGTGTAGACTGTAATACATGATTCGTTCCTCCTACTGAGAAAAAGTGAACCCGTAACTTTTCGTGGGGATGAATGTGTGTACTGTGTACTGTATGTGTCTATCGTATACTATTCTTACGTTCTATTATAGAACGTTTTGTTTGTATTTTGAATAGAAAATATTCTTAGTAGGCCTAAAGGTTGTGCTTGTATGGGCTATGTAAAAATTGAATTTTACTAACGCTAATGACTTATGGAACATACGAGTCTTTTTTCACAACTTGGATTGTTCAAGTGCACTGAAGCAATCATTCTGTTTTCATAAAAGTGAATAAAATTTTTCATAAAAGAGTAATAATAATGAAGTCATGTCATGGCACTCTCTTCTTATTAGTAGACATAATTGCGTTTGATGAATTGATGAATTCGATAATCGATAAATTAGGCCTAATCAAGTGGTTTAATTTTAATTTTCTATACTATGGCCAAGCTGTCTAGTCATATATTGACCGTTTAACTGCTCAACTTCATTTACATGAACATGTATACATGATTTCTTTCATTAGGTACTTGGTCGTGGTGTTGGTTTATCAACTCACTCAGACAGCGAACTAATTACGCAAGCTTTATGCTTGAATCCACCTGACGGTGAGGTGGACGGCCCTGATTGGCCCGCTAGAATAAGGCATCTCATGCAACTCGCTCCGCTCTCTTATTCACTCGTTATCATGCAAAAGGATCGTATCTACGGAGTTCGAGATCCATATGGCAATAGACCTTTATGCCTCGGAAAAATGTTGCCAATCAAACTTAAAGATGGTAAGTAAATTGAGTAGTGGCCTACAGTTTATACTTTTACTATTTAATATTTTCAGATCACATTCAGATCAATTTCGTATCTTCACAACATGGAGTTCGTTTATATCTAGTATAGGAATTCTTAATGCAGTTTCGTTCAAAAATATGTGTTGGCCAGGAAAAATAGTTAGAGTAAATTTCCAAACCTGTGAAATAAGCTATACATTTTATACCAATGTGAATTTAAAATGTATATGAGTGTCTAATGATATTGAATGCTAGAATAAATAACAGATGTACGAAGTACGGTACTAACTTGTCGCTTAATTTAAAGGACGTGATGACAGCGACAATGATCTAGATCCGGAAGGTTGGGTCATTTCCTCCGAGTCATGCGGCTTTCTTTCCATTGGGGCGCGTTACATGCGGGAAGTAAAACCCGGTGAAATAGTCGAGATGACGAGTCGAGGTGTCCGAACGATAGATATTGTCGAGAGGCCAAATGCGAAAGCTCAAGCGTTCTGTATCTTCGAGTATGTCTACTTTGCTCGATCCGACAGTATATTCGAGGGCCAGATGGTGTATTCCGTACGGATGGAGTGCGGGAGGGTTCTGGCGAGGGAGTCTGGCCTTGAAGCTGATATCGTCAGTTCGGTGCCCGAGTCCGGAACTGCAGCTGCTCATGGATATGCGAGAGAGGTGAGTGCAATAGAAATGTCTATCTACTGGCATCTCTAAAGAAAAAATATGCTGTAAATATATATGTGACGTTTATTGACCTGCAGAAAAATCAAACGGTATGCGTATTTTAACTCTTGAATGTTTTTTTTTTTTTTTCATTTAAATACCTACAGTAGGCTACTACAGTCACCCAAAATGGGCCTCTAGAAATATTGTGGGAAGTGATCTATATCTAAGTGATTCAAGTGAACATGTATAAAATGAAAATAATGTTCTCCTTAAAATATATATTCAAACGTAACATGCTATTTTAGTCAGCTATGGTAGAATTGTACTGTATTAGTAGTTGCTCGTATGTCATTATATATTTTCATAAATTTGAACTGATTTTGAAATGATTCATTTTCAGTCAAAAATCCACTTTGCCGAAGTACTGTGCAAGAATCGTTATGTTGGTCGTACGTTTATTCAGCCAAGCACCCGATTACGACAACTTGGCGTTGCAAAGAAGTTTGGAGCCTTGTCTGAGAATGTACGGGGAAAGAAATTGATCCTGATAGACGATTCAATCGTGCGTGGCAACACGATCGGCCCAATTATTAAACTGTTACGCGATGCAGGCGCAAAGGAAGTGCATGTTAGGATAGCTTCGCCGCCGTTGCAGTACCCATGCTACATGGGGATAAACATTCCGACTCGAGAGGAGCTCATTGCGAATAAGCTCAATCCCTCGCAACTGGCAAAGCACGTTGGTAAGTTGACTTTTTAAAGATTCTTATAATTATTACAATTATAGTAGTATATTTTCCAAACGTTCCCAACTTTTACCCTTGGACGTAATTGGGAATCATTTAAATCATTTAGGCCTACTGAAATGTAATTACATGAGATGAGTATTAATAATGTGCAAGTAAAATAAAAAATGAGTCAAGTCTAAAGTTGATCAAAAGGAGAGAAATTAAATGTAAAAAGATGATATGGTAATGAAATTATATGAGTTGATGATGTGCATATGAAATAAATAGCATGAAACAATAGTAATCAACATCAGATTTATAAAATATGTACAGTATAGGGCATTATTGTTCAAGTTATAGAACTGGGATAGCAGGTTCTCTTCAATGCAAGCAGTTGTGGAGCGGGATTCTGTTATGTGCGAGGGTAGAACAGAGATAAAGAGGGCTCTTGAATGATGAGCGATTGGGAGTTGAGATGCGAGTGCCACCATCTCCTGGTGCAGTGGAATTGAGTCAGGGAGTTTTGAGGAGGAAAGATCCGGGAAAGGAGCATGGCTGGTTGTGTCAAAGTATATGTAAGGGTAAGAATATTTTGATTTTGATTGATGAGTTAGGTCTGCAGATTTTTCACCAGGAGATACCAGCGATGATGCGTAAGGCTCGTTCTGTAGAAAGAACATTCTGTTTGCCAAGGGAGTAGGTATAGCATCCATAACAAGATGCCTGATAGTTCTTAAGTTTAGAAAAGTATAGTTGTTTGATAGTTATTACTCAGCTCGATAAGCAAACAATAATCTTTGTCGTGAATTGAATTGAAAACATGAAATGTGTTTCAGGAGCTGATAGTTTGGCATACCTCTCCGTGGACGGATTAGTCCAGGCTGTCCGTCATCGAATGGCGGACAAGAACAAGAGTAACATTGGACATTGCACGGCATGTCTTACAGGCATCTACCCCGAGAAACTTGAGTGGTGATTGATTACGTGCACAAGTGCTTCAGAACTGACATTAGATTCAGAATAATACTTGGAACTTTACGAACAAAGCTACGTGGGAACCTAAACGTTCAATATATTCTATACATCGAAAGAGAGAATGGCAAATGCACTTGTTTTTATTTCAAATTCAATTTCTATAACTTTGTGACAATGATGAGCTATTTTTTAAACGTGTCTGAAAGTTATTCATCATTATAATTATGATTCTCATTTTCGTTTTAATCAAGGGTTTTATAATAAATTGTTATTATTGTATTTATTATTCATTAGTAGCTATTATACCATTCTAATTTCAACTTTTATAATCGAGAACAAGTGTACACAATCATACTGAATTTCGTTCTGTATTGTCACCTTCCGGGCATTACTTCCGACGTCACGAATTATGGATGATGTTGAAACAAGAATCATTACCAGAATCATAACGATAATTTCAGCATTCAGACTATGTGTAGGCGATTTAGATTTGTTACTTATAATGTTCTCCTCTGTTATTATAGTTATTTTAAAAATATAGTGTTAATAAAATTACGCAATTTTATGTTACGCAAGTTAACTGAATGAAATATATCTCAATTATTGATGTTGGAGTGATGTAGATGTAGGTATACCATTTATCATTCATCTATTGTCTGCTCATTTGAATGTGAAAGTAAGCAACTTGGATGACAATGAAGTAACTAATAAGCATTTGATAATCAATCATTTCAATTCATTTTACAATATTGTTATTGAAAGTAGTCATACTCATTACTGCTGCTGCATAAGTTTTTTCCATGTTAAGTGTTTGAGCTGTTATTCAGGTTTTTTATTAGACAAGCTGTTGTCAAATGTATTTCTACAAGCAGCCTCAAAGTTGCAGCATTATTCTAGCATATAGTATCATGACATATTTTGAATAACACACGCCATGCTACGTACTGCATGCACCCGGGAAGAGAATAATATCCAGGTATAGCCTTACGTGTACTCAACCCACGTACCAAAAGACAAATATATATGTATATGTTATATTGATATTATTATATAATAAATAATGAACTTTAAATTAAGACAGAATTAGGCCTGCACAAGTTATTTCAACTAAATAGCCAAGTAGATAGTTTGATTCTACTCTCAAGTTCCATCATGTTCTATAGAAACAACTATTTAAAAATAGTCCTATTACAGTATACAAAAAAAGTAATTTAATAAAATTTGTACAACTTCCTAAATGTTTGTGTGCACTTTCATTTGATTTTTTTTGTTATGGCTAGGTTAATATGGGAATATTGCATTCAAGTTTTGTCAAATATTATTGTCAGACAGGACATATTCTGTACACAATTCATACTATTATTATGTATTTCAGTATAGTGTCAACAGCACAATCATGTACTGTATGTGTTTTACTTGATGATATTTCACTTTATTCATAACTAGCTTTGCCTATAATATTACTGGACTTTTATTCACAAGATTTGTTTGAACAGTTGAATAATTTGATTAAATTATTCATGTACCTACAGAATATTCTAAGAAACTAAATCTACAGCTGAACTGCTGCATGGAAATTTAATTATAATATTATGATGGCCAACCTACCTAGAAAGTTGAGATAGACAAACACAATACCAATTATGATGCATATACGATCATTTTTAATATTCCCCTTACTAGTCTAAAATCTAACTGAATCGTAATACTGTCGAGCCAAGTAACTCCTCCCGCGTGAATTGCACAGCCATCTACGGCTGCAATGGGATTTGTTAAAATCCTAGATAACTGTCAACATCCACCGCGCTGTCAAACATCTTCGTTGTTAATATCCATCTTTTTGCTCCTGTCAAAAGTACTTATTTCATGTATTCCATATAATGTCTACCAATAACGAACTTAATATGGCTAGGATGCAGCTCGAAGAGTCATTGGGCGAAGAGAATAAAACACGGTAAGTTACCACTTTTTATTCATCTGGAACATCTGTAACTACTGTAATCGTACTTAACCTCAAATTCTATATTGGTTTATTGTTTTAGATATTTTCATCTCATAAAACAGTGGTTTAAAATGAAGTCAACAAGAGAAGAATTCTATGCTGAATCAAAAAAACTGTTGAAACCAGATCAGCTACATCTGCATAATAACTTTTTGTTAAATCTTTTCAACACCTGTCAGTTTCCAATAACTGCAAACCCTGTTCCTCTACGTGTGAAAGAGTCGCCTAGTTATAAGGCAAGTCCACCACGAGATAAGGACAAAGACAAAGATAGAGAAAAGAGCAAAAAGGATAAAACAAGACCTCGAAAACGAACGCGATCTGATCGAGGCTTTGATCCGTCAGACGTTTCGGATATTAATGGTGGCCGTACAACTCTTCCACCCCAGGCCCTGGAAGAACCATTACGATTTATCCAGGACGAATTGTTTTTACCTGATACATCTTTCATTCTTGGTCGTATATTATTGTGTGCATGGGATCATGGACTAGATGGGGGTAGTGAATTAGCGGCAGAATATATGGTCGTTGCTGTACAGCATTTCCTTAAAAACGTTTTGACTTCAATATTTAGCCAAAGAAGTGGTTACAAAGTTCGTGAGGGTCGTTTCCAGTATGCTTTAGGTACTTCGTTACCAAATCCTTGGTTGAGAAACAGCGGAAAGATACGTGAAAACACTAAAAGCTTTGCTGGTACAGAAATGGACGACGAGACTGAAGAAGTACAAGTTCCGGGACAGCGACCCACATTTGAAGAATTGGAGCAACGAGCAGCATTTGAACTGGCATGCTGTACAAAACCGACTGCAGTAAAACCACCTGTTTCAGCATTCCATCTTTTAGAAGCATTGATGTCTGAGCCTTCCGTGGTACCATGCCATCGAGTTCACTCGGTTAATATCGAACGAATCTTCTCTCGGTTGAGCCATCCGTCACATGAAGAACTCGAGAAAGAAAATTGATCGTGAATTTTTTAATGCAGTTATCGAGTGTATTCGATAATTGATAGGCTACATGATTTTATTAGAAAATTGATCCTAGATTCTGTAAAACGGTAATATCAAGATGTATAAATAATGTGCCTAGTTATGTAATGTGCCTAGTATGAATTTTCTTTGTTCTGAAAATAAAGCATGTTTTCTCCCTATTAGGTCTATACATTTTAGTCTTCCTTTTCCTTGGTATTTTATTTTCATTTGCAAATCATTTTATTCAATCTTGGATTTTTAGAATCATATCTTATCCAAAAAAATCATAGACAATGGGAACACGAGGACTGCTACAATAGACTAGAGAAGATTAGTCTATGTTGCTACCTTATATTTTTAAGTGGTCAAATGTCTGTAGATTTGATTAAAATTGAAGTTTTAATTTTGGATTTTATATGACCACAAGTGCACGCTCAACACTGCCCTCTTTAGCCGACTATAATCAAGAATATAATTCCTCATTCTATAACATCAAACGAAATAAAAGCGAGACGAAAGTGTCAGATCCTAGGAGGATTCATTATAGTGCGGAATCGTCAGAACAAAACGAAGGTGGGCCGGTTTCGATTCATTTTCTAGACTTCTAGAGTTTATTAGCCCCTGCAAGCATGCAATTTACATAACAACGCTGTGATGCAAACAATCTACGTACTGGATTGCAGGCGCTGTTGTGTAGAGCATGACGCTCCTTATACATTTTTATAGATATGTTTCTCGTGAGCTTTCATGGCATGCATTTAATTCTAAATAATTTATCGTGTCTACATCAATTAGTATACAATCTCCTAATTTTGAATTTATTACCAAATACATTTCAAGAGAGTATAATCACAATTGTAATTATTAGAACCATAAAGTTTATTATTAATAGAAAAATCAATGTTATCAGATCAATATAACAGAAGTAATCATAAAAACAATTTCCGAAGAGAAAAGATTTATGCCAATAATTAAATAGTTTAAAATATGAAAGAAAAGAGAAATTTAATTATACGCATATGTAAGCCATGTTTAATATATTTTATAATATATACATATTTATATATATATATATATATATATATATATATATATATTTGCATATATTATATATTTTTTGGAATAATACTGAAATTATTCCTATGGTTGGTTTACTGTACAATATATTTCTATCAATCACCGTACACACCGCGGTACACACTATATGAATAAGTTAACCTTTATTCTATGGAGAACTGTTATTACAGATCCTTTAAAATGTATCATATAATCATTTTGTTTGACAGTACCACGATTAAAATATGTAATACCGTATCCTTAGCAGTACAGTATGCACTAGGTAGGAAAAAGCAACATAATCTTTGTTATGAAATAAATGAAATGGAAAGGAAATCGACGAAAGATATACTTTCAACCATCAAGACAATTCACTCTAATGGCTAAGCAAGAATAAACCACACTAAACACCTGTATTCCCCTTCCCTACGTCTGCAATTGGTGACTGCTCGGTAGCAGCACTATCCAGCATACCTGTAGCGCTGTCTAGTGATCTGCATATGGGTACTGCAGGCCGATGAGGGGTTTAGAGAAGTGGGGGGATAAAAGTGGGGGGATAAAAGTGGGGGTCACAGTTTCATTTTAACATTGTGTGATATGTTTTGGTGCAGTAAACTTGAATTTAACCATTTATTGAACTAACCATTCGCTATTTTTCAAGAAATTAAAAATCGTTTCTATGAAGTTACTTCAAAAATTCTGTATAAAAATTACTTGTCAGAAATAAAGATTAATGGGTCTCTTGAAAGTGATGAAACCATATCATCTCTGTTGTATTTTTGTAATTTCATTAAATTCAATTATTGAATTATACACAGATGATTGAAAAAAATAAAAGTCCTGAACATAAAACACATATTTATTTGAACTAATTTAGCCTTCGTTAATTTAAATTGATAATCATCTTTTCAATGCTTTAAATATTTGCAACGTTTTTCTCTGACTTATTTGATACGAACAAATTTTACTAATCAAATATACAAATTGAGAATTTTTAATAAGAATAACAAGCCTGTAAAGAGTACCATTGTATCTATACTTCATTATGAAATATAACAAACGATATTTTTCCAATGTACTCTTAAAACAAGTTAGTAAGGATGTAGGATATTTTGCACCACCCCAATAATTATATTTAAATATATTTTCTGTACTTGGCTAAGCTATATGCATCTGTCAAGCAACAAAATGACAAACAATCGTTACCATAGCAACAAAGTGAACTGGTGAACTACTAAACATTCTGATTGTACAATTTCAACTGGTGGACATTGTTGTCTGTTTCTTCCAACAATGGCTGACATCACTTGACAGAAGCCTATTATTAAAACAAGAGATTGAATTCAATTTTCCTACATTTAACATTTTATAAGAGTATCAGACGTTATATTCTTTCAATACATACATATAGGTCAGAAGCATAGGGCTACAGGAAATTCAAAGAAAACATGGCAATAGACAAAAAAGGCCTATAAGTAGGCCTACAGTACCTTTATAACCTTCTGTCTGCCATCCTTCCTGTCTGTTCTATCAAACCCCACCTAAAGCAACCTTATAGCCACCCTTCGGCTGTAGGTTCAGAACAGGGGTTTACCCAACCCCGGGGACTGGGATTACAATAAGTTTATGAAACAGAAAAGATCAAACATATTGTTCGACTTATACTTACATTATACTTTTATGGTATAGCTAACTAACTTGATTAGTTTTTTATTAATATGCCATAACAACCATCATAGGCGTTACGTATAATAATTGTGTTGGGCCTAAGTGGTCATCATCATATACAGTGCTTACGGTCATTTCTTTGGAGCAGTTGCCTGGTAAATGGAAAATACTAAAAAATGAATAAAAATGAATACCCTGACTCGAACCCGCATTAATGCCATAAAATTGATCCAACAACACAATGGGTATCTGCCCTAGCCACATGGATAGTAAATTTATTCATAATAATACAAAATCTATCTCCTACAAGACCTAAAAAAAATCATCCCACCTGCGGCCTTTCGGCCTCCGCGGTTCAGTCGGCCACCTGTTGTCAATGGTCTCGGCACCACCGACGGCAACCACGGGAGGTCTCTCTTTTTATTCCCCCCTTTCTCCCCTCTTCCGCCTGTCGGCTACCACCTCCCCCCAGCAGCGATCCTCTTCACACCCGACCAATGAATGTTACCGGTTTTTAACAACAAAAAGAATATTATACACACACACACACATATTGAAGGGGGAAAAGAGAGAGACCAATGAGATAGATAACCTACCAACCATTCTATACCAAACCCATTCCGTGGGAAGTAGTTGTGATCGTGAAACGCATCGCACTAGGCATGTTCAGTAGCTTTTGGATGTGTGATATTATTTGTAATATTCGTTTGTCGGTTGAGGTGAGAGATTGATAACGAATGTCAAAGCGACGGAATTGATAGGAGATCGATAGAACAGTGCCAGAGGGTACAGGTTGTTTGTTGGAGCAGTATTATTATTGTTGATTGAGAGCTGGACCACACACATCACAACAGTGACATTATTCAAGTGCCATCCATTCTCAGCATTCAACAGGTAAGCGGATTTTGTTTGTACTGGACTATGGATTCGAATACACTTGATTTCAAGTGGCATTATCGTTTCATATTTTTTAATTTTCAGTATAATTTCAATTGTTTTCATGCATATGTAATATGTATTTTAATTTTTAGTTTCATTTCAATTGTTCTTGCACATTGGTAACTTGTTTACACCTTGGTCGCTAGAAAAATGAATGTGGTCCTATATACCGGTACCGTATTTTCGTTTGTTCGTGTGTACGTAATGGTAATGCTCTATAAGACACTGCAATGTTTGGATGTATATTTATTTATGCAATTAAACACATGAAGGCCAACATAACAATATGTGTAAGTTTAACTGATTTCTGATTAACTGATTGGTTAGCATAAGAACAATTTTTACTTGTAGACGAATAAAACAAAAATACAATCATTTGCATATTAAATTTAACGATTTATACGCTTGGTGATGGATATTGGATGTACGTTTGTACTTCATACGCGTGATGCCATTATGCATTACATTGTTGTAATAAGTGAAGAACAAAGCCAAGTCCCAAATTATGTTCGCTAATCACAAATCGCTAGCGACAGAGACTGAATTCACCGTTGGGTCAACGTCGAAAATTCAGTTCGAGTCCCGCGTAAGCCATGGGTTTTGTAAAAGTTCTTTCACATATCATCACTTCCTCGTTTCAACCTAGCTGTTGGTGGGGTCGTTAACGTTAAGCAGCATTCAAATAGATAAAAAAAAGTATATTTGTGTTTACACCCAACTTACCTACTTGCTATCGTAACCAGATAATTATGTGCCATCCATATGCCTGTAATATGCTAGAAAAAAAATGAAGGTGACTTTTGCCTTTGGGTTCGATTCCCCCATAACCACCCTTGTCTACCGATACAAACCCACAAGGTGATAAGAAAAGTAGATACGGTAGGAGCTGGATGCACTCGTTCGTGTAGCCATCGAGCTTTCTCAGAAAATGTGAAAATTGACATAAATCCATTTGAAAATGATACAAAATATACTAAATCAATTATTTCTCAAATTCAGCCAACAAAGAGGCTTTTAGAATCACTCTTATCTTGATTGTTATCATTCATTCATCATTCAGTTCATTCATGTGACATGGTAACAGCTGCATCCCGAGTCCCGACCACAACCCATGTATTTCCATTCGTATTCGTCAATATGATTATTATAATTTTCATTATTTTTTTTATTTTTCCATTAGAATGAATATTTATTCTGAACAATTTTGAAAAATACTGAACAATGTTGAACAATATTATTATTGATTATATTGATTCCATTTCGAGGGGTTTACAATTCGCAAATTTGGTGAACACCTGATTCCAGGTGATTTCAGAGATTTCAAGAGATTTGATGGGATTTCAAGAGATATCATACGGATTTCAAGGGGATTTCAAGGGGATTTCATGGCAAGTGTATACCGGATTTCAGGAGTTGTTAACCCCTCGATGCATTTTTTTCGATCGATTTTCAAAGATATGTGCATGCAACCATCAAATGTAATTAAAATTCGTTAGCTTAATAGGTCTTTTTTTAAGAACTCGATTTATGTATTGGTTTATTTTTTTCTTTGTGAATGGATTGCCTATTTTTTCTGGTTCGAGTCAAACGCAGTTCATATTTGTATCAAGCGTTATAATTGACTTATCGATAATCATTGTATGATACATCCGCCTTGATTGGGGAACAATGTCCACTTATTGATTAACTTGAATAGTTAAATACAACTTATATACACTTACTTATATTCAAACCAATCACGAAGTCTATGTTGGAACTAAAAATAAGAACCAAAAATTACAAAAACTACAATAATTGTAAATAAGTAACTTTTACATTATACGCTAAACATTATAGCTTTATTATACAAACTATAGTTCTTGTCGTTTTTAATGAAATTATACATAGGGTACAACAAAACATTCAATATTGATAAAGCTTACATTTATTACATATAGTTACGGTAAGAACGAATCAATTTAGCGGAATATTGAAGTTTTGGTGACAGTATTTGTACGGGTTGAGATATAAAAATAAATTTATAATTATGTATGGATAAATATAAAATCATGATTTTGATACCTGTATCAGTATTCATTAGAATAGATTCGTGTAATACGTAGCTGCGATATATCAACAAAACTAAAAAATTATTCCAAAAATATAGGGCATGAGTTTAAAATAACCTACTCACACCGGTTTGAAAAGATGTGTGCATATTTACCAAAAAAATATAATGAATGTATTTTGTATTGTTCAAAAGTTCAAAAAACCGAGATAACACCTTTGTCTCAAAGCCTAAGATGTAGATTTTTTTTCCGAAAGTAAAAAGATCCTCTATTAAGTGTTAACCAAAACGAATCCAAGACCCGAGTATATTAACACTTTGTTTGTTACCTATACCTTCATAAATAATTCAATAGGCGACCTGCTAAACGCACTGGCACACAATAATTCACGTATTCACGAACAAAGAAAAAGGCCCCCCCACATTGGTGTATAGTTCTACATTTACTTTTGTGTTATCTTCAGTGTCTAAGTGGCCATGTAATATTATTAGAAAATACCCCCCACATAATCATCTCCCCCGGAGACATCTTTTGACTTGATCTCCCCTGGAGAGCTTAAAAGGCACACCACGAACAATTTCGAAAACGTACATCCGGGAGAAAAAACAGATTTGTGGTTTCACACAAGGTACATTTTCTAGTCCGTTGGTTGGTCGAGCAGCGGTTAGACGGTCTACTAAATAACTAGCTGATAGGCTGGAATTTATTTTTCGCATCAGAGAACCTTTAATTTGAAGTGGAAAAAGTATACTTGAAAATACCAGATAATCACGTATAAAACAAGGTAGGGCCGCATTTTAAATTTTATGGAAATATTATTAGATCTGTGCTAATGGTCATATTTTAGATAGTGTCGAGTATAAATAAATGTAATTTTATATAAATTTTTGGGGTTTGTTTATATTTTTACCATCTGTAATAATTGGTCTCGGTACGGCTAGCAACAGTGTAGACAATTCGTGGAAAAAGTACAATGGAAAATGATAATTAAAATGATAATATTATACTAATTGGATGAAATGAAATGATAAAATAATTTTATTTTTCAAAGCGGAAATTTGAGCTGAGAGCTTTGAGACACGCAAAGAAAACAGTTCTAAAAATCTTAAACTTCTTTTGGTTGGAATTTAAAATACTTTATATTTGTTTAATGTGTTGTAACTCGCCTCGTTCCAAACTCGACTCTTGCAATGAAAAGCAGGTGAAGCAGGAAATCTTGATGGTTCGATTTTTTCTAATATTAAAAATTCTCCAGAACTACTTTACTATAATTTGTGTTCCAAAGAACGTCCACTTTCGTACCCGGGACCCCCGTATAATCTAGCTGCTGTTGGGGGCGTTAAGCAGCATTGAAAAAAACGTCCACTTAATTAAAGTCTACGTGAAATTGGAAGTTCGATTTTAATTTTTTTGAAGTTATTCGAGAGAATTTTATTCTTCGTTAGTTAAGATAAAATATGAATAATGTATGTACTTGTTTTGATATCAGACGAGAAATGAATGCATGGCACGTGTCAACTTCAAAACCTATTAACTGAGGCCGAAAAGACTGATTATTCGGCAAAGAAGGAGCAATATGTTATTCCCACTCAACTTCTAGCAATGTACGCTACTTATATGCAGTTACTGTGTCGATCTTACGTAGTTTATTTTCATTATGGTCTAAGGTTCTGATGCATTCATTATATAGCATAATTATTTATACGCTGATGTAACATTTTCACGAATTGTAATGCAAATACATTCATTATTGAGAGTAGTACTACCCATTTGAGAAACATCATCTACCGTAGTCTACTATAATATTTATATTTTCAAACAATTCCGAAACTGAAATCTGATGCCTATAATCTTTCAATATAATATATATATATATAATATAAATTAAAGTAGGGCCTACTTGTTATTACTAAGAATATATATTTTTGAACTTACACTACTTCATTCATCTAGTTTTTGAAATTAAAAGTGTGGCTGAATTATAACGATTTTTTACCCTACTCTGGAGTTTTGAACATAGGTGTAAGAAAAACACGCGGCAGGTGAAACCGCAACCTGGTTGTGATATATTTTAGATATGGATAAAGACCCTCGTTCCAATGCCCGAATAAAGTAGATTACCGTAGAATAATAATCTTTATTCTATGGTATTACGTTTTATATTTGTAATTTATTATAAAATCATGCCTATCCAACAAGAACCAAGGTTGAAGCTGAATAATTATGTCGCCCACAATTATCATTGAAATGTGGGATGATATATATTATATATACGTATCAACCTGCATACTTTTTATTTAGTCTGACATCAGAGCTCACCTGTACATGATAAATCTTCTCTGATTGGCTACCTTTAAAACTTACTTCTCCTGTTGTGCAATCAGAGACATGTAAATTATATATCTCAATGTGACAGTACCAATTATTTTGTTGTTACTCATTATATCCCGAATTCCGAAAATAATAACCATTGTTTTACCTTTTTATAGGCAAACTCAGATTATTCTATTCAAACTCATTTTGTTCCAAATTATATTACTACCGAATACGATTATAATGATTCAACTTATGAATTAATATTATTTTCTTTGGGGGCCACAGAGTTCTATGTTGATACTGTACATTGTAATGTTTTTTTTAAATTAAAATAATAACCAGAGAATATAGGTCTACGAGTACGAGCCCAAAGTCTTCTGAAAAACATTCATTCCAAAAACACACAATATACCATAACGTTCATTGTTTCAAATAGAAGGAATGTTTTATTAAACATACACCCTCGCTCACCCTACCCAATGTTTTCAGTTTGAACTTATCAATTAACACCAATTAAAATAATAACCCGACAAACAGATAATAACTGAATCGTTATCACAGCCCCAGACCGGTTTCTTGAAGATCCACACTCCATAGGTTACGACCCCCGACCGGATCACGGCGTAAGGACACATGAATACTGGAAATAACTAGTTTTAATACATCGAATCACTTCATGATATAATTGCTTTCAACTTATTTGTTTTAATAAATTCCGTGGTTGGTCCAAGTTACCAGTCAGTCGTCAACATTCGTCCAGAAAGAGTGGTTATCTATATAAATATACAACACTGTTAATTATTACATAGCTATATAATATTTATAAACTTAATCAAAAGTAAACAGTTCAAGCATGGGTGCATCAATACCATATGGAAATTATTATAACGAAGGTATGTAAAACTGCATTTTTTTCAACGACATTGATATATATATATATATATATATATATATATATTTGAAATTTTTATCGAATCTACATACAAATTTCAAGTATTAATAATGGCAAATTATGTTTCCTTGAAACATAGGCTTACATTATAGAACATAATAAATCAGTAACAAAACGGTGTATATTCTTCATTGAAACAGAGCATATATTTTATCTCCACCCTCATCACCCATATGGCCGTCCTAATCGTCGCGCCATCATCTTTTTTTTTTCTCTCTCTCTCTCTCTCTCTCTCTCTCTCTCTCTCTCTCTCTCTCTCTTGTTCCCCCATCATTATCTCCCCCATTCCATTGTCTGTACCTTGTAGTAGTACCTGCGTTGATCGTCTATGTTTTGTTGGAACAGGAGGATTGTGGTGCCCGTATCTTCACGCGCGCCCGCAAGCTACAAGCATGGGGGAGATAGCAGATGATCTACGCTCGGCCTCGTCCCCTTTAGGACAACAGGTAGGCAACAGACCTAGTGGTGGCGTCACTCTTACGTAATTACTATTTTGTCGCAAAGTTCATCGTAAACAGAGAAATAGAAGCTTTGTTGGATTTGTTGGGGGGAAAAGTTGAATTGTTTGTGAAGTAAGATTCGAAATATTACAAAAAAATAATTACAAAAATCAGTGGTTTTCTCAATTGCTGTTTAAAGTTATTGTTCAAATTGCCTTTTTTATTTTTCATATATTTTAGTCTTGTTAATAAGTTAGTAATTTCTGAATATTATGGTTATAATTATTAAACCAGTGAAGCCAGATATTTCAATTTTTGTAGGCTCTATCAACTATCATGGAGTTGATATTATATTATAGGCCTATCTATGTGTTTGGTATAATTATTATTATTATCGATAATATATATATAAAAAAAATATCAACAGCTCTTACATGTACAATAATTGAAAAATAGAATATTAAAAATAACCAGACACCGTACCAACTGCTTGATTTCAAACAAATTTAAGCGAGCTCTATTATTTTTTTATTAATCATTAAAATTGATAAGATATATGAAATTGTGAGAAAAATAAAAAAATGTGGGTTTGAAAATCAAATCAAAATTATGTGCAAGTATTATCCTAAATTTTTGGTAGCAATTGGCCTACTTATGCATAATATGTCTTTAGTTTAAAATAATAATTAAAATGTCTCATAGTCGACTGAAAATAACCCAACGTTACAGGAAAGAAGCAATAAAAAAACAAATTTTAGAAATGGATTGGTACTATGTACAGACTTATAATAGGCTTGATAAAAAATCATATATGATGTTGAATATATCCTATCACAAACTGATAATGCCAAAATATTTCACGTTAACCACCTTTACAAATAATCTTTATTTGCTCAAGTCACATTGAATTTACAAATTACTTGAAGTTCAGGTAAATTTTCATAATCACCATAAATTAAAAATATTGCACATATTTGCACTCAACAGATATTGCTAACACAATCAAAACTAGAGGCATAGTCGGGGGTTTACGCGGTCGCATGACGTATATTTACATATGTCATTACAGGCTTGCTTGAACCAACTTTAAATTGACGGGGTGAATACAGATATACAAAAATGAAATAATTATGTAAAACAAGTTATGGCAGTAATGGCATTTAGGGTCTGGGAGATAGATAGATAATATAATGATAGGCTTATAGATGAAAGAAAAACAATTAATGACAAGAGATATTGTACCTGATAAGTGATAATTGGTGAAGGTGTATCTACCTACTAGCTACCACAAATTGCTCCTTAATATCTATACACCAACTAACTATGAAAAATGGGTCATTTAAAAAAACAAAAACTCCTTCCACCCGAGTTGCATTTTCTCGTGCAGAGCTTATATTCATCACTTTTTTGAGGACTACAACCCTGATTTAGACCAATTATTCATTATTCACAGTAAATACTGAAATAAACGTGTATGACATAAAATATGAAGTAACGGCAACCTGAGTCCCATATGCCAAATGAGATTTTGTATTATTGATCTATCACGTGCTCAATTATACACCCAAATAACCCTGATGTTGGTGGGGTCGTGTAGCTGACGATAATTGTAATCATTATCACTAGGTTAATAATCCCTTCCGTAAAAAAGGTGCTGCCATTCTTAAAATAATATTCTGTGAATATAACCGTGACGTTGACTTTCCGTTGAAGTACATCATTCCATTAAATTACCCACACTTATGTTAAGGGCTGTTACTAACTCCCATCCCTAAAATTGATATTTGTAAGGGGATTAAAACCTAATCCTATGCAACTCTAGATCAAGAAACTGACTGCTGGTATACTAATTAATGACAATTTCTATTTTCTATTCCAGAGTGACAGCGAAGGCAGCACTTCGAGTTTCGATCTTGGCCAAAGCGTTGCTGGAATGGAGATCACTAATTCCTCAAAGGGCTCAGTCAAGTGCAGGTTCGTTACTTATTTTTAGCCGAGATTGTTGCCATGGGGTCCTAAAAACCTCGTCATGTAGCTATATCAACGTGCCCTACAAAGATATCTCCAAAAATAGATGCATCACAATTTACATAGATATAAATGAAATGTATTTTTCCTGTCATTAATCATCGTCTAATGTGACGGGTGGTTTTCAATATGAAACTGGTTTTATATAAATCTGTTGACTAACTAATGAAAGGGTCATGACCCTTAGCAAGAATATCTACAGTTTATCAAGTGATAAGAAAGATTTGCTCCCGACTTTGAACTCCAATGGTGGTCTCCATTGAGCGTAATCATGTGCCTCCCGCAAAGATTTTCTCGACTCTTTTTATTTAATGTAGATAAGAAACATTATTAATAAATAATAGAATAAAATAACATTATAATCGAATGGCATATAATAATTAGGTGAGAAAAGTAATTACACATTCGAAAGAAAATCAGAGCAATAAAACGCAATGAGATGTTTCACGGATTTTATTCTGAAATGTTCTATAATTTTATTGGTTGAACTATATGCTATAGCCATAGGTGATATCGTTTATTGTCATTTTAGTCCGTTTTCGCATGTGTATGGGTGGGTATGAATAGGGATGTACACGGATGTTTTTCAGTACTTACAGCTAACAAAAAAATACACATTATGAATAGAATATGATTAGTTTTTAAGTACGTACTTGTTACTTTTATGACGCTTTCCGTTGGCTTTTACAGCTCTGAATCCATTACGTAATAACCAAATGAAATACTAGTCACCAATTTATTCTTTGTTTATGAGACACACTTGAGATCGATCACAATTTTGTTAAAAGATCTGACGTTTATTTGATAAGTCAATGAACTCATGACTTTTTTGTTTATATATTTATAGATACATTATTTTAATTAATTAATGTGGGTCATCATTAACTTTTAAACTCTAGTCTATTAAGCAAATTGAATAATAATGTCCAATAAGGTTAGACTTGTAATAGTCTATTAAAATATAACATTATAACTTATAAGATACACCAATTAAATAATACATCCCCAATAAAATCTATAAGCCTTTAAACAAATAGCAAACTTATATCAAGGAAACCGTTACTGAATCAAAACTTTTAAAGAATCTTCGATTCATTGTAGATTTATAGTTCACTTCAATGCGAGTTCTTATGTCATATTTTTATTTTTCCAGATGGACAGACTGTGGTCTCTGCTTCGGTCATCTCGACCTGCTGGCTTCGCACGTGACCCGAGTTCATGCCCAGTCGGGTCAAGGAGGTCTGTTCTATTGCGGCTGGGAGGGTTGCACTCGTGGTGACAGGGGATTCAATGCCAGGTAAATACTGCAATAAGTGCTATACTTCAGGGCTGATGTACCGCACGTTTCTATCACCTTGTCATTTTGTACCAATTCATGTAAACATGTATTAGTAATCCATATTTTATAAAATATATGTATAAATTGATTATAAATAAGAGCGATCACAATACATATTAAATATCGACAGAAAAATACTAGAGAAGAATAAGATTTGTTGTTATTTGTAAGTCATTGACTAAATCAGGGTTTAAATTGATTTGAGTAGTCGCTGTTCGATACTATAAATACACTGCCTTACTCTATTTTGCCTTCTCTGTTTTGTTACCAGGTACAAGATGCTAGTCCACGTTCGAACGCACACTAATGAGAAACCGCACCGCTGTTTCAAGTGTGGAAAGAGTTTCAGTCGAGCCGAGAACTTGAAAATCCACGCTCGATCTCACACGGGAGAAAGGCCATATGCGTGTCCGATCGTTGGCTGTGGGAAAGCCTACTCCAATTCGTCCGATCGTTTCAAACATACGCGCACGCACTCAGTCGATAAACCTTACATCTGCAAAGTTATTGGTTGTCCAAAACGTTACACCGATCCTAGTTCGTTACGAAAGCACGTTAAAACCTACCGGCATTACCCAGACGTAGAGAAAGAGCAAAGTGATTTACCAAATATTATGCCTAGTTTATCAGCTACGGCCCTGAAAGAATTACCCACTCCAAAGATAATGAAAAGAGATTCGAATGGTGATATTAAAACATTTTCTAATTATTATGACAAGGACCCTAAAAAAGAAAATTTGTCACAACAGGAACTATTTGTAAACGGACAAGGTTCACAGTATGACTTATTTCGTTCGTGGCTAAACGCCGATCTAGCCGTACTGTCCCGTTCATTACCGATGGGTCTATCGCTGTGGAATCATCCATTGTTAAATGAACAGAATTACGTTAAATCATTATATGAAGGGCAAACTATGAAACATTGCCGAATGGACTCGACTAGTAGCCAAAGTAGTGACGACACTGTTGACGATTTGGTCAACTGCCAAGAACTACCGCTAGATCTCACGATTCATCAAACTAGTGCGCGAACATAATAAGAACGCGTAATGTGAAGTTGAAGTTCTTTTTTTTTCCAAGTACCGTATGATTGATTGCATTTTTTTTAGTTTAGAAGAACTGAATTTGAACAATGTTACCATAATGTTATTATAATTATAAAATTACAAAATTATATTAAGTTCATAAAACCTACATTACCTCTCAATAATTGTCAGATAATTGCAACAGGATGAGGTGTCTCATAATTACGTACTGTTGCACTCAAATTACTATTTATTACTTCAAACATGATCTTACAACTTGCATATGATTACTGATTATTTAGTTTGTAAATTAACTATAATTATTGTTATCTCATAGATATTGTATATAGGCCTAGTATTGAATATTGATGTAGTGTACACAAATAAATATCTCATCAAGATTATAATTGAATGTTATTTATTTAATACCATGTAATTATTATTAAATTATAAAATTAGTATACATTTTTAATTCATTTACGGTACACACGAGAAAGGCAACACAAGTTTCACCTATACAGTAGTTCAATGTTTTGCTTTACGACAACCTATTTAATGAAGTGAATTCATTAACTGTAGCTCACCAAAATGGTCAACACTGTGCTTGAATATGTTCAATGGACTCAATCATCATTTTATGAAACAGTCAGCATAATAAATAAATACAATATGTATTAAAATATTGAAACACGTTTAATTTGTTCATTATACGTATTATTTTAAGAAGGTAGATTAAAATGTAGTGAAATATTTACAATATGACAACAATTTGGCAATTACCACAGTTCACACGTAGATCGTATAGCACTCCCTACAGATTGAAATGCGAGCAAACTAACGTCCCTGAAGTAACTTCGTCATGCCATCTTTAATGATTTTCAAGCTAGCCATGTCGGTCTGTATTGTGTCGACGAGATGAGCCATGCCGTTCTGCTCCATCGCGAGGAACTGTTTGATATCTTCTTGAACGGCCGGATCCATCGAGTACCGTTCTGTTTCGCGGTGTGACGACTCTTGACGCTGCATCCGCATCTGAGACAGCATCTCGTTTAGTCGACCCTGTACATACACGCAAAACAAACAACAATAACAATTATTATCACAATCAATTCATTGTCACAGGACCTTCGTTGCATAAACAGTGGTGTATTCGCAAATAAAATACAGTGAAATCCAGGAAAAATGAACCATGCATGCAGGAAAATATACCAATGGTCGTGTGGGAGTACGGCAGGACAAAATAAATGATAGACACAAGCGGGAAAAGAATGGATGAGAAAACGATGCACAGAGGTTTCACTACTTTGGCGGTCCGGAATGATAGATAGGGGTCAAGCCTCAAAGGGAGAGATAGATTAATTTTATAGCCATTAGTATAGGCATAGGCCTATGCTAATTCATCACAATATAATATAATACAGTCTATATAAATACATACTATATAAAGTATGAACATAAGTATCTGTGTAGTATAACCTGAAAATAACACGGCCTGAGAGGTAGGGTAGTGACTTCATAACGTGCCCGTCAAGTGAAGTAACTAATTATATAATCTCTAAATTTAAATATCACCTGCTAAATATCATCAGATAGACTATCCTACCTTAAACTGTGTTGGAGCATTAAGCTGTGCTTCTAGTGTCTCTAGTTGACCTCTAAGAACCTCTTCTTCCGGTTGAAGCGCCATGCCAACCTTACGGCACACTTCTTGCTGTACCAACACCTGGACAAATAAAAATATAGAATTAACACTGAGTGCCAAGGTAAGCTGGTAGGAACATCAGTTTCAACTGAAAAGGGTAGAGTTCTCAAGTATGTATTTCATATCAGTCAACGTGTGTATATTTTTCAAGTAAACTTCATAGGCCTACAAATATCTCACTAATCTCACAACGCATATGCTGCGTTTACCTAGTAGTACATAAAAATAAGTAGGGGCCTACCTATATACAAGCAAGAACCAGGATATTCACAACATATTAGTAAAATCAGGTTTATAATTTTTCAAGTTTTCCAATTTTTTTTTATAGGCCTATAACTACTACCTTGTCAATTTTTTACTGCTTTTTAATGATGGTAGTACATCATACATTGGTAGACTTACAGTATATGTTGCAAAATTGAGCTGTCACGCATTTAGCTCTCGTGTATCATGATTTATGAGTGATGACTTATGAGTAGATAGGCTACCTAAAATTCACAACAAATAGTGCACGTACCTTTTCGTGGTATTTCAAGAAGGAATCATACTCCACGACTTCACTACGCATTATTTCAAACTTTCAGAAAACTACACGTCCACTCATTTCCCTGTCATAAGAATGGATTTTACTTTGTAATGATGAAGAAACAACAAAACTATCAAATTAATAACTAATTATCAATGATCACACCTTCAGTATCCGATGTTCAAGTTCGATGAACTTCCGTTTATACTCTGCCGCCTTGGCGCAAGTGCGCGACTGTTGGCTCTTGAGTTGAGCGATGTCTTCGGCCACTTGGTCGAGGAATGCCTGGTGAAGCTTCGTCTCTTGCTCTTGACACTTCATGCGCCAGCGAACCTCACCGAACCCAACCATTGGTACTGGCACATACTTGTTTGCATCGGGGTTGTCCAGGATGGCTTGCTTCCACAACCTTGAATCAAAAACTCAAACAATATAACTTCCGAAAATCATGATGGTCCCAGTCCAATATTTTCAGTCCGTTGATCAAACAGAGATGGAAATAATTATAGCATCAATTATAAAATGCAGAACGTTCAACTCAAATTCAGCCAATAGAACTTGAAATCCACCAAACTATTTTCTAACCAACTTACCTCGGGTCAATGCCGGCAGGTGGGGCTTCCAAATACGATTTAATCATCTCCTTATCGGGCACCACTTGAGGAAAAACGTTTTCCACGCCCATCGTGGTAAGCTGCTGCTTCTGCATGGGCTGCAGTAAATAGCCAGACAGTTCCACGCCCGGTATTCGACGCACGCCCGTAACTCCCTTCTCCTGGACGTAAAACAAGACTTGCGACTTTGAGTCGGACATCGGCTTGATGCTGTCGATAGCCACCGACAAGTTGGGTTTATTACCGAGTACGTTGGTCAGACTTGTCACTAGGTTTTGTTGCTGGGCTTTAACGTCGGGCTCTGGTTTGTTGAAGACGATAGCGACGAGTCCTTCTTTGTTTTCTGATGATGGCATTCGACTGTAGCCGACGGCTTTAAAGCGGCAAAATGGATTTTGTTGCGTGATTTCAACCGGTGGTGCATTTTGAGAATAATATGCCTTGCCTGAAAAATAGTATTCAATATTCATCTTATTTTTTGTAGTGACTTTTAAATTATGAAGCTTGAATTGACTTCAAATTAGCTTAGTGATAAATAAGTTTAAATATTACTGTCTAAGCGAGCATGCAACTACTATAGTTGTACCCACAAAAGAAGGTTCACATCATATCACATCACATACCACATCTGTATGGCTTCGGTGGCTTCATTGCATTATGAACTATCAGGACAATGTTTATAAGAAACACAACTACATCTTTCAAGACCATTGAATGTTTACAGTAGCAACGAGATCATTGTGTACAGTAAACCCTCGTAAATTCAAACTTCGATTATTCAAATTTTGCAGTTCAAAGAATACCTAGTTCTGGTCCTCACAGAGTTTTGATCCATATGCCGAATGTAGAATATTTGATAGGGTAATTCAAACTTTTATCACTCAAAATTGGTATTTTTGGATCAACTGAATTTTGAATTAAGGAGGGTTCAACGCACTGCTTGTGGTTGTTGTTGGGTTTAATAGTTGTGTTCTTGCTTGCCTATTTGTTCATCTTTTAAATATGTTAAATATGTTACAAACAAACTGTTAACTTGGTTGTTAATTTTAATATTTCATTATGTAGCCTACACTTCAGTTGCTTTATTTTGCTTTGAAAATCCATGATGATTTTTGGGATTACCTAGTTAGTATATTCAATCATGAACACATACCTGTGCCCCAGAGTGCTTGAAGAAGATTCCATTTAGCAAGAGTCGTGTCCCGCTCATCCCCATAAACGTTGCAGTGGAATATAGAGTTGTAAAGCGCTTCGTTTGGATTCTGCGGCACTTGCTGCTGTTGCTGTTGCGGCTGTAGAGATAGACCTTGGCCGAATGTGGAACCACCGAGGCTTGTTCCAAAACCACCAAACCCTGCATTGCAATGAAAACATCAATGGCAAAATTAATTTGAGAGTAATGAGCATTGTGTGTGTTGCATATCGCTGACTCCAAGTCAACAACTAGCCCTAATGAATATTGATAGGCATCGCGTTGTAAGATGATATCGCGTTGTAAGATGACTGAGATATTTGTAGGCCTACAATGATGTACAACCACCATTACCATATAACTAGTACAACTTGAGTACAATTAGGTGCTTATTATAAATAACACATAATTATTATAAACATGTATTAGAACAAAATTAACATTCTGTGAAAATTTCATTTCAATCAGATAAAAGTGAAAAATTGAATATTTTACTCAATAAAAATAAAATAACGAAGTAAAACTGCACACAAGCATACCTCCAGTGGTAGCTGTTTGCGCAGGTTTTGCTCCGAATGAAGAACCAAAGCCACTGAAGCCAGTATTCGGCGCAGCGGCTGTCGTGCCAAAGCCCGAGAACAGAGAACCGGGAGCTGCGGAAGTCGCAGGCTGACTGAACGAAGAACCGAAGCCGAATCCGGTGCTCTGAGTAGACGTGGTTGGAGCAGACCCGAAGCCACTGAAGCCAGTGCCGGTGCCAAACGTTGTGCCTAAGAACAGAGAACATTTGAACAAGTTTTAAAATGACCAGAATATGAATAACCGAAAAAACATAAAAGGTTTCTTGTTCTTGCTTGGAACACTTTATTTGACAATTGGTTGCACCTCATGCCGTTCGTTATAATTTAGAATAACATCCTTGCAACAAATCAAATTTTAATAAATCACTTATATGAAATATGTGAAGTACCGGTGCCATAAGCATCCAGATAATCAGTGAAGCCATTTGCTTTCAAGAGATAAAAACAATTCGGAATATCTGATGCCAGACTACAATTCGCTCAGACATATGTAATGAAGCCTTGATCATACCACTGGTCAATGTGGTGGTAGTAGCCGTGGATGCATTTGCACCGAATCCCGAAGCAAATCCTCCGAACCCAGTAGTGGCAGGGGCAGAGGACGGAGCCAAGCCTCCGAAGCTGAAACCACTGGCCGATGATGTAGTATTACCACTCAGACTAAAATTCGGGGCAACATTCGGAGCTGTAGCGGCACCAAACGAGAAGTTAGATGTACCAAAACCAGCTGAAAAAGACAATTTATACACTGTTTAATAAATTCAGAATGAACTGATTAGTTGTTACACAAAAATGGACACATAGTAGATGACATTAAATAGGCAAAGGCATAGTCTTAATTTTATCTTACTTACAAAAAATTGCATTCTTTTCTGCATCCTCAGGTCAAACAAATAACAAATTGTGTTGAGACAGTATGTTGACAAGTATGTGAGACAGTGTGTTGACGAGTACCGTATTGTGTAGTTTTGGATCAAAATCAGTTGGACAGGTTGAACCCAAGGTTTACTAGAGTGATTCTAGGTTGTCTCAATGTACAGTGTCTAAGAAATTGTCTAATCGAGACCACCTACTCACCAACATATGTCAGCGGCTTGTTAGACACTAGCAATCTACTGGTGACAATTCAAGAGAGAGTATCACCTTGACGTTTACATTGCGATGGACCCCTTTTGAGAACTCACTTTGAAATTTTGAAAAAATTTCTCAATTGTTTTGTATTTCTCTAAAAAACATCTCGCTTGTCTTACAATGCATATATGCTGCATTATTGTATATATGGTAATATAGCATTATATAGCAAATACTTGACCAACGACCTATAAAAATTCTATCAATAACATTTCTCATCCCAGGACATGATTTTATTGTGCCTGTCATTATTTCAAAAAATACTTGAATCATAATAAGAATAAAATGTTGTCATATAAGTCAAATCTTCAACAAAAAAGAACAAAATTCGAGCTAAAAGAGGATAAGGTCATTTCCTATATGATTAGTCAATAAAATACAACACAGGAAGTGAAAATGACAGGATACCAAACCACCAACTACGTTTGGGATTAACGCAAATTAGGCAATAGCCGACTAGTGGTAACAATTATCGGGAATGAATTATATCTTGCCGTTTAGTACATGGAAACCCGAGTGATTGGAAACAAGTGGTTATGAACTGTTGATTTCTGGAGTTTGTGTTAAGTGGGAGACAAAAGTAAAGTAGTTGAATACTGTACTCTGTGATAAGTTCAGTTGCAGAAATTACTTGGTAGGTAGGTATGAGAAAAGAGAAGCATTGTTTCTTGTATAGCTTGAACCAAAAGTAGAAGTAACTTTTCTCCATTGTCAAGCCAGTCAACCATGTGATATTGCATAGAATGCAACGGGTATCAGACAAACAGAAACAGACTTTTACTTTTGATTGAAGCCCTAAACTGACGTCATGTAATGCAGCCCATTACTATCATATACGTTATTAAAGTCTCATTTTATTTCGATTTTTTTTTTGTAACTATGCTGCAGCACGTTGTGTACCAGTAATTAAATGAGCATAGCGGACTTACACTTTACGTTAAACTAAACAAAATCGTCCGCATAGCCTAGTCACAGCACCACTATCAACATGCAATTCACTGTCACAGCACGCATAGCAGACACTGGTTAGTCTTTCTTGATGGAGATTATTAATGTAGACAAGGCATAGAATAGGACCGAAATAATACTGAAAATTTGAAAATCCCCTTAAAAATAATGCAGGGGAAAATATTTGTAAAACATTATTCAGAATTTGTATAATTTCTATCGAATATCAGCATAATAATGCATACTCTAATCAACTGGAATATTTACAGTAGGCCTAATCGGTTAGGAAATGCGGAAGAAAACACATAAACAGCGTAATTTTCAACAGGTGTAGTTGAAGACAGGGTGCCTAGACTCAAAATATATTAGCAGAAATGTTTGCGTTCACATAATACTCGCATAGACTACAACATGCGAAATGCAAGTTCCTAGTATGAAATCGCTTCTTGCATCCACTCAAACTTGTTCAACTAATTGAGGATGATAGTCCTAGTCCTTGAGTATGAATGGTAGACCTAGTTCAAGCTCATTTCAAAGTAGTAACGTAAATTTAATGTTATAAAAATAAGACACTTGAATTCATAATACACTCTTTGTTTAAGAACATGAATCACGCAGTGCTGTTTTTCCTTGCACTTCCGACTCTCAGCCTTGCGGTTAGTCTGCGGAATCACGTCATGCCGATTCCATCAAACTCTGCCTGCCCGTCACCAATGTGCATGTGCAGTGCGGGAGAAGCTGGCAAAGGACAGACTCAACGGCAGATGGCTATATGCAACGATATACCCAATACTAAACTGCCAAGGAGCGTCTGGTCTCTAAAAGTAAGCTATATGGATAAGCATACAATCTTTTTATTCTCAATGTTATTTGACTAATTTCACATGAATTAAAATTATCTTTCCACAAGTACCTATACTTATACCTACATGTGGTAAAAATTGAAAGAGATTATCTTGAATAGCTGTTTCAGAGATTCGGATAGGCCTACTGAGAATTGAAAAATGATATTTCTAAATATTTAACTTCATTTGAAAATAATCGCACAAAAGTAGGTTGCAATGAAATTTGAGAATTAGGCCTACAACGTGTTGATGAAAAAATTAATATACTCAAGAGCCACTTGGAATAATTGGATGATTCTTGCAGCATCTAGGCCTAATTGATGAAACTTAATGAGAACAATGTGAACAAACTGTCAATAGTAATATTTAACAATAATTAATTTCTTGCAGGAAACAGAAATCAGTAGGACTCATTTGCTTGTGTTTACAGGTCAATAGTAATGTTGAAGTCATAAAAAAACAACAGATATTGAGACTTGGTATTGATCTGAGTGAATTAGACTTGAGCTCGTGTGAAATACAGACAATTGATCCCGGCTCATTTGATTCATTAACACGTTTGGAAACGCTAAAGTTGTCCGATAACCGGATTGTAATGCTGGCGCCGGGCATGTTTAAGAAAAATGTGCTCCTGAAAAAACTGTTTCTAGACGGTAATCAGTTACGACAGTTGGACTCGACTGTGTTTGCCAAAATGACAGCCTTGCGAGAACTGTATCTGGAACGTAATCGCCTAAACGAAATACCCGAAAAGTTACCACGTATGCTTACAAAGCTTAATCTTTGGCACAACAACATCGGACCAACAATAGATACGGCTGAATTGCGTGAGGTAAGTCCAACAAGTAACAACCAAATCTTATAAGTACCTACTACACAGTTGATACAATAGGCCTAATACATAATCTCCAAGCTGTAGGCATACTTTATTCTATACCCTACTGTTAATTTCTAGTTAATTTTTTGATTTACTAATTAAATGAGGATTCAACCATTTTCTAACTAGGTAATTAAGATTTAGTTTTTAAGTGGCACTAGTAGGTCTACTAAATGTACGGTATACCGAAGTAGTACTGAATAGCAGTAAACCAGTTTGTTGGTACAATATTTAAATTACAGCTCTCAGTCTGGTTATTTTGGGATACAACTATATACCGGTACTATATCAATGGTTCATTTTAGACTGCAGGTGACTTACCACGATTAAAAATCTACATTTCTCAGTCCTTGCAATCACTCATAATACTTATAGCAACTATTTATACTTCAATTTATATCACAGAAAACCACACTTTTACACAGAACAAAGTTCTGAAAAATATCTTGGAGATATTTTGAAAATATTTATCAAATTTGGGCCTATAACAATAAAAAAAATTGCAGTTGGAATGTAGCTTATTTAAATACTTTTTGTCACTCCTAGTCAATTCAAAATACACTGTAATAATTATTTGATTTCGTCCACAGGTGAAATTGAAAGAACTTGATCTGTCCGCTAACCCTTTAGAAACGCTGACAATAACCAACTTGAAAGATATTGGAAATGTTGAGGTCCTATCTCTGGGGCCCAAGAGTATTAGTGTTCCTGAAAACGCGTCAATGTATTTGCGACATATTTCTACACTCTCATTCGTAGCCGTCTCCGGTAGCGATGCTAGTCTCACTGAAGATACTTTACGCGAGATTGGAAACATGGCCATGTTAACTACACTTACCATTAGTAAGTAGCATACGAGTATAGTTCCCAACACGCAGTACCAGTACTTATTATCTACCGGTACTCATAATCCTTCAACTTCAAAACATTTGCCTAACTTTGACATCCAAGTAATTTCACATCAAAATATTAGAGAGCACCTATAACTTATTTGACCATGTTTGGGTGAACAGCTTTGCCATCTTGTTCAAACATGCCAAAATATTTCAAGAAACAACCATTAATTTGGCTTTATTGATGATAATAAAATTAATGAGTAATTGAAACAAACTATGTACAGTACCGTAGCAAAAAGTATGGTATGTAGAGGATAAAAAAAGTTGGCCCAAGGGCCTAAGGCCAGGCTCTATTAGTAGGTAATACTCAATTCATGTTGAATCATAAGTTTCAGGTAGGTACACAAAATTTTCGTTGTGAAGTCGAATTCTATAATTACCAGTACCGGCAATTTGTTCCTTTTTTCATTTGTGGTCAGTATTCGACAATAATGATTCATCAAAATGAGACTACAAATGGAGAAATTTACCTTTGTTATTTCCGTCGTGTATATTTATCAAGTCATAACAATGACTCAATGAGATTACGTGAGAATAACATGAACTGCACACAAATTGTAATTTTATACAACATCACACTGTTTTTTTTAAATGAACTAACAAGACATTATTTACAATTTTCAGTTAACTACTCAATTGACTCGTTATCATTTCTACACAGTCGTGCAAATCTAATTAACTTACATCTTCAAAATGTTACTGTGAGCGAGACAACTGACATTCGACATGCATTCAACGAACTCAAGCCGTATTTCGAACATATCAATATTGATAATAGCCCAGTACTAGCTCAGAATATGGCAAATAATATTGACCAGTTACAGCACCTTAAAAATCTGAAAACACTGAGTCTACGGAAAGGAGGCATCACACATGTAGCACCATTCAACGTACCCAATGAACACTTTAAAATTGACATCAGCGAAAATCCCCTGCACTGTGACTGCACGTTTGCGTGGCTTCAGAACCAAGAAACATATGGTCTGCACCTACAACATTTATTTCTATCTCCAGAATATACTGTTTGTGAAACGCCAGAACAGTACTATACAACATCGCTAATAGAGTTCGTCAAAAACTTAAACTGCACGGCAAATGGAGACGAAACAACTGTGACTGAAAGTGTTTCTATAATCACAGTTCAAGAAGAAATGACTGGTCAGAACGAAGGAACTCTAGTTCAAGAAGAAACACAAGGCCAGGAAGATTCACAAGGGCAGGAAGAAACACAAGGGCAGGAAGAAACACAAGGGCAGGAAGAAACACAAGGGCAGGAAGTGACAACAAACGCACAGGGTGTATCAGAACCAACACAAGAAGAAAACGAAACACAGGAATCGAGCTCACATGAGGTGCCTAACAAAGCAGAAAGCCACGTAGAAGAATACGACCATGAACTGCTTTACATTATACTCGGTAGTGTACTTTCACTTCTTCTTCTCATCGGGATAGTTCTACTTATTGTGTATTATCTGTTCAAAAATAAAGGGCTTAATAAAGTTGAGCCTATTACGGGGCAAGAAACGTCAACGGAGCCATCATATCGTCAATTGCAAGCAAAAGAAGACACTTCGCTTATTAAAGGAGTTAAAAAATAAATGTCTGCCTTTTTTCTTTAGAGACGATAGAATAATTGAGACTTCAACAGGGTTCATACTTTTATTTCAACTAGGCCTCGGCCTATTAAATATAGGCCTATATAACATGTCTTCATTTATTGGCCTATTCAAGGATATCTTCTTTCAGTTGGACCCAGGTTTTCATTACAGAATGGTAAAATTCTTCAAATTTCAATTCATTTTTTTCAATTCCTTAACTTTTCCAACTTGGGCCTAGCAGGATGGTGGTCGTACCCTGTTTGACCAAGTCAAGCATCTGTCTATGGGGCAAGGGCACATGGGGGGACAGCACATTAATTACTAGTAAATAATAAAAATATAGGCCTATGGGGGAGTGGGCCTACAGCATATTGGTATAGAGTGTAGACCATAATGTAATAGCACCGGTAATTGATTGTCTATTAATTAATAATTTATTATTTCTATTATTTTAATTAATTTAAAAACTTGTAGGCTAAGCTACCGTAATATTCGAATAAATTAGTTTGGAATTTATTATTGTGGGGTTCCTTATTCAGTTTGGCCCTATTGGACTTTATTTTCCTAATATCCCACGCTGTTAGTATAACTAGGATGTAATGAAAAAGAGTCATCTGCTAATGAATATTTCCCCCTTATATAAATAACAATTTTACATTTTTTCAACTTATAACCAGGCATATAATTGCAATTTCATTCGGCATTTTAGGAGCATATCATTCAAACAATATTGAAACATTAGTTGAGATAAGGACGAAACTGCTAGTAAACCTCAGATTCATTTCCCCAAATTTCATGTCATCAGCTTCACGGTAATTTTATTTTGGAGCTTACCCCTCCCAAAAACCCACCGACTGTACCCGCAATGCAATGAGAATGTCGATGATAAGTTCACAATATCAGCATTATAATCAAGGTGAACATCCATCCCATTTTTTCTGGGAGTGTCCCGTTTTTTCGTATCCGTTCCACGTGTTACTATTGTCGCATAACAATACATTTTCTTTAGAAATCCAAGCAACCCCCCTCCACCTATTGCTAGTGACTCAAAAGTCATTATCACTAACCTATTCAATTTGCTCACTCACAATCAAGACAGAAAAGCAGGTAAGCCTATAAAAAGAGATGAAATGTAAATACAAAAAGGATCATAATTTTTTCCAAAATCACTCGGGTAATTTCGGCGGGTAGGCCGACCCGGTTCCTAATTTCTTACCCGAATATTCATGGAAGGCCTAGGCTACAAACTCAATGCCTAGGCCTACTCAGTTCTGCCTATTCTATCATTTTTTGCCAAAAAAGGAGCCTGTGGAATTAATCAACCTAGGCATTGGTAACCTAGGCATCAACTGTAGGCCTGCAGCGTAGGCAGTGAGTTTGTGACCACTGATTTTGTGAGGTTAAAATATCAATGCTTAGACCAATTACAAAATCAATGGCTAGGGCCTAGAGCCTAGGCATAGATAAAATAGTCTATTATTAAGGATATTGGCTTAGGCACTGAATGTGTACGCCTAGTGTTTACAAATTCAATGGATTAGGCCTAGGCCATTGATATTATGGATTTTATAAACAAAAAAGTATGGTTATAAAATCAATGGCTAGGCACTAAGCCATTACCAGATAGGCCTAGGCCTACATAATAGTCATTATGCTTACTTTTATTTGCTGTTGCGGATGCTCCTAATCCAAACGCTGTTGGAGCTGATGTGCTAGCTGCTGGAAAGCCTGTTGTATTTCCGAAACTGAAAGACATTTTATCCAAAAATGTTTGGAAACTTCAGACCAAACAGGCTAAACTTCGAACCCGCGAAATGTAGGCCTAAGCGAATCAACATGCGCTGCGTTCCTATGATCGTGCTTTGCACGTCGAACGAAGCGGAGCAAGTGCAACGGGTGAGCGAAGGAGCGCGCGAGTCAAGATAGCTTTCACCATCAGCTGTGCGAGCAATTATTGTGCAGGCCTATGCCTCCTGGAACTTGTGGGCGAAAGGGATGGACTGAGGGCTGTCACTATAAGTGGATTTTTTTTTATAAATAATTAAACATTAAAGCTCATGTGACATCATGTTTTTATTAATATTAACTTGAAAATGCCCTAAGAATGATGGCTGGTATTAGAGAAATATTAGGAACGGGTCTGTTTCGAGCAGGTAAAGCAGCATTGTAAAATGTTGAAATCCAAATTTTGACATCCAGGGCTTTGAGTTTGTAGGCCTACAAGCTAAGTGTCCAGTACCACTTCTTTTACTAAAATCAATGCCAGGGTCTTGGTTGACTCCAAGCACAATCCTCCAAGGGTAGGCCTAGGCCTAGGCCTACAGGCAAAGACATTATTATAATTTATAACCTAGCCATAGGGCCTATAATATTTGGTAGGCCCATGGCGAAGCTTGGGGTGATTGTTCAGGAACAAAAATTGACGGTAAATTTGTAAGCCTAGGCCTAGCATCTAGGCCTAGTAAGCATTAGAGCACTTTATTTATTGATCTATTTTGGGTTTACAATGCAATGTAATCATGACTAAGATCTGCTGGCATTGGTGAATTATAAATGAGATATTGGAGGAAAGGTTATTTTATCATATGTTTTTGGATAGTGGGACGGTGTCGGTTGTGTCCTGTTGTTAAAGAACAATCCCAGTATAATCATGAATGACAGATGATAACCAGAAAAAAACTTTTGTCATATGGTTGACCATGGCGGGAATCGAACCTTCGTCTCCTGAATTACAGTTCAGTGTGCTAGCCACTCGACTACCCGTCTCAGTCAGAGCACAGTATATAACCAAGTCACTAATATTATTACCACCATATTCACTGTACATTCCTTCGTAAATGTTGAGAGTAGAATAAAACACTGCCGCTGTGTCAAATTTTCCAAGGAAGTGTCATTTTCTAGTAAGTTTGGGTGAACCATTTTAATAAATGGTGGCGTAGGTAGGTATTTTGGGCATTTTATTGGTTTTTACTCAACTTTAGGACTTTTTTGCTTTTTTAAATTCAATTTTTTTATAAGTTACTAATTACTACCTCCAGGGTTTCAAACCGTCTTGCGGTTTCCCAAATGCTCCTGTTACACGCTGTCGAAGCCTGGGTATGGATATTCAAAGAAACGGCAAGAGAATGTTCCCGTAATGACATATGGACAGCCAACACCCGCTACACATTCCCACATCTTGAAGGACGGCGAGGTGAGGACTTGACGGACAATTACTCTACTTTTATTACTGAACAGTGTTACGGCTGTACTCATATTTTAGCACGTGGTCTTGTTTTGAATTTTTAGATATCATAATTTTATTTATGATCAGCTGAGCTATAATCTCTCTGCTCTAAGGTCGACTTTGTTGCTTGATGGCAGTGGTAGGCCTAATCATAACTTCGTGTAAATTTCATTTTATAAAAATTATTGTTTTTGGAAAGAATTTTGACTTCAACAATATTTTTTTTCAACTACCTTGCCAACAGCTAGGTAATATGGGGGTACGAATGAGCAGTCGATAATGAAGCGATTTAGTGATGATAATAATAATAATTTATGTTAATTGGCCTAACGAAAAAAAATAGGCCTAGTTTGAATAACTTTTTAACCCACTCAAACTTATATGGTATGCCCAGTCTTAATGGATTAGAGGTAATAATTATTATTATCATCCAATTTATTATGCCTATTAGAATAATGAAGGTAAAAAATATTATTATATAGGCCTATATAATATATATCTATTATATTATATGGTAATAATTATTATTATTACATGTACTAATCATTTCAATTAGGGGCTGATCATTTTTTCCAGTTTCATACAGAATAAGAAAGTGAGTAATTACAGATCTTCTTACTATTTAATGATACAATCATTTAATGTTTCAGTTAACACCAGGAATAAAGGTAGAAGAATTTAAAGACCGGAGACATCGACTAATGGATAGTATTCACAAAAAGGCGTCTAAACATGATAATAAGCTCAAACAACATTTAGTAGTGATTCCATCATCATCAAAAGTTTACATGTCTGAAAAGATACCATACGTTTTCCGGCAGAATACAGATTTTCTTTACCTAAGTGGCTGTCTTGAACCGGACAGTGCTCTGGTCTTATCTGGTTCCCGAGGGGATTTTCACAAATCCACCATGTTTGTTCGTAAACGTGACCAGCATTCAGAACTGTGGGATGGACCTCGGACTGGAGTTGAAGGAGCTCCTAAGTTATTCGGTGTTGATCAAGCTTTACCTCTAGGAGAGATGGACGATTTCTTGCGATCGTTTTCTAAAGATCATAAGAGTTTCACGTTGTGGTATGATTTTTTGCAACCAACTCAAAATGATGTGCATAAAGTCCTTGGAGAGTTCCTAAATGAAACGTGGAACAAGGTAAATGAATATTCATATTTCAATTCAACTTTCAACTTTTTTTATTTTCGTCATTTGTACTAAACAAATTCAACTTAAGAAATACACTAATACTAGAGAATTACATTGAATGAAACTAGGAAAATGCAGTATATGCGTTGTGGGATGAGTTTAGAAGTATGGAAATCTAGAATGAAAAATATTCTTTCAGTTCAATCTACATGTACAGACTTTGGATTACTTCAAAATTCAAATGTTTGAAAAAGTGGGAACCCTACCGGCTGCCTGTTGATATATGCACTTCAAGTTCCAAACAATTGTGTCACTGCCTTCCTCCTTTTTTTTTCGATAGGCCTACTCATTTTAATTTTTAATCGTTCTAAATTAATTGTGAAACTACGCAATAATGTGTTGCTTCGTGTTCAGTAGCAGTTTTGAAACTTTTGAGAAATTTCTGTTTTTCAAGTAATTTCCCCGGAGATATTTTTAGGGAATTTTCCAAACTTCCGATTCTTTTCCGATTATACCGGCTGACCGATTTTTCTGAAAAGCGATCCCAACCTTTTCTGGTTTACAATATATGATTGGAATACAATACATTGATAGGATATGCCTACTATATGCAGACACTCTCTGTTTTACTTGGTATTTTTGTAGTGATGATGAAATCATTGTTTTTTCCACTCATAGACATGGGAATCACCGAAGCCCCTTATCCACCGTCTTCGTCTTTACAAATCTCCAGCTGAAATAGCTTTAATGACACAGTCATGTAAAATAGCATCCGATGCAATAGCAACTACGATTGGAACTTCTCGTCCTGGTATAACCGAACATCAATTATTCGCCCGGGTTGATTATGAATGCCGTATGAACGGTGCTGAATACCTTGCCTATCCGCCAGTGGTTGCCGGTGGTAACAGAGCCAATATTATACATTACATAAATAATGATCAACAAGTAAGACAAGGAGAGACTGTACTCATGGATGCAGGTAAGTTTTGTATTACACATATTTGTCCAGGTACTAAAACTTTTATACCCCATTTACATAGCACAACTGACTCTGAGCCAACATTCTTGCTCCAAGTGACTGGGAGGTGACGGTAGATCAGGCCTTTGTTCGATCAAATTCAATCATGTTGCAATCGAATCAAATATAAAATATCGAATGGGATAAATGCGTGATTGGAAGACATGATACTCGGTGATAAATACTGTTTAAACACTTTTACACTTTTTTTTTCACTTGATTATTTGACTTTTTAGTTATTCCAGCTACTTATGATTTTTCAATTCGTTGCGATCATCGTTTTGATATCGAATATCGAATGTTCCAATTCGATATTGAATCAAAGTCCTAAAATATCGAAGTTATCGAAAATATTTAAAATGAAATCCCTAATATAGGCCTAAAGATATAATAGGGTATATAGGTTATAAAGAAAATGTAAATGAGTGCTGTAATGACCAAGCTTTTGTAGATGTCGATGGTAAAAAAAATTAGTCAGATCGCAGGCAAACTCAAGACTACTTATTTATTCCAAGTTGACCCTACTATAATACCAGTAGGCCTAACATACAGAATTTTAAATGCAGGTTGTGAGTACCATGGATACAGCAGCGACATAACTCGTACTTGGCCACTGTCTGGCAAGTTTTCGGCTCGCCAACAAGAGCTCTATGAAGCTGTTCTGGCTGTTCAAACGGAGTTGATCCATCAGTGTGCCACGTTTCCGACACTAGACTCTCTATTTCACCAGATGTGTTCGTTGCTTGGAAAAAACCTAAGAGAGTTGGGCTTTTTAAAGAAATCAGCCTCAGTCGACGAGATGTCACGAGTAAGTTTCTATATTCCTTGGTCTCAATGTTTACAATCGAAATGGTATAGCCAATCTGGAGGGAGAATTGTACATTTTGGATTGTAAAGTTGTAATGGAAAGAGAAAACCAAAGCCTACCAGTACCACAGTGAACATCAAGGGCCATGTAGATTTAAGTGAATCTTACATGTGCTAGACTAGCAGCCTAAACACCATAGTTAAACATACCACAGTCTACCAGCCTATTTGGTTTATTCATCTCAATATGACTTGAATCAATAAACTAGCATAGAATAACAACTCAAATTTAATGAAAATGCAAATTCTTATCATCATTGGCTGTTTGTAAATGCAATAAGTTATGATTTATAAACATTTTTTTTGCACCATCCCAATAATTACTTCTTATTTTTTAGGCTGCATACAGTTTCTGTCCTCACCATGTAAGTCATTATTTAGGAATGGATGTGCACGATACAGCATTAATACCACGCAATATCAATCTGGAGCCAGGAATGATAATAACAGTCGAACCAGGTTGGTGATGAATTCCTCAAAATAAATTACTATTTCCAAAGTAGAGTCCTGATTTTAAGTCGGGGCGCTGTCATTTTGTCGTAGATTATCAACGATGATTGTTTATTATGAAATATTTCTTCTTACGTATTAAGTGGCCCATGGCTCTCAAACACCTCTCAAAGAGTATGCCTTTGTTAATATATATATACCGTAACTTCACTAGAAATGTAATTTAAATGAATGGGCCATACCCAGTGGAATGTCCTGCGTATCCCTATGGTTCCCAGTAGCTGGGGATAAAGGTGCTTTTACTGACTCGTGACACATTTCACTAATTGGGTATCATGTTTGGCGTCGAACACCGCGTCAACCGTGATAAACGTGTCGTTTGCGCCACGAGTCAGTAAAAGTGGCTCAAGACGAACCTTTGTGAAACGGATATCAAAGTACTGTAACTGGTAGTAGGATCCTAGTTTGAGATGTAATACTTGGTGAGTGTCATAACTTGGCCAAATAGCGGGTGAAGTTAGTGCATGATTGCAAGTCTATGGCAGGCAATATAGGAGATGAAGCAGTCACTTGTGTTTGGGACAGTGAACTAGCAATTTGAGATCTGTACAAAGTCTCTAATTCTATTAATATAGAACGTACAGCTTGAAGCAGAAGGAAAGTCTCTTTGCACCTAGTCCAACCAGTTGATCAAGTTATATTGCATAGGATTTAACAGGTATCTAACAACAAACAGACTTTTACTTATGCTTCTAGCCATACATAGTATTGTAACTGCCTGACATTATCTACCGGTAATTGATTGCCTCATCCTTCCTGTTATTCAAGATGAAACAGTGAGAATGTTTTATTCTGTTTCAGGAATATACGTTGATTCTAAAAACAAATACGCACCTCCAGAGTTTCACGGCCTTGGTGTCCGCATCGAAGATGACATTTTAATCACCGAGGACGGTCCTGTAGTTTTAACGGACCCATGTCCAAAACGTGTCACTGATATAGAAAATCTATTTTGTAATAAGAACCAACAAAATGTTACATTATGAAATACTGCTAACAAAATTATATTATTATGATGTTGGTTAAGTTTGAAGTTATTCAACTCGAGATCTATTTGAATTGATAGACGCACAAGTTAATTTATTATCTCTGATATTTTGTGTTATTCTTGGTAAGAAAATTCATACTTGTCTTCCATTTTTTAAACTTTATTTTCAATAACCTCTCAAGAGTTTTTATTAATAAATATTAAATAATGATAAAGAGTAAATGTTAATCGTTGTAATTATTCTGTGATGTTACAAAATAAATGAACTGCGCGGACTGTGAATACAATTTTATATGCTTACCCCTTTTGCTTTTTGAAATAGACTGTAGTGAATAGATTCAACTGAGACTAGTGGTCGAGTGCCTAGTACACTGAGCCGTTATCCAGGAGACTAATATTTAGAACTAATTTTAAATAGGCCTATATATTCAAATGTTGCATGTAATTTCTGAATATTCACAGATTATATTGATAGCTTTTGCTAACTACTGTAAGTTTGCATATTGTATTTAAATTTTGTATTTCCCACTAGCAAAAATTACGAAAAAGTTTTCAAAAATTACCGTAAAAGTTTTATAACTTTCATAAATCGAATACAGCATTATTACAAATTTGTACTTCAATCAGAACAGCCAATTTCAAGAAAGTCTTGATAGGCCTACGGGTTTCTTCTAGAATTTTGCAAATGTGCAAAAGTGCAATTGCGTAGCAAAGACTTTAATAGTGAACCCCGCCTACTTTGAGCAATCATTGTACATTTATTTTATTACTATATTATATTAATACAAAATATTGACCAAATAAAGACTTAGCCTACAAAACAAAAATGTGGAATAGTAGACTAGAAGAGGAATTGAAATCAGAATAGCAGAAATGTAGCACTTCCATTTTAATTTGTATTTTGAAAAAATTGAGTTCATTTTCATATTTTTTTTTGCTCTGCATTCAGTAAAACAAATCGATTTGAAAGTATATTTGTAAAATAATATTGGAAATTTAAAAATCCTTTTATTAGAAAATATTTTGAATATCTTCATTCAGTCATTGACTGGAGATCTTTATTAGTCAATGATTCAGTTTACACTTCTTTTCTTACTTGATATGAACTGAAATAAAATGATACACGATAGAATCAAGAAAAAGCATGAAGAAGAGTAATTTTCATAGGATATTGAGGTCAACACGTCCTACGATTTTGGCTTTGATTATACTAATACTATGATTTTTGCCTATGATTTTACCAATTCTTTCGTCAAGATTTAGTTTAAAAATGACAGCAAATGCTATGCGTGAAACATTATGCGCGTGAGATACAAAGGAACCGGAATCATTCTCCTGTCATTCATTTCGCGGATTTTCGCCATGATTTTATTCAACAGCGAACAGCTGTGAAGTACGCCTACCCGTTGCCTTTGGTTAGAAACGAATCGGAGTTGTGATTGTTTACAAAGTCGTATGTCGTATTTTAAATGCTTTGTGAACTAAGTAAAAACTTTGTAATAAACTGTACTCAACACATGGCTAAACGAATGATATGGTGTCGGGAAGAAACAGAATACATGCTAAAAATATTTAAAGAAAAACAAATATTCAAAATATTAGTTGCTAAGAAGCATCGAGGCAGCACTGTTTACAAATTGGTTCAAGAATACATGCTTGAACAGAATTATGTAAAAAGTGATGAACAAATAAAAATTAAGTGGAAGGCACTGAAATTTGCATATTTTAAAGCAAAGAGAGAAAAAGCAGACTGCCCTTTCCAAAGAGAAATTGAAGAAATATTGAAGGATGCACCAAAACAACAGCATTCTTCGGATGCAATCAAGTCGCAGTTTGAAGATGATGATAATGACTCTTATGCAGACATTCGTGATACTGATATTACTTCAGATGGCCAAGATAATCCCCATTTTATATTAGGTGATATTTGAATAGATACCTTGCTGTAGATTGAAAACCACCGAATTCTACTGGTCATTTTGAGGATGTGTTTGAGAGCTTATTGTCGTTATAATTCCCCATGATTCTTGTTTTCGAATATCAAGGCATTTTAATTCTAGATCTAGAGCGCATTGGCAGATCTAAAAATTAGCAGTCTACGATTTAATTAATTTGATGATAACTAAAAAATGTTGACGACAGAATGATTGCAATGACCAAATGATTTCATTTATTCATTTATTTTGTGTCACCTAGGCCTATATCATTAGTTACAATGTTCGACATTCATTTGAATTTAATTTTATATTTTCACTTTTCGGACATTACTTCTGATGTCAAGTCTGATCAGTGTCATCAAAACAAGAATCATAACGAGAATTACCGGTATAACGTTTGATAATCTCAGCATTCAGAAATGTCCTGAGCTCACCAACTGCCGTACTTTTGAAATAACATTACATTTGTTTAAAGATAATAATAAAAAAAGAAGGCTTCATTTTTGGGTTATGCCTATTGATAGCCAATTCCATAATTATTTAACTATGTCAAAATGAAATTTTAAATTGAACAAATGAACAAAGAAAATATTTTCATAACCATAATGAATCCAATATTCAGTATGGGGTCAGAAGAAGTCTGGGTCTCCATAAACTGCTGCATCAAAATCTTATTTTGTTAAAATTGGGGTCCGGTAGGCGGAAGATAAATTAGGATTTATGAGTTGACATAGTTTAAAAAAGATGTAAAGAACGTAAAACATGTTCATTTTTGTCCGAATTTGCAGATTGTAAATCTTCGATACCAGTGATTAATTCGAGGACTTCATCGACTGTGCCCTCGGTGCCGTCCCAGGAGATAACAAATTCTACCTCTACATTAAATCGATACAATTTTGATCCATTAGCTCAAGATGTCACGTCAGTTTGTAGCCCAACCCCAACCATGGATGAAGATGAACATTATTGCCTTTCTCTAGCTGGTACTTTGAAACGTTTAACTCCAAAAGCTAAAGCAAAGCTAAAATTTGATATTCAACGCTTAGTATATGAAGCTGAATCTGAGATGTATGATTAAAATAGGACTTGAATTGAAAAATAACATGTATATATTATTGTTATCAATATTTTTAGATTTCGATTTGATATTGAAGTGATTTTTCATTTTGACATTGATATCGAAATGATTGATAATCGAATTGCAAAATCACAAATATTATAAATAGGAACCAAAAGTGAATAAAATGAATAAAACACGTACTGTTTCCCATTGCTCTTAGAATCGAGAATGTATATTGATACTGCGTGAATGTGTATGTAGAGGGAAGAGCTCAAGATAACTACCTGATAACTACCAATGATTCCTGTATATTATATACTGAGATGGGTGGATCAGTGCACGTCAAAAAAGCTAAAAGCATGCTAAACCGTCGCTCAGGAGACTGGGATTCTAGTCATGGCGCCTGATTGAGCTTTTTCGTGATTTCCCTCTGTTGTTTCTCGGTTCGCACTGGGATGGTAATCTTTCATCTCATCTCATAAAATACAAAATTTAAGATGGTATATTAAAATACTTCCAACACATACATTCTGACGATACTTTTTGTAAAATTTTGATAAAAATAAGTGGAAATATGAAGAATATGCAAAATTTGGGAAATATGACAAATTTGCCCAAAATGTTTCAATGTTTTTGAAAGAAAATATATTTGAAGCTGTGCCTGTAGCAACTTGGCTTACAATTGCCCTATTTGTGGACATTTACTTGATGACATTTGTATTTCTCCAGTAAAGAGCATTTTAGGCGAGGTCAAGAAATCAGATCGATCACCCTAAAATGCAATCCTGATTATGAATTTGATGTTCGATAATAGTCGAACATTCGATATTTGTGAGCTTGATTCACTCATCTGAATGTTTACGCTAGAGCTTGCAGCAGTCGTCATTTGACTATTTGATTGGATTCCTTCTGATTGGCGAAAAAAAATATGCTAATATATTATATAGACTTATCATGAAATATGTTGTTTGTCAATCATAGAATTATTGCAAGAATAAATTTATTTTGGGAAATAATATCAACGTTGAATATTCATGTAGGGCTCACTACGGGTTCGTGGCAATGTTCAAGACATTACGAAGTAATAATATTTAAAGGTCTTTGGTTCAAGTCTTCTCGATTTCGAAACTGGACCGCGGTTTCTTTTCAACGTATCGTGACGTCAGTCCTATTTATCGAATATTGACATTTTGCTTCAGAACGCGCCCAAACAAACTTGGTGGAATCTTGAAGTTACCCGGTGAACTCTAAAACGTAGTCCATTAATAATTTGTAAAAGCCTAGTGACTGCAGCATATTACTAATATAGAAGACGCACATAACGTTAACATTAAATAGGTAAGACATAGTTTGCATTACACTATTTTCGTACACGTCATTGTTTTATAAATGATGATTATCCTAACCTTTCCTTCATAATCGAATCGAAAAACTGTTTCAAGCGACCGAGCCATCGCTATCGAAGTATTGCTTTAGTTATGGTTGTAACTCCTAGGTGGAGACCAAAATACGTATGTAATTTAGCAGCTAACAACCAAGGCGTCATCCTGTCTGCCATGGCATATTTCGAATGATGACTATTGCCACATCTATTTGTGGTGACATTTAAAAAAATTATAACAGCTGAATCGTTGCGTGTACCAAACGTAAAGTATTTGTGAGAACGTGACATGAATTTTAATCCGCATATTGGGCATAGATTTCTTCGATTCAAGTAGTTGAGGAGAGTTTTAAAATTTACACCATTTCGATGTGACAACGTTGCGTCTATAACTTGTTTCTTCCCCTACCTTTTTCTCACACTCACCCATAAATAAATACCCCCCACCCCCTTTTATGGTGTGAGAGAAGAATTCCGAGTTGAGAAGAGTGGCAACTTTCCTTGAGGGTGATTTTGTTCTTTATTTTTATTGTGTAATTTAGATACAAGATCGTTTGACAGTGAACATTTTCAAAGTGCGAAATTTGATGCATAATTTTGAAGTTTGTAAAATAATGTGTGAAGCGTTGACGACTTGTCGATGATTTTTTGAGTCGCAAGTTTCAAAGGCCACAGGCACTGTGTTGGTAGACAAGATGGCGCCATGACGTAGTTCCCCAGTCCCGCTCGACAAGGTTCGTTGGCAAGGAGGGGGCGCCTCGCATGATGCTTTATCTAGCGCTCGCCAAGAATGAAAGAGCCTGACCGCCTGAGAGGGGAAATGTTCTCGTCAACCTAACCAGGGAGAAGAGAAGGAGAAAGAAGGCTTGTTAGATGAGTGTTGGAATCGCGGTAGCCGGTTTTGTGGTGTTTTCTTCGCAATTTCATCTTCTGTGATGGCCCAAGGGCTTGGAATGAAGGTGAATGAAGAGCCGCAGGTGAAAGAAACAGAAGAGAAGAAGCTGTCGGGAAGAACAGTCAGTAAAAACGTAGAGGGTAGGGCTATGGGATCAAGAAGAATATTCGCTCCGCATTTCAAGCTAAAAGTGTTGGATGCATATCGTCAAGATTCGGATTGTCGTGGAAATCAACGTGCCACGGCAAGGAAATACGGAATTCATCGTCGTCAAATCCAGAAATGGCTTCAAGTCGAGGCTTCCCTCCGCACCTCAGTAGAAACAAGTCCCGCATCAGAGATGACGGCCTTGAACCTCTGTGCCGATGCTGCCAGACAGCTCGACGACACTGCGGCTGGGGAAAGTCGACAGGCAACGTGCCAACAAGGCGGTTCCACTTCCACTGTACCAAGGGAAGAGATGAACGTGAAAGAACCGCGTTTAAGTGCATTAACTAGTTTTCCTGTTGAGGATGCCGTCCCTGATGATGAACAGTTGAACAGAAAAGTTACAGTCACTCTATTCCCAAGTGTTAAAATCGAACAGTTAGAGATTATTACAAGAGAATTGCCAATTAATTTAATTTGTAATAATGCATCATCAAAAAAAGAGTCATCTGTCAATTCTTTTTCTAGGCCTGTTATTAAAATTGAGGATCGCGTTGAATTGGAATTAAAAGAGGAACTTGTTTCAGAAGATGAAGATATTAATATAATGGGTCCTTCAGAGCCAGAGCAAGCATTGGATTTCACCTGTGCTGCTCTCAGTAAACGACGTTCATTTTCCCTTCAGTTTAAACTGGAAGTTCTCGATGCTTTTCATGCAGATAGGCAGTGCTGTGGAAATCAGCGTGCAACGGCTAGGAAGTTTGGAATCAACCGAAGACAGGTTCAAAAGTGGTTGCATCAGGAACAAGATCTCCGGGGTGAAACAATATCTCGGGGTGATGGTTTATTCAGGCAGCGATTAGGTAGATGGATTGAAGCAGACGAGAGTAGACCAACTGAGGAGAATCAAGAAACACCATGCTCTACCAATTTTGTAATGAAAGAAACAAATAGTGTTTGTTGGGATCTATCCAACAGAAAGAGAAAATCTGTGGCCTTAAATGTAATTCCTTTCAAGAAACGAACTGTAGAGTTGTTAAAAGAGCAAAATAAAGACAATAATCAAACCGAAAATGTAACATCGAGTGCAGAAAATGTGTATCCAGCAATACAAGAAAGAGCCTTATGCCTAGTAAAGGCAAAATGCCAGCCAAACATACAAGAAGAGAGATCTAGTTCCCGTAACAGCGAAGTCAGTAGCTCAGCTGATTTAAACCGAGTTATGGGTCAAGCTCTGTATCATTCCAATCGAGAACACATCATCCCTCCTTATATTCATTTTCCTATACCTACACTCGCACCCAGCTGTTTTCCTCCATCTGAAGTTGGTTTCCACGATCTTCACCATATGCTAAGTTTCTATCGAGGTTTTGTAGCTGATACCAAACTTCGTGAAAATCTGTACCCATTAGATTTTAAACTAAAAGCTCTCGACTGTTACCATGGCGATGGGTTTTGCCGAGGGAATCAATATGCAGTTGCTTCAAGATTTGGTATCGATGAAGATCAAATTCAAAAGTGGTTGAAACAGGAAGACCAGTTACGCCTTCATAATGATGCATCGCGTATGCTCAACGTATTCAGATAAAAATTATTGATTGAAAAAAGTCTCATACAACCAGCCATATCTCTATTTATTCTAGTAAAGCTATAAGAGTCTAATAAATATAATTGTTAATATATTTTTAATAATAACTATAGAGTGTAAAGTAGGCCATTGTATAAATCTTCATTTATTTTGACCAATTCTAGGAGAGTGTATTTTGGGCGTCCGCATATGTTTGTTACAAGTAGGCCTACGTGTATTTTAGAATGTAGACCCATGCTATATAAGCTAATTAGGCACCTAATTATTGTAACTAATTAGGCTTATATATTACTATTGCATATGAATTTAATTTTGGTATTCTATATATGATTGTAAAAGTTAGGCAGGCTCCTATTATTCTGAACTCAATAGTCCTAGAGATTTTGTAATATTTTTACAAAATCAAACGTAACTTGCGTGCCTTTGAAGTTTACAAGGCGATTTGCTAAAAATAATAGTGCCTTCAACTGTCAGGTGTGACACCTTCGAAAGAGATTAATTATTACCTGTACCACATCAGTGTGCCCAGATTTTTGTTGGGTCTAAAATAGAAGACGATATTATTTCTTACATAACTTTCAGATTATGTATGTCAGTTGACCCAAAAGGCCAAAATGTGTATTCAAAATATAATTTCATTAAATAAAATTTGGAATGAATTTTAAGGTCTTTTTAAAATTGCTTATATGAATGAGTGAATAAATATTTATTGTATTGAATGAAATCGACTACTCTTAAAAAGTGAACAGCTTTGGATATATTATCTAGACTGAATTTATGATAATTTATTAGTAATTTTATCTATTGGGCAGTACCTGTATAATGTACTTTGTATTCTCTCAGATGCCCAATTGAACACTGACATTGAAAAGTTAATACAGTATTTTTATATATGTTTCAAATGTGAAAACTAAAATTATTCTAAATATTCAGAATGAATTGTGGGAGGTAACTGGTGCTATTGCACAAAAATGAATTTTAATTCATTTTAAATCTAAAATGAAGAATTGATATATTTCTGCTATAACTCGGTATAAAGAATTGATCGTGTACAATAATTAGCTTCCTCGTACTATAATATTTTAATAATAACATACTAGACTGTATTTGTATATTTTTTATAAAATATTATATACTTGAAATAATATTGATGTATCTCTGTTTTATTTAGATGAACCTAAGATACCAATTCCCTTTTTTTCTTGTCCAAATGTATGAACTTACTTTTTCTGTTTTCGTTTTTTTCATTTTCATGACTGATCGATGAGTGATGCACATTGTTTTTCTATTCACAGTTTAGGCGAGTAGCCGAGTACCGTATTTTCTTGAAATTCTTTCATTTTTCTGAATAAAAGTATAGTCATTTTACATTAATTACTTTTGTTTCTGATATTGCTACTTTAGTCATTTTAATTTGGTTACAACAATATTAGATGCAACCCTCTGCCCCCCCTCAAAAAAAAAACAAATAGAAAAATCTATATATTAGGGCCTATGTCTTGATAGCAAAAACAGTTGGAACCGAACTTTCACAAAATTTGGTTAGGACCCCTAAAAAATGATCACTTTTTGATATGAAATGTCCCAAAAAGTTTATGACCATCACTAAATTTGGGCTTTTATTTGAGAGAAAAAAACTGGGCAATTTATTCAGTTTTAATTATACTTTGAAAGTTGGAGCAGGGTCTGTTTGTCTGGCATGGCAAAGTCGAGTAGGCCTATTATACTTACCCAACCCTCAATTTTGCTCGAGTGACCTATATAATGATTGTCAATTATCGAGTATGAAACCGGGAACTCCCTGTTCCCTAAACTATATTCCTACCTGTCATTCTTCAAGTTCTGTGTGAACTATCAACTAGGCAAACATAGCATATGCGTTGTAAGATATTTATATGAAATATACTCGAAAACCCGACATACCTTGACTTGTCTAGAATATACTCGATAACTCCACATATATATATCAACTTGGAAACTATCAAGTCTAGAAAGGCGTGAATCGCGATGCCAAATGGTTCTGAGCATAGCTATTATATCTTGCTATTTGATGAAGAAAAAACCTTTATGACATTATTTTCTTTAAAAATGCATGTCCAATTTGAAGGAATATTTGTAATAATGTGCATCTTTCGTGTGTTCACGGTCAGTGAAAATTTGAATTTTTTGAAGAGATTTTTTCCTCAAAGGTTCCCACTTGCCTTATAGCCAGTTCTCACGAGGCATTGCAATGCCTCGTGTGAACTGGCTATTAATGTTATGGGGGTATACAAAATTTTGTGATGGATAATCTCAAAGTGGTCCACCAATTTTTCCTCGATTTTTTCTCAAAACTAGACAGTTTTAGTTGAATAATTCAGCGTGTCCAGTAAAAGTTGCATACTGATCAGTCAAACCTCTTATCGGTGCAGTGCGTAGAAACAAACAAACAAACAAACAAAAAACACACGGACAAAGCTTAGATACTCCTCAGACTTCAATCAAGAGTGAGTAGGGTGACCATTGATTATATCAATTTTTTTTTTCATTTGCACCGTTTGATTCTAGGTGATGATTGATGCAGGATAATCCTTTGCAGACTCCTGGACCTAATACTCTAGATGATATAAGACAACGCTACCAAGATACATCCCTCGTAATCTTCAAGGTGAAATAAGATTTAATACAAATTTCAAACGAAAATTATTGAAAAATTATGAATAAAACATCTCTGTGAAATTTGATTTCTGGCCAATTTTGAAAAAAATACATTTTTTATTCCAGGAGCAACAAGTGGGTCTAAGTCAAGAACCAAGAAACTACCTAACTTTCGGCAGTGGACGGAGAACAGCTGAATACAGTAAATTTGGAAACGGCACAATTATAATTCGGAGCTCACAACTACCCAAAGTGCAAAAAGCTGCTGAATCTAAGATTTGTGCATTGATGTAATAAAGTTGATACTTGATAAACCAAAACAAGATGGAAGGTACCAGCGGCAAGCTACTCGATCGAGACAGTTCTCCAAGCAGTTTAAAACGTGGAGCGTGGTACGTGCTGAGCCCTACTGGGTACCTGCCTGAGTCTCGTGTTGGCCATACTGCTACGTATCTCGCCAAGGAGCAGATGGTTTACTTTGTAGGGGGTGCAAACCCAGATACATTGCATAAAGATACCTGGAATTTAGATCTATCGAACTTGATTTGCAATCGTTTGGCAACAAAAGGTGACTTTGAATTTCGTTATGAGCACAGCGTATTTGTACCTACGAATAACACACCAGTCGAAGCATCTGGGACAAATATTTGGGTGTTTGGCGGTGCAAATAAAGAAGGAAACAAGAATGATCTCTGGGAGTTAAATGTGAGAAGTTTGAAATGGAAGAATTTAGTCCAGCAAGGAGACGTACCATCAAATCGTACTATTCACTCGTCAACTTCGACTATGGATAATGAGTTGCTGGTGTTTGGTGGTGGCTCGTTGGGCTCGGAAGCTGAGCCTGACACTCGAGTTTATCGGCTGAACCCTCAGAACAAGATGTGGTCTGTAATGCAGACAACAGGCGTGGCTCCGAAACCACGGCACGGTCATGTTTTAATTGCAGTGAAAAACAAGGTAAATAATTTAAAAAATTCTCTATTTACTTGTGTTGCAACTTATATATTATATCATATGTCATATATATTACACAATGGTTAATGACTCCACCAGCAGCTAGATTATTTGTAGGTAGACTGAGTATATTAAAATCCTGGGCATACATTGACATAAATAATATGGTGTGGTACCAGGAGTGGATAGTGCTATTACGCTGCCAAGGTGTAGCACCACTGCACCACCCTGGAAGTACCAGTGCAATTACGATGTAACTGACACCTTATAGCTCTTACTCTTATTGGTTTTTATTAATTATTAATTGGTTGATCAACTTGATGTTTTTTTTTCTCTTCGAAAATCCTGTTAAATGGTCTATTTTATATTAAATAATTACCGCACAGTATGGCAGTGCAATGCCGCTGAGTATCAAGTTGGTGCTGTTCAGAATATAACGCAGATTTTGAGCGTTTCCCCTAATTACTAATTAATACCTCAAATAAACTTATTTGATAATGATTATTGATCATTTAATTTGACTTTGGAACTGATTCACTCTGCCTACCCTGTAAAATAGCCAAGTAATCTTGCAGTTTGTACTTACATAAACTATACCACAACTATATACCGGTACTACCTGTGTATAAAACTACACACTATTGTGCGACAGAATGGTTCTTCTTAAATGTGATTATTACAAGTGTGCTATAATTTATTTTCAGGTATACGTACACGGTGGTCTCTCTGGTGAAACATTCTATGATGACTTGCACGTTCTTAACAACAACGGTTCCTGGGTATGCGCTGACGTGAGCGAAAACAAACCCATTGGGAGAGCAAGTCATGGAGCTGTATACCATGGGTCGTACATCTACATGTTTGGAGGCTTAAGCGCGGATGGTGTTTTAGGCGACTTTTGGAGGATTAACATAGATACATTTATGTGGGAGGAAATTCTGGTCGGCAGTTCTGTACCGTCTGCTCGCCTTGATTTTGCTATGGCTATAGTCGAGCTTCCTGGAAAATTTAGAGTAGATACATCAAAACAGAGTAGCAAATTAGATGAGGAATCCGAAGTGAATTCAATTGAAGAATATTTAAATGGTAATCGAAACCAGGCAGTATGTAAGAATATGGCAAAAGGTGATACTGATAGTAAAAATAGTTCATTGTACCCATTTATAATTATACATGGTGGAATGGATGGCTCTGGACAAGTGTATGATGACTTCCATGTGTATAGCATGGATCCAAAGGATTTGTGATGGTGAAAAAGTGATCAAAATCAATTGTTTTTTAGCCTGAAAAAATGTCAATGCCAATATATTTCTGTATGTTGATAAGTTTGCCTATATTCAATGTGCTTAAAACACTGGCAAAAACCTTTGTTATACGGTACCCTAATTTATTTATAATAGGAAAATCACATTAATAAATTGAATAATTTCTAGTAATGTGCATATTGCTTTTAAATAAAAAGTGAAAATTATTGAATGTCTCATTTGAAAAATGTATTTATAATCTGTGTTGGTAGCACCATGAAGTGGTAAGTACTATACTAAAAATTTTGGTTGGTAGCATTGTTCTATGTTGTTAATGGAAATGTCAGATATTAGGACATATGTTTTGTGAGGTTTTGTATCATATGCTTTGGAGACAGTATTAAACCTTGGTGTGAATTTATTCATTTGAACTGGGTTAATTCATACTTTTTGTTCATTATATACTGACGCAAATTAATCATTAGCCAAAATGATCCATAGCCTTTTCATTATAAATCCTTCAGGGTAAGCTGCTGACACTTGAAAGTGGGGTTATCGACTAGGCCCAATGTAGGCCACCTAGGACCTGCTACCAGTGCCTAGGCAGTGTTTTTGTTCATTGCACCTTGTTTTTACCGTTTTGTATTTGCAGAGATGTATTTATGGAAAAACACTGGAAAAGTGTGATATCTCGTTCAGTCTGTGATTATTTCTTCGAGCAACAGCGCAAAGTGGGTGTGCCGGAAGATATGCCACCTGTAATTGCAACTCCGCACCACTACTTGATCAGTATTCATCGATGTTCTATGTTCTTTGTGGCTGTGTGTATGACGGATCTTCCTCCACTTTTTGTAATCGAGTTTTTACATAGAGTAGTCGACACATTTGAAGATTATTTTGGCGAATGTACAGGTAGGTCTGAAGTTGGTAGAGCCATTGAATTTGTAAACTACTACAAAATCAATGGTGGAGCCTATCAGTTATCTTTCATTAAACTGATGCCAACACTTATGACCTTAATCAGTAGGCCTCGACTCGCAGGTTGGGGTGTAAGGTTACCAGTAAAGCTAATAGGGTATCAGTACGACCATTACTTAATGGTACGACTGTACGAGTTCACATTCTTGTCTGTGGTACCAGTAGCCTATAGCATATATAATGTAGGCCTACATTCTTTATAGTGAATGAAAATTGAACTCACTCTTATTTTTTTTTCTACAGAGAGCATTATCAAGGAAAACTATGTGGTGGTGTTTGAATTGTTGGATGAAATGTTGGACAACGGTTTTCCATTAGCAACTGAATCTAATATTCTGAAGGAACTCATTAAACCGCCTAACATTTTGAGGACAATTGCCAATACTGTAACAGGAAAATCCAAGTATGTAAAATTTAACCAAATAATTTTTCAGAAATGATTTGTTATCTACATATATGTTTTCAGTGTGAATGTTAATTATTTTGTTCAATTATTTATAGTGTAAGTACAACACTGCCGAGTGGTCAGCTATCAAACGTGCCGTGGCGACGTACTGGTGTTAAATATACCAACAATGAGGCTTACTTTGACGTAGTAGAAGAGGTGGATGCTATCATCGACAAAGCTGGATCTACTGTATTTGCTGAAATTCAAGGATATGTTGATTGCTGTATCAAGTTGAGTGGAATGCCAGATCTAACACTTTCCTTCATGAATCCACGGTTATTTGATGATGTCAGTTTCCATCCATGTGTTCGTTTCAAACGATGGGAGGTAGGTACTTTTGTAAAAATCTTGAATCTAAAAATCTAAAATCAGTAGTGTATTCCAGGTATACAGCATATACCCGCTCATTGCAATGATTGGGACGTGTATACTTGTATCCTCCAAAGAAGGTCATCTACCAACATTATCACAAATTTCACCTTTAAGGAGCTGTGGTAATTTTAGGGTTTGGTTTTTAGGCTTATACGATGAGAAACAACGAATATTTTGAAAGTGTTGAACTTTTACATTTTCAGGAGATTATCTCATTCAATCATTCAATGTCCAAACATGCTACTGTATTTGCCCTTTGTTTCTATCTTGTGTAATTCCTCGTACTTAAAACAAAGGTCTTCTGATTTGGAATGAAGGACTTCTAGACTAGTAAGCCTCTGTAAGAAATTAAAACAAAGAGTATAGTAGCAGTAATGATTTATGAAATATTTTGTGCCAGTAGGTCTACTTCTTAGGTTTTACAAAATTTAAAACTTTGGGTAAGTGAAGAGTATAGTAAAATTTGTTTTGAAGGTAAAAAAATTTAGTGTTAATGACAGTTAGCTTATAGCAAAAGCAACTAATTCTTGTGAAATCCAAATATCTTGAGAAGTAGATCACTATAAAGTCAGAATGGTCCTTTATGAATATTGAATCAAGAAATCCTTTCTTCTAATGTGAGATCCGTTTTGTTTCAGTCGGAGAGAATTCTTTCTTTTATCCCGCCAGACGGCAATTTCAGATTAATGTCATACCATATTGGTTCTCAAAATATCGTAGCCATTCCAATCTATGTTCGGCACAACATCTCCTTCAAAGAAATGGGCGGAGGACGATTAGACATTACCGTAGGACCAAAGCAAACTATTGGAAGAACTGTTGAAGCAGTTATTATAGAGATTCCAATGCCGAAGTCTGTTTTGAACTGCAGTTTGACGCCAAACCAAGGAGAGTATTCCTACGATCCCATATCGAAGATATTAAAATGGGACGTTGGACGGGTGGATGCTGCTAAATTACCTAATATCAGGGGAAATGTGAGTAGTATTGATCAAACAAATACAGTATTATTATCTGTCTGGATTAAAGTAATGTACACTTTGTTTAGCCATGTACTTCTTGATTTGTTCATGAAAAGCGATTTTTAGTGTCCGAGAGCAAACATGTTACCAACTTGAAGTGGTAGGCATGGACTGCTTTTTAAGAGCTAAATAAGAACTGGTAATAGGGGTTGACTGGGTGAAAAAGGCCTGAGTAGTGATCAAAAATAGTCTTGTTAAAGATGAAAAAAAGCTGAACATTTTTTTTTTCATATGTATATCGTGGCTCAGCAATTTCAGAATAACATTTCAAAAGTAGATTTAGAAGCTAGATGATCTGTGAACGAGTATAGTATTGGGAAAACGCAGTATGTGCATTGTGTGATGAGCTTAGTACATTAATAAATTCTAAAGTAAAAAAATATTCTGTCATCTCCCTCTACATCTACTGACCTTGGATTATGTAAACGTTTGAAAATCCTACCTGCTAGGCAATACCAATCGTCTTTTGCGCTACCTTCGTCGAGCGTAATATTCGATGAAATGTACGCTTTTAATGAGTTTTCTTTGGTACTGACTATCCGATTGATGTAGATCTCTAAGAATGTTAAATCACCAAGAATGTTGCTAAGATTGGATTGATTATGTTTTTGTATTCAGTAAAAATTCAACTTTTAAGAGATTTTGAATAATTTTGGTTTTTCAAGTATTTAGTACCCTCTAAGTTATTCTTACGGGGATTTTACAAGTTTTCCGATTTTTTCCCGAAAACCCATCAAACTGATTTTACTGAAAAATAATCCCAACTTATTCTGGTATGACACCAATGTTCAGAAAAAGTTTCAAGTCGATTGGTTACTTTGCACAAAATTACAATTACATTTTTTTTTACAAATATTAAAAAAAATATAACAACAACATGCCAACAAAACCCGATTTTTTTCTGTAAGTGAAATGGAGGTCTTGGCTCCGCTCATCTAATCAATTGTACGTAATATTGTAATTGCGTAAACTAAATAAGTTGATATATTTTCCAAATAATATAAAATTATAAATTAGTACTGATAATGCTACGTTTGAATCGTTTCAGATTAATCTTCAGACTGGGGCACCAGCAGTCGAAGCAAATCCGGCCATTAACGTAAGTACCCTTGTTTACTACCCTAATTATATAACACACTGAAATACTGGTATTGAGCAGTATTGGATTCCGCAACTTCTCTTGAAAATGGTTTTAATGATTTGATTGAGAGTTTGTAATATAATATAAACCAATCTTTTGACTAGTAAATATGTAATAGTTTTTGATGAATTTTTCACATTTGATTAGGCATATTCTTGTTTTTCTAAAAGTAGACTGATTTTGCCCAAATATGTAATTCTGCGTTACCCTGCAGACCGCTAGAAAGCACCATATTTGACTACTTCTTATAAATAAATACTCAATTTTAAATATATGAATTAAATTCATTTTTTAGAAAACCAGATACCTTTAAAAAGAGATGTTTCATTACCAATTAATTAATCGTTCTACATTAACTAACATGGATTCTGCTCCTACCGAGCAGTCATCAGGGTCGTTTTTTCAGTGGCAAATGTAAATTGCAGCCATTGGCGAGGGGAATAGTCTAGAGGTGTGTAGGGAGATTTATTCTTGTTTCGCCATTAGAGTGAACTGTCCTGGTAGTATATCTTTCATCTGTGGTAATAAGAATGTTTTATGGTACATGTTCTTCGACTTGCAGAATGCACGAAAGAAGATCTATTGCAAACGAGGCATCGTAGCAGTCATTCTAACAAAAGATTCCGCTATGCCTGTATTTACTTGTATTGTTTTAGGTACGATTCACAGTCAGTCAAATGGCTGTATCAGGGCTAAAAGTGAATCGGCTGGATATGTATGGAGAAAAATACAAGCCATTCAAAGGAGTGAAATATATTACGAAGGCAGGACGTTTCCAAATACGTATGTGAGATTTCAGTGTAAAAGCTGAATAATATAACCATATATATTCTTTACAATGATTTATTAATAGGCTTAGTAATTAAGATTTTTAAAAGATCAAATTAAATAATGATACATTATAAAACTGTTGAGATGTTAACACTATTTTTGGACAGTATCACCTATCCAGTCCAAATAAGCAGGGTTTCCATTTTCAATTGGTACGGATATGACTTCACAAACGTCATAAGGATGGTTGGCTCTGAAAGTAATAATTTACAACAATGTAAGATGGGTTTAAACAAACATGAGGATTCACAAAAACAGTAAACTGTCATTAATTAAAACTCTGGTCATTAGGATTTTTCTGTAATTGAATCAATTCTACTGGACCCTAGAGAGTTTTGACCAATAAGCTCAGTGTTAAATATCTGGATAATTTAAACTTTTAAAATTCATAATAGGTATTTTTGGGTCCATTGAATTTCGAATTTAAGAGGGTTTACTATATTATACAATAATCTTGAAGTCTCTTACTTAACAAATTGTGATAATTCATCAACTTTGGATGTTCGTGTTTTGATCATCTGAAAAATAATATAATGAAATTATTATGAACCTGCATACTCCTGTTCGTATAATTAAGATTATAAATCTACAAAGTTGAGACTACAATGATTCTTAAAACAAGAAATTAATTTCGAAGAAAGTCAAAATATGGTCTCACCATTAATACCTCTGAGTCTTCGTTTATTTCCCCTTTCCACTCGTAGCTATAAAAGAGAGTTATGAAATAAAGAGTCAAGTACTGTAGGCCTAGTGATTTGAAATTAATTGGTCACTTGAATCTCAACTAGGAATGGATTAGATAAAGGAAGGTACTCACATCGAAGTTATCTTCGGTATGATGTTTACGCAAGCTGCCAGCTTGTTTTTAACAATACCACTGTAATAAGAAAACAATATTACTGAAAAATAATTATTAGCTATAAAACCTCAATACATTATTAGATGGGGGTAGCTTGAAAACTTTTATATATGGAATGATTAATAAAGTAAAGTTGATCATAACAAATCAGCTCCTCGTATTCCTTCATTTCCCATTTAACTCATCAACTTATTGTATTCCTGTTAATTAACTTGATCAATTTTCCACATAGTTAACTGTAATGCAAAATTGAAGTTTAAAATTGAAGTCAAAATGATGGTTTTACCTGTTGATTGCGGTATTTTAATAAATTTAATTGACCCAGTAAAACTGGGCTTTACATTCAAATTGTTTATTTACAATGGGTCAATTTACGTAAACTTTGTAAGAATGTGTATTATCCCTGTGTTTTTGTGGTACAATCAGGAATTTATGGGTGAAAATATAATGAAGTTCAATATTTTCGATATGTAAGACCAAAGATCGAATTGAGTAGCAGACAGATGTGATGTCACACAGGTGTTGCTGAATTATTATTGGTTGTTTGCCGCTAGTTGACCGATTAGAGTTTTTAGAAGTTCAGTCTCTATCCTCACTGACCCAACTCCCATCAACAGTGATGAAATTGGTGGCTCATCCACACAATTTATTTCAGGCTAGTTGGCCATTTCAATTGACGATTGAGACAACTGGAATTGTTCGTGTTTAATCTACCGTGCTTCACAGGGTTTTCCCAACATTTGAAATGATTTTTCTCAAAAGTGGTCCATCAGATTGCGCCCCAACTTTACAGCTTCTAGTTAGATAATTACATATATATATACGGTACAAGCCAAATTTCATCCCAGTATTTTTGTTTGACCCTCTGGAGCATGAACGAACAAAATTCAAGTAGCCTATAGATGGTAAAATTGAGTCTTGGCTTATGCTCATTCTATTAACAACCCACTTGTGAAATATTTAAACATAATGTTAGGCAATCAATTTTCTGTAATTATATAAAAGTTTGAGTTTGAGCAATGGTTTGCATATATCCGTATACTTACTGTGCCATTTTCTTGGCTACGTCTTCGCTCGGTGCCGTTACATAAGCAACCGAGTGAGTCCCAGCAGTGTAGATACTGCTTGCCATGGAAGTCATTCTACGGTTGATGAGCGAATACAATAGAGGCATATACAGCAATACTACGCAGAACGTAAACTGGATTCGATGTCGTGAAGGCTCATATAACATAACCTAAAAACAATGATCACCTATTTTTAGTCTGTAATCATTGGCGATTAAGCTCACTGACTGTATTACAAATTGAGAAAATGGTTTAGGGTAGACCCTATTAATTGGCCCTATTTTGGATGTAGGCTCTCTCGATATCAAAAGTCTATGACTGTAGCATTGCCATTGAATTACTACAAAATCAATGGCATTGCATTTGTGACTGTATGCACTTGTAAATTTGACAGCAAATGATGAAAATATAGGTGTTAAATGTACTGCCTACACAGTAAGTTATATTTGTAGGCTATATACCTTAATTTATTAGTATTGCGTGAAGACTTTTTGAATTGGTAAGAAAAATGATACGATTTTTGTCAACGACATACCTTCTAGTGTCTTATGATCAAATTTCAGCCAATTTGTTGAACGCCAGGTTGGCCGAGTGGTCTAAGGCGCCAGACTTAAGTTCTGGTACCCTCTGGGTGCGTGGGTTCGAACCCCACACCTGGCATAACTTTTTGAATAGGAAAACAAGACGAGACGCTTCACCTGGCTGTCAGTCGACTAGCGAGCCTGATCACATTTCGTTTGCACGAAACAGCCCATGCACCAAATTATTCGTGGGTTATTTCGAGATGATAACCGGTTCCGACCGCTCGTCTCTTGCACGCTGACCACTAGCGCTCGGGAGTGTCGATCCACCATTACACTGGTAACAATTTACATTTGGATATAAATCTTTTTGATGCCCTTCAGTTCATTGAACAAGGAACTACCCAACAAAACCAAAATCATTGTGCCTACTAACTCCTAAACTCTTTAATGGATGAATTGAGTATGAAACAATATTTCTTATCTTGATCAGTGATCCACATTTTTTTTAAATTATCGTTTGAAATAAATACACACATACATCAGAAGAAAACCAAAAGGAATCATAAAAAAGTTCTTACTTGTGAAAAAATGGCATGGCGTTAAATACAGCTCGAAGACTTATCCATCGAATTAAAAAAATAATTTAAAATAATTAAAAAAAATATTTTCATCCATTTGTTTCTTCCACATTTTTTTAAAAATAATCATTTGAAATTAATAGGGGCTACACACATACATCAGAAAGCCAAAAGGAATCATAAAAGATGAAAGATAGAAGATCTTACTTGTGAAAAAATGGCATGGCACTAAATATATCTTATAATTAGACTTAAAAAGACTTGAGACTTTAGACTAAAAAGACTTATAATTGTCCATCGAATTAAAAAACTCATTTCGATCTATTTGTTTCACCAAAATCTTTTGCTTTGGGATAATTGTAACTTGTAAGGACCGTATGGCCGTCCCGGTGGCTCAGTCAACTATCGCTATTCGCTAGCAGTAGAAACTGAAGTCAGGTCGGGCGTGGGTTCGAGTCCCGCATAAGGCATGAGTTTTTGTAAACGTCCTTTCACCATCATCACTTCATAGTTTCATTATCACCCTCTCATTCGTACCGCCGTATAACCATGGACTCATAAAACTGCGTTCCACAGTTTTATAAGTCCATGGTATAACCTAGCTGTTGGTGGGGTCGTCAAGCAGCATACACTAAGTACCCTATGGTAAAAAAATTATTTACGAAAATAACTATCATTTAGCAGACAAATAATCAATATTAATTATATACATCCCAGGAAGAACTAGAACATTTCCATTCGATCCTATTTTCGAGTACTTTTTGAGATGCGAACAAAAAAAGTGAAGTTTATAATTCAGAACAGTTTTCCAGCAATATGCCTGTATGTAGAAGTCATCTATCGAATTAACCGAGGTGAAATCTCATTACCAGTTCGAAATACGCAAGCGCGAACAAATTGGACTGGCCTTACTCTGACCTTTCGTGACCTGTATCAGTCAGTTTTAGCCTCGGTTTGACCTCGTCCGTGGAAATTGTCGAGGTCGTTGCCGTGACTTTCCTACCCCTATAATAAGGGTGGTAGGTTAACCTTGACCTCATTGTCACCCTTACCAACAGAGCTGTCATTCGTTCGCCCAACATTGTTATCGTGAGTTGAACTGATATGACCTTTTTAGGCTGTTCCTCTCCACGGAGTACAAATACTGAGTGTAGGCAACGCCCACTTCCTCCAGTGCTCGAGTTATTACTAATTCATCCATCCGAGTCTATCCAGCCTAGTAACATGAAGTAATACTCGAGCGCGTGTAGAGCCGAATCCAAGAATATATACATATAAATAATTCAATTAGAATAAGAAGCGAGGTGTGAAGTTTTTTAGTATTGGGTCTACCGTTTGGTAGAGGGGGCACATAAACAAAATGTTTTTTTTGTGTTAGAAGCTTACAAACAAAAGCTAAAATTTTCTCTTATGATGATTGTAAACCTATGAATATTTGTCTTTCATTCGTTTGTTTTACTTTACCTACGCCAAAATTCAAGTTGTTAATCTTCTTGGATCAATGTTAACTAATTAGTTACTAACCACTAATTCACTAATCGATTTGATTGGCAGCACTTGAGATTTTTACTTCAATTTATAATATTCAAGCATTCAGAATATTTAGATTTTCTCTCTCTCTCTCCCATATATATATATATATATACCGGTATATATAATATTAATTTGTTTATTTAATTTTAATTATTCATTTTATTATATCTTCTTTATTATTCTTTCTTTCTTTATTATATTAAATTATATCTATTATATCTTATATTATAGCTTGATATGTAAGCCATGTTCTATTCATAAGCCTACATTTAATCTATAAATGTGTATCTATGACGTGAAACCACAGACGAAGTTGAAAGATAGGGAAATATTGTGACACGTTTGTCAGTCTATGATAATTCATTATATTTTTTAAATAGCGTATTTATTGGTTAAGATTCCTACAAATAGTATAAAATATCGTTGATATAGATATTAATAAAACTAAAATATAAAATATTGAATAAAAATGACGAAACACGAGATTACATTCTCAATTTGCTGCTCCGATTTCGAAGCTGGAAAACTTTTGTAGGGACTACTAGCTGCTTACAGGTTTTAAGAAATATGAAATTACGTAAAATTACAAAGAAAAATAAAATTATTACAACTACATCAAATAACCAAATAAAAATGCAGCTTATTTAATTGATTTTAAAGTCATATCAGGACTCGATAATTCGTTCAGCCGATTCACAAAGTACATTTTCACTTTCCTAAAGCTTCGTTTTTCCCATTCTATCTATTTAAAATATTTCTTAATAATAATTAACATAATAACTATTATATTTCCCCCGTGTTTTTCGACCACCAACGAGATAAACGTCCTGATTATCTAACCATGGAGTAAGGAGTTGATCTAACCCTATCACCTAGGACAATAGCTATCTTCGTAGATAGCAGCTCTTGTCCTAGCTATCACGCACAATACACCAATCGCGAAAACCATTTCTGCGCAAGGCTGAACAAGGATTCTATTGTACCTTTCGGCGTCGGTCTCGGCCCAATCGATCCACGGACGCCACCGTCGCTACGTCATAGGAGCATACGCCTCGTCGTTAACACGTTATTTAATTGTATAACACAACTAAGAACAGGAAGTTATTTTTCAGCTATACAAACTTCTGTAAGTCTGTAAGTAGACTATATTATGTTAATTTGTAATGAAAATAAAGCTGTCACTTCTATTGAATGTAAACAGTACCGGTAGCGATATTATTACCTCTTCAGTTGGTGCTTATCTGCTGAAAGGCTAGGTCAGTATTATATTTTCATCTATTCAAATAAATTGATAATTGTTATTATTTTTTGTTTAATGAACCCACACCAGTGGGTTATTTGGAGGCGCGAATGAGTGGATGATATCTGGGAGTGATATTTACAAACACTCATCCATGCTTTGGGCGGGACTAGAACCCTCGTCCGACTTAATTGACTGAACAAGAGGGGCTGCTCAGATGAATTTCTAGTTAGGAATCGAATTTTGTTGACCTATTTATTACTTTGTCATACTTCGAGATTCCATAGTGATTCGTGATGTTTTTGTCAATGAACTTGACTATCAAGGATTTTTTGGTTTTTCAATTTTAAGTTTTTAACGTAGAAAAGTTTTGGTTTTAGATATAATTTTCTTTGGTGATCTAATATTCTTGGAATGCTCAATTTAAAAATATTCGTGACATCTCTTCAAGAACAGTGTGGCCGAGTTGTATACGGAGACGTATATAATTTAACAATGAGTCTATGAGAACCACTGAACCATTTTGCTACGTGAGGAGTCGCGTATAGAAAAATGTAGGTAATCTTGTGGAACCAATTGTAGTATAGAAAGAAGTAGAAGGGCGAGGTGTCTTTCAGGGTTGGACCAAGGATGAAGCATGGACATTGTTATACTATACCTTTACGTTCGACTTTCAAATTCAATCTTTCAGTCGGTCGTAGACGATCTAAGCGAGTGCATGTGTTTCAGAATCAGTGTGGTTCAAGTAGGAACGAACTTTGTTTTCGTCTGTTCTTATTTACGTAATTATGAGTGTTGTTAAGAATAACACGAGATGGGAGGACGTTTTACAGGTAATTGTTTATAATTTTATTCCAACTATCTTACACGTCAATATGCATAGTGACTTGTGTCCGAAAACCATTACTAGGTCCTAGTAATGGTTTTCGGACACAAGTCACTCAATGAAATAGGGCTTATTGTTGCTATCTCTATTTACTTTTACTATCGTATATCATACATGTAATCGGCAATACATTAGGCCTACTATAAATATAACATGTTACTGTATTTTGAAGTCCATTGTAGATAAAATGGAACTAAATACATTTCAGTTTACCTTACGTGTATGAAAATAATTATCGTAGGCCTACCCGAATAATATCGAATATCGGCCTAGGTAAATATCATGTTGGAATGGAAACCTAACTTCTAGTTCAAACTCCAATTTCATTATCAGTACTCAACGTTTGAACGTGATTTAAACACTGCATGAACATCTAAACTCCATTCAGTTACTCATTAGTCATTAACACACAATTGATAGTTGACTGATACAGGTACAGGTGAGTTTCTATTTAATGCACACGCACACTAATTAGTAATTTGTCATGACTTGAGTTAAATAAATACGTGAGACGTGTGAAACATAAATCTGAGCCTGAAAGCTCACTTCACTCAAGACACGGTACGTGGTTTCAACATTTCGTTTGCAATGAATAATGCCAATATCTTACTATTATTGACTTGTCTTCCGAGCTTCATCAAAGATTCGGGTTTATAAGTATTCTTATATATAATATGTAAAATATTTGGGTAACTTTGTCACTAGATTGAAATATTCGCATTTCAATTGTTGACAACAATGCGTTGATACGTAAATGCGTTAATACGCATTGTTGTCTCGAAAGTTACACCGTTGTATTTGAATCTACAGCACAAAATGTCAACTATTATAATGTTTTACATTAAATTTGGCAACAGTGTTAAATAAACAATACCAAATAACCATTCCTGTTCATTCAACTTAATTCTAAAACAAGTAATAATCAATCAATTAACTGAACAATATATATATTTATAATTAACTGGAAAAGTATTGAATGTACACATTCCAATAACATATTTTACGAATGATTGTAAGTATTTTACATATTTTACGAATGATTGTAAGTATTTTACATATTTTAGGAATGATTTCGTAGAATTAGCCACACCACACACCATATTTAATTCTAGCCAACTTGAGTTAGCATATACAACTCCGTGATAGCATATGGCCTACTGGTAGAATATAACCACATCGAATGCAATTACACTGTAAAAGTACACTGACATTACGTTTTGCATCATGTACGTGGACGTTCTGTGGGCGTTACTACTGATCTCAATGGTGTATCACGTTAAACCATTACGAAGTAATATGATTATGAAGGTCTTTAATGTGTAATCTTGCTATAGTGTGTCCGCTATAAGGTTGACTTGGACTTTGGTACTCGTTCTACTTTTTGTTGCAACAATGATTCAATTGAAGAGTATTATGGTATTGTCTACAATGAAAGTGACAGTGATAGCGGATATACCACGGTGATACTATAGCTATAAATAGCCACTGTGCTATAGCTACTAAACTATAGATGTGTGACACTTCCCATCTATTGCCTATGGTTACAGCGATGGTTACCTAGTTTTTTCCAAGAAGATATTCACGTAGAATATTGATTGGATGATGATAGATATTGAATCTCATTGATCTAGCTCACCTACACTCTCACTGCTACTACTGAAGAGTAGAAACACAGATAATATAATAATATACATAATTAACGATATTCAAAAATAATATACATAATTAACGATATTTAAAAAATGAAATTGAAATGAGGATTATGTTTCTTTATTGCTTTAATGGCAATGATAATTTAGAAATTATTGGTCATTTTTTTTAAAATTTGTAATTTCTATAGGCCCATGTTGTGTAATGCTCACAATTTCTTCAAGAACCAAATTAATTATTTCTCTGGAAATTTCTTGTTTTTATCCCCGAAAAACCCGGAAAACTTAAATTAAATTAAATCCATTACATTACATTAAATCCGCCTATAAAAATCCGGAGCTTCGATTATAATCTTTATACTATATTCTATACTATAAATTATAGATTCGGAGTATTACATTGAATCCGCCCAGCTAACACACTAGTATTGAATAATCTCTCATTCTATCTGCGTTCAATGTACATTAGTAATTTCTATTTTCTACTTCAAAATCAATGCCAATTGGCAATTATTACAAGGTTAAACTGATTACAAATGACAATCAATAATTTGTGATCATCTACTACCTGTGAGAGTGTTTGTTATCAATGTTTGGTTTGCTTTTTTTTTAAACTGGCGATCACTGCATGGTCTACTTGGACTACATATCATCTGCTACTTCATTCCCCTTTTAATGAAGGATGGTTGGCGTATATGTGTGTGCGTGTGTGTGAAGGGTGTGGGGAGGGAGGGGGGGGGGGGGGGGGCAGCGGGGAGAAGCCGGAAAGTACAGTCTGGCAGTAGCAGCTCGTATGCTGAGTGAAGCGTCGTAGTTTTTCTTGATGTGAACTGACATTTAGTGAACCATCAAAACAGAAACTATCAATGGTAGCTACGACATAGCAGCGCCAAATGTGTGTACTATCACTATCATAAGATTTACTACTAAGTAAGTTATTACTAGAAAGATTTTTTTGAATTTCTTTAAAGGGTGGTTACATATTATATCAACTGGACGTCTGAAGTTATTTTCGTCTATGAAAATTCATGTAGTGATGATCTAATTGCAGAGATGTGCTCGTGTTGGGTGTACAACAACTGTACAGCTGCTGTTAACGTAAAATCTCAGGGTTTTTATTCTTATGGTGGTTATTATATCCTATTTAAGATAATAAAAAAGTCAGTCGAATCTATACGGGCACCAGGCAGGCAATGCGATAACAATGCTTTGTGTACTTTGTGGCCTATAGATGCTGACATTTATTTATCTATAGCAGCTTATGATGGCTATTTACTTACCAACCTCTATCCACCTATATTCTTTATACTGTGTATGTCCTACCAAAGGTTATACCACGATCGATTGATCGATCAAGTATGATCAACTGCTAAAAAGTAAGTGACATCAGGTCTTTGTTTTAGTAGGCCTATATAATATGATTCCGTGACTACTTGATTTGTAAAAATCAATATTTTCCACTAAACGAACCAAACAATGATTAAAATAAAGAACATAGGCTACTCTTGGGAAAATATAAATTATACATCATCAAATATCTCACCAACATGCAACTAATTTTTTTTTTTGAAGATACATCCAATTTTTTCAAGTTGTATTTTATATGTCGCACTTATAAGCTTTATTTTTGACGTCTTCCATATGAAGTTTGTATGTTGCTTAATACCACTATACATTATTGCGATTTTCGAGGCTATGTAGGTTAATCGATACCATTATGTTTCCCTGTAAAAAGAGATAACACCAAATAATATAATGTTTTAAATAGAGCAATAGTTCCTTCAATCATAGAATGAAATGGAATTATCATTGTGTAACTATGAACACATGTTTTATTGCCTATTATTGATAAGCCTGTGTAGGCCTAATATTCTATTACCATTGTTAGATTTTGTCAACATGAATACATGAGAATTATTATCTACCGTAGGCCTACATTTTCAAATGTATTGTGGAAACTCTGTACTATTAGTATTCAGTGCACATGGCGTCTACGTTCAGTTTACAAATAATAACCAAACAGAATAATTGCCAATGAAAAAGAAGTCTCACATTGGATCTAATCTAAGCATTGCTGAGACGATCCAAGAGCTGGATTACAAGACAAGCCCACATACGTTTTGTTTCTTGTGTGCGGCTACTATAAGTATACCACACTTATTCTAGTTCTGATTAATCTGAGCCAATTGAGGCCAGCTTATTTTTCATTGATAAGACAAAGGCAGCTTTCAGTTTTAACTTGAAACTTGAAATGATATATTTTTATAACTATGAATTTTAGAGAAGAGTATGATTAAAATTGATACATCTTGTTTGTTTATATTGGGTTTAACGACGCATTGTAATAGTGACTAAGATCTATTGGCGTCGCTGGATGATGGATGAGTGAGTTGAGGGAATAAGATGAGAGGTTAATTATCCTAAGTGTTTTTGATAGTGGGAAGGAAACAGTAATGGCTATTGTTCAGGACCCATCGCTGGACCCATCCTAGTGTCACAGAAGGAAACCACGAAAAAACCCTCCACGATGGTCCACTCAAACTAATACTAACTAATCCTAAGTAACTATTTAGTTTAACCTAAACTAATTTAATCTAAATTAAACTAATCTAAAAACCACTTCCGGTTCGGGGAATATAGCGACTTCGATCATTGGTCCACCCGTCTCAGTATATATATAGTATATACACACATTTTGTATAGTCTCCACGAAATAGGAACGTTCCCAATCCCATATAGCATATTAGCTGTTGGGTGGACGACATTACAATAAGAAGGTCGACGACAAACATTACAAACACAACTATCAGGCCTTATAGAAGTGTAGAAGTGTTTTTTCAAAGTATATTATAAGTTTCAGGCTGCATGAGAACGGAAATCCTATCTTTAAAAGTGACAAATGCTGTGAAGTTCACGCGAGATTATGCAATTACGGAAGTTTTTATAACTACTCAGTTGTTTGTTAGACCACATTTTTCCTTCGTGGATAAAACTAATTTCTCTGCTGCTATATATATATATATATATAATTATATATATATATATATATATATATATATATATATATATATATATATATATATATATATATATATATATATATATATATATATATATATATATATATATATGGTCAAAATTGTACATCGTTAAAACTTTTCACAATATAATGGAAATAGAACTATTTCTCGTCATTCATAGAATAAAATATTTAGCAATGATGCAGTGGTTGAATTCGCACTTGTGTTTGATTCTGACGTTATCTTTCTACTTGCGGTTTATGTTTCGTACAACTCAAATGACGTATATGAATGTACGTAAAGTTGCATTGATTAGTATCAAGTAATTACATAATTACATATAAATGGGTCTAAACACAATGCATTTATTGAATGTTGCTTTCTGACAACAATCAGATCCGCATTTTTGCTGCACTTGCAACCAAGTTAAATAATTCATATTTATTCATACATGGACTTAACGATGTACTGTGTTAATTACCAAGATCTATTGGCGTTGGTGAATGATTAGTGGGATGATCGGAATATGAGATAAAATGTTCGAAGTGGCTATTTGGTTGACCAGAAGAATATTTTAGACCGGAAGAATGTTTTAGACGAGGGGTTAACAACTCCTGAAATCAGGTGTACATTTGCTATGAAATCCCATTGAAATCCTATTGAAATCCCTGAAATCACTTGAAATCCGTATGAAGTCTCTTGAAATCCCCTGAAATCTCTTGAAATCTCTGAAATCAGGTGTACACCAAATTTGCGAGTTGTAAACCCCTCGGTTTTAGATTAATTCTATAGTTTAGATAGTTTAGGATCTTTGTTTGTTTGGGATTGTTAGTTTAGGTCAGTTTGGATAGCTTAGTTTCATTAAATTAGTTGTTTTGAGTTATTTAGCTTAGTTTGGGGTGCGCGCAGCAACAACAGCAACAACAACGTCCGCATGTGGTGAAGCTACCGAAGATTCGATGAATAGCGGCTGCCTAAATGTTCTCTAAATAGAGCGATTTTGGGTAGTGGGAAAGATTCGGGTTTTACTTGGCCAGTATCAACCTAAACGACTGAGGGTAAACACGAAAAACCTCCTACAGGATGATCGACCATAGTAGGGCAGGAATCGAACTCCAGCCTCCTGAATGACGATTCACCGTGCTAGCAACTGATCCACTTGTATACCAATCATATTCTCCAACTTACTATATAATCTTGGATTATATTCCAATATTTATCGACCATGTTTTATCATGTCAACCCTCAATGGTGCCTCCAAATGGTACCAATCTTTGATATAACTCAACAGTTTTAACACCCATGTTTCATCCCATCACACTCTTTTTATATCTTTTATTGTCGTTTTCCGCATTGTAAAACTCTTGACATAAATGGCTTGTAAGTAACAACGTTTGATTTTTTACTCGGGTGAAGGCTGCATTACAACAATCTATTAGTTTTTATCGTCTTAATCTTATGATTGTTTTCTAATTTATAAGCAGACTATCATGGATGTTGAGTTATTCAATGAATACACATAATTATTACTACCGTACCTGTATGGTGCACTGTAATGATAACTAATATCTATTGGCGTCGTTTTGAAAGTTTCTGATCCAGTTGTATGATTGTTTGATCAACAGGTGATGGCGGAAGTACAAAGCAGCTCCCAATGGAGCTGGACATTTCTCGGAGCGATTCTAGTCATCTCGTTGTTCCTACTCTTCAGATCGAACAAATTCATGCGATTTCAAAGTAACTTCGTCATCTATGTAGGCACTATATCGACAATCGCTATTGGTTGTATCCCTCTGTTCCTGTTTAACGCGTGGAACGTTAAAAACTGCCTGTAAGTATAGCTTTTTCTTTCTTTGTTGTCTTATTCAAATATTGTTAGCTGTATTTATTCACTTTTTCCTCTTTTTAAGTTATCATTATTGTTTTTCCATTTGTATTACAAGTATTGTACTGTTTTGCTTCTCATTCGTTTGTTATTTTATTACTCTTTCAAATATTTTGTTATGGTCATTTTTTATATTTTTATTGATTGATTTTTATTCTGTGTTTTCCTAGCAATCTGATGTGTATAAGACAGACTTTTCTTCGTTAAAGATATATATATATATATATATATATATATATATATATATATATATATATATATATATATGTATATAATTTGATCGTAAACGCTCTGTAAGATGAGCGCGATGTGAAATTTATTATATGAAATGTGATTGAAATCTACACACCTTTCAGTAGGGGTGTGTGAGTTCGGGTTTTCAAACTCCTACCAATTGATACCCAAAACTAGACAGTTCAACTTCGTAGTTAAAAGAAGAGTATTACGTAAGAAAGTTTCATGTAGATCGGTTTTGCCGTGCGCTTTATGGGCGTTTACAAAAAACAAAAAAAAAGAAAAAAAAACTGATAAAGACCGATTGGGCCCGAATGTGGAAGCCGACTTATTCGACTATTTGATGACTTATTCGCTTATTTGACATTCCATTTTGTTACTGAACGGGGAAATGGTTATGAAAACGTTACATATCAATTCATGCATTTTGGCATGGTTGCCTGTCAACATTAATAGGTTAAATATGACTAATTTTCACTAATTTTCCTACATAATTTTTTTGCAGTTTCTGTTCCAGTTACGTCTTAGTTCACAGAATATTTGTTCTAAATCCATCCAAATCGAGGAGTCATTTCATTTAATTGTCATTAAATATGACAATTACTAATTTACTAATTTTCCTACACATTATTTTGCATTCACATTCAGTTTCATTTTTTTTTCAAATTAAATTGAATAAAAAAAAATGAGATCTCAATCATTAACGATATTTCATTCTATATATGCCTATATCTTGTACGTATTGTATTGCAATATGGTACTTAGCACTGCATCAAACCATATAGGATGATAGGATGATCGTCGTCACTAATTTGTCATTTGGTCATTTGCCGTCATTTGAGGTCTGTGTCATTGTAGTACAAAAAAATAATCACTTTTATTTATAAATAAATCCTAAGAATATTAATGTATTCATCTATTTAGTGAGGCATAATTAATTATTTATTTATTTATTCCACGCGTTGTACATGTTGTATAGGCCTACATGACGAATTGCATTATGCATAAATCTTGGTTCATCTAATTATGGATTAAACATATTTAAACATAATTAATCATATTTTTTAACATATTTTCCAAACACCAGTTCTTATATACAATACTTAACAATAACACTTTTTGTGTGGTAATTTAGGCATCCTTTCGTTGATTATAGCAACAGTAGGCCTATATGATAATATATTTCTTGTATATATAAATCTTTATTGTATTGGTCCGTGACTCCAAAGTGCACAGAATAACAATCAATATGAAATATAAAAAAAATATTGAAAAAATTACTAAATACAACTAAGAATTGAATTGCCCTTTGAAGAAAGGTTGTCAAACAATACAGAACAATGGCTATACTTGAGATAGAATATATAGGCCTGTATATGTGGATGAAGTCTAATAATTATCTAATAATTATAATATAATAATTGTTACAGTGCGTCGTTAAACCCAATATTTAATAATTGTAGCCTACTAGACAATCGCGAAAGATTCAATTTACCAGCACGTGTAGCACAGGCGCGCCGACGCCGTAGCTCAGTCAACTGTCGTAGATTGCGGTAGAAACTGAAGTCTAGTCAGGCCTTTCACGGGCCTTCGTTTCACCTTCATCGTTTCATTATCACCCGCTCATTCGTACCACCGTATAACCTAGCTCTTGATGGGGTCGTTAAGCAAAAAATAATAATCATCATCAATAATCTCAAATCATATCTAATACAAAAATGTTTTTATTCTGTAAATAATTTTCTGACTGATGAAGAATAAAAAGACAACTTAATTAATTCCAACATAATTAACTTCAATTGTAATGTAATGTATGTATGATTCTATGTGACTGTGTTATTTTGTGTGTGACTGTAATTGTTCGTAGGCCAAATGTAATATTTCATTATATTTATATTTTTAGTTATACCCATATTTCATATTTTAACATAATTTGACGATGCTCAATATTGTAAGAACGCAATCAAACGAGAAAATAAAAATATATCATATCATATCTCTATCATTCTTATAGTCGAAGCATATTTTCGTTTCAGGTACATCTCGTATCTTCTAAGACAAGTTACGAAACTTCTTGGCATCAGCTGGGAGCTTCGCAACGGCGAGATCTTGAAAGAGGAACGAGGATGTGTCATTGTGGCCAATCACCAGTCGTCTCTTGATATTATGGGTAAGACAATCACTATCACAAACATAGAATCAACGGAGGCACTGGTTTAAAAGTCGGGCTTGTGTTCAAAGTCTAGCAAAAGACATGGGTTTTCTAAAACATCATTCATCTAATATTCTCTAGTTAGTCTAGTTAATTCCCCTAAATAACCTATAGCTGTTGGTGTGGTCGTTAAGCAAAGAATAACCATCGATGAAAATGCAGTCAAATTTTTTATGGTGACGAGATTAAATTGTAAAAGCTTGTTACCATAGGAATTAATCTCCTCATATTTTTTTAGACTCTTGTCTGGTATGGTTAGATGAGCGGTGCTTTACAAATTAGAGTCAATTGTCTGGCGTGGATTTGAGTCCTGCATAATGCATGAATGTTTGCACCTCATCCGCTCGTTTGTAACCCCCAGTAGACTAGCTGTTGGTGGGATATCAAGCAAACAATAAATAATTATATTAATTAATTTTGCTGTGTTCAAAGATAATCTTATTTATAATTATTAATTTTCAAGTGAAAAACACAGAAATATTAGAAACGTGAGCTTATTTCTTATTCCATGAGATAGTATTATTATGCTCGACATAAATTAATCTTAAAATACCAAAGATATAGGCCTTATACGTAATTTGTAAAATATTTTGCTTCGTATAATTTCAAAAAGAAATGATTAACCGTATTTAATTTACGACATTAGCTGTGAATTTTCATCATTCTACTTTCTAAATTAGGTCAACACAAGTCATCTTCAATTTTCAAAAGTCTTCATTTCTAAACGTGGTTAAGGAATGGAAATATGCATATTTTTCATATTATAATTTGGATGATGATGACAATTTGACAGTGAATTTTCAAGAGTTGTAAAGTTCTACATTCATATCAATCAAACCGGAAAGGCATTGAAGAAACATATAATTTCGTGATTCCATTTGTAATATCCTGTCTACGTTTATGAACAACGAATTTAAATTGATACATTAAACTTTATGAAGTGAATGATAGCAACGAAATTATTTCGATAAATAATTACTGATAATATTGTGTCATTTATTACTAGTCATGTACAAGCATGAACAATTGTATCTCATCTGTTTTGTGATATCGCATTCAATCGCATTGTAGTTCAATCTTTGCATGGTGTAAATAAATTAGCTGGTATAGGAGCAATGTATTAACATTTCATAATCGAGTTTGTTTCATGCAGATTACCTCATATCGTCCCGATTTGATTACTCCCAAGGTTCTGGTGATCGCACAGGCGCTCGATCCTTTAAAAACATTGTTTGAAAGTATAGGTATAATGAGTTTAATTTATATCATAAAAATTGCATTAGACCTACAATCTAAGTATTCAATTCTATCTGATTCCTACTCTGTTCGTCTACCCCTATACCCCGTATACCCCTATAGTCGCTAGTCGCAATCAGCTAATGCGCTGCATTAGAAACTGATGTCCAGACGGACGTGAGTTCGAGTCTCTCATGAGTCATGTGACGTGAAAAAAAGGTGCGAACCACCTGCGCGTTAGTGGTGTGGGAGAAGTGGAATCGTCTATTCCTCTTGTAATCTTCTTTTTTCGTGGATTCACCCTCTTGAACACATTTTTTGCTTGTTTTTGGGTGTATTTAATGACATGATCTTTGACTCAGATCATTGCATGCTATCATGAGGCACGATTCAGGCTGAAGTGAACCGTTGGGCTTGGGTTCGAATTTTTGTAATCGTCCTTTCACTTATCATCACTTCATCGTTTCATTATCACCTGTTCATTCGTACCCCCGTATAACCTGTTGGTGGGGTCGTTAAGCAAACAGTAATCATCCTTTAATCATGCTTTAATTGTTTATATTTAGATATCTCGTCGAAAGTATAGGCCTAAACATATTTTCGTTTCACCTACCAAAGACTGAGACAGCGACATTCTCTTTGTGTAATTTTGATAGTGGGTATATGTTTAAATAAAATAAGGTATTATCATGCGTTAAAATACTACTTATGTATATGTAAGTTACAATCGTAAGTCGTATCGCAGAAAATAATTTCCGCCATACTTGACCACAAAATGATGGTCTATATTCATTATAATTGACCATTTCCGTAGATATTGTCAAATACTGTATAACAGGCTACAATGCAATGTGTTACTGAAAGTACTTCATTCAGGTATTTCCCATATCCATCTTATTTGACTGAAATTATATAGTACACGTCGATAAACAGTCCAATGACATTTTAAAGACGGAAATAAGGTAGGCCTATCATGTTCTCATGGAAGATCATAACCATGGTTAATTATAATAATTGTGTGTCAATCATTTGATTATATTCGCCCATGCGTTGTGGGGTCGTTCAACGAGAAAGGAATTCACTTACTTTATACTATCTGTCTGTTAAAAGATCTATTAATAATTTACTTGAGAAAGAATGATTAGGAAATAATCTAGAGGTAAACAATACATATTTTTTGTAACATGGAAAATTATTGCTTGATCAATTAAGTGTCATAAACTATCATTTTCCCATGTCAAATCAAGGATGTGAAAAAAGTAAAGAAAATAATCAAATTACAAAAGCGTTTGTAATTGTACACATTACAACATTTTCAGGTAGGTCTAAACTGTAAAATGATCATCTGGCCGAAGTATGTATACAAGTTTTATTTGTGTCCTTAATAAAAATGTAAAAACAAGCATTGAGTGGGGGGGGGGGGGAGGGGGTCTGTTCAACATGATTATATTATATTATAGTATACAGTAGGCCTATATTATGTTATAGCTATAAGAGTGCAGGACAAAACATGTTAATTTATATAGGGAGACCTATGTATTCCGACAAGAGTCGGAAGACCAAAAGAAAAGTGACAGGAGGGAGTAAAGTTAGGGGTAGTCAACCGAGGAGAAAAATGGGAGAAAGTGGTAGACGAGAGATAGTGGGAGGATAGAGAACGGTGGAGGAAACTCGTAGGAAGAAAAAAAGAATCAGTGGATAGTATAGTGGTGAAGAAGAGGAAGAAGAAGTTGGAAGTGGCAAGAACCGATTGATACAATAAGACTGTCCTAGAAGAAGTGGTGAAAACACCCCCAGGTCCTATCTAATTGGTTATCTGGGTTCGAGTAATATAATAAAGGCATTATAAAAAATATGACGGCTCGGTTGCAAATGATAGAATTACCCAGGATGCATTCTAGTCGTATTGCGATTAAGAAAAGGGAGAAAAGTCACGACTGTAAGGAATGCAAGATGTATACATGGGAATGGTTTACTGGCCATGCATGTCTGTCAAGCAGTCTGTCTTGTTTTTAATCTTCAAAGTGTCCACATTGTCTCATTTTTTTATAAACATCTGTTCAAGGCAGAAAACAAAAAGTGCATGCTTATTTAAACCGTATGTATAATGTATGTAAAAATACATACCTAATACAATTACTTGCTACAACGGTTTTTTTGGTCTATTTGTTCTTCCTCGGTATTTATTTTTAATGGAGTGGTATCGTTGGTAAATACGTTTCGGATGGAAACACAGGTGGAGCGTCATTTCGTATATTTTACTTCTTGTCTTAATTGCCATTTTCAACCCTTTCTCATGAGTGGGTCTTTATTATATAAAAAAATAAATAGAATCAATCTCAATTTTTGATCAATCTACTCACGTGCCGAATGATCATATATTTTTATGTAAATGCCATAATGAATGTTGATATATATATAAAAAAATATAATTATAGATAATTAATAATATTTCGTATTTTTTACCTCTTGTCTCAACCGCCATTTTCGACCCTTTCTGGTCGTTATTATTGGAAAAAATATCAATCTCAATTTTTGATCATTCTACTCACGTGCCGAATGATGATATGTTTTTATGTAAATGCCATAATGAATATTGATTTAAAAAAAATACAATTATAGACCTATAACAACCGCTTTTTCTAATTATCTGTTTTAGAAAGGAGTATTTCGGAATCTATTTCGGAATCTGTAACAATCGCGTATGCAATCATCATATTGGCAACTTTTGAATTTGAATTGAAATATTTTTCCAGTTCCAGGGAATATATTTCAATGTTTTTTCTCAAAAGGCGTTTATTTGATATGGGAATATATATTTTTTTCATCAACTAAAATTCAAAAGTATAAGCGATTCGTATACCTCGATCTCTCTCTCATCAACACGTTAAATACATTGAATATTAGTAGAAGTCTGCACAAATCAAGAGTCTAAATTCAAGATTACTGAATTTTTTTAATGTTTCGCAATCTGATTAATCTTTTATGCTATAATAATCTAGTGCACTAATTTTATAAATCATCATTATCCATTTCCATCTTTTACTATTTACGTTGGGTCTATGTATCTAAATGATCCCTACGAACAGATTTTCTGAAGGGCAACAACAATTTTTTTCGAGTGAAATAATGTAATAATATAATTTATAACATGCAATTTAACTATAATATATATTATAATATGGTTAATTTCTTGTTTTTCAATCGATTTAAATGTTTTGGAAGTTAATATTTAGTGTAAAAACTTGAATTTACCGAAACGTAAAATCTTGAATTTAATCACTGATTATTCATAAAGTATTAATCGATGTTCATTTCTTTTTGTTCAGGCATGTTCAACATTTGGTCCGTGATGGGTAAATGCGCTGCTGTCGCCAGGAAAGAAGTGTTCTACGTCTGGCCATTTGGACTGGCAGCCTGGTTAGCGGGGGTCGTATTCATTGATAGAGTGCACCCCACCAAAGCAAAGGAACAACTCAACAGGGCAGCCGCTCTGATGAATACAGATAAGGTAACGTAAAAACATCCCAAAGGAATTTAACAATTCACTGGAGTGTAGAAATAAAAAGATATACAATTGTTTTTTTTGTTGCTATTAGAAGAAAAGTTTGTTATAGTAATCTATTTAAGTGCCAGAAGTCTAGACATAACACTAAAATTTGTACCCTGCAGGTAGAAATAATCTTTTTTATCGATGACTATGTCCTGGTAGTCAGTTATGTCACAACACAACTGAAGAATGTAGGCCTATTGCAATTCCGAGGTTAAAATTAATCATAATTAATTTTAACAAATATGTTGTTTCATTATATGAAGTTGAGAGTGGTAAATAGTGGAATAATAGAGAGAAATGGAGGGAGGTTGTGAGAAGAGTTTAGATGGAAAAGGAGGAAGAAGAGCAAAATCAGGCTGAGGAGGAGTAGTAGAAGAAAGAGGACTTAGGTCTGGCAAACACCTAGTGGCAAACACCTAACTTTGTTAGTAAAAGTATTGGAAATTGAAAAAAAAAAAGTTTTCACCGCAATTCGTTGAAAAAGAGATTTTCTCTTGCAGTGTCAAATTTTAATAAAGTGGTGCCTTCTAAATCGAACGGAGTACTGGTAGTTGTAAACCTTCGCACTATATACAATACATGCTTATACGGTTTACTCTAATTTAGCCGAAACTAACTGAAATAGCCGTTTTTTCAGAATTCAGTGCAGAACAAACATTTATTCCCTTCGAACAGTATTGTTTATCAAATATTCAAAAATCATTGTGAATAACATATTCAACAGCTATAGGAATTTTTCTATTTTGTTGTTCAATAAGAAATCGCTCTCCCTTATTTAAATTCAACTGTAGATTCTTATAATTTTATACAAGCGCAAGGTAGAAAGTAAGACGATGTAAACAAATACCAATCAATTCTGTTGAGAGAATAAAATATGAGCAGCTCTAGTTGCATCCAGGAAACGTAAGAACCGAACCACCCTTGCGCTAGTGGTGTGGGATAGGGGGGACGGATGCTCGGAATCTTCTTGTGTGGATGCACGTATAGGTGTTACACAATACATTTACGTTAGGTCAGCATCTTGGACTGAGCATGATACGTAATTGCAATTCGAAGGTCGAACGTGTTTTCACTTTTTACTTTTATACCGGTCAAGTGTTGTGAAACGTTTACTTGCTTTTCATAGAAAAAACACAAGAATATTCTGTTCAACTCGGTGAAGATATAAAATTAGCAGTTTTGGTGGGCCAACTAAAAAATTATACAGTTGGGTAATAGTAATGTCTGCTTCAAGGTTCGATAGACCATGGTTCAGAAAATTAAGCACGATAGGAATACATCCTCGGGCGATGGGAATTATATTTCAATGTGAAAACTGCGTTTAATATATTTGGGGGCCTCATTTCATACAGAAAGGTTCAAATAACGTGCAAGTACGACGTTGAAATTGTGACGAGGAACTTGACCGTGCCCCTTGTTGCTTAGCAACTAAACCACGTTATACACAGTTTTATGATTAGTCAAGTATTAATCCGCTAACTATTAGTTAAAGGTACGAGGTACGAATGAGCATGAGCAACAGAAGTTTGATAAATGTTAGGGAAAAATAATATTTTTGTTTTTCCTCTTTCAGACCAAACTGTGGATGTTTCCCGAAGGTACTCGCAACAGAAAAGGGATTTCTCTACTCCCGTTCAAGAAGGGAGCGTTTCGAATCGCAATCACTTGTCAAGTACCACTTTTACCGGTGGTATACTCACCGTACTACTTTATCGACGAAGAAAAATACGAATTTGGATCAGGTATTACTTTGTTGAATTTAATTTGATTAGTATGAACCGTTGTGTTGAAATTATAAATATAAATGTTGATATTAAAAGTACCGTGCACATACGCAACTTTCGTAGCACGACTGCGGTGCAAATTGCCTACACAGTCGGCGCTGTACTTGCGATTGTTGTCTTCGCCAAAGATACCTGTCGATCGGATTACCCAGTAGCCATCGTGCTCAGGGGCATGTAAAATTACATAAATTGAATCGAATTGTCGATCAGACTCCAGAGAAAGTTTGAATATAAATTTTATATTGATTATTGACGACATACTCTAGTACCTACTATATATAGTATTCTAGGAAATGTCAGTGAAAGAATGATGTTTCAACTCTCAACGTATCAACATCGAAATATTTTCTTATTAGCTGTGTATTCATCTCACAAAAATTAATTCAAAATATTATACCTTCAATCATTTCAGGGGATTCAAACCCCGACTGGTACACCAATGCGTAATACTAGGCCTACTTCACTAAAACTATACTATGCATGCAACTACTATTATACATTATTATGTATTTAATTACATATTGTACCATAGAAATGATTCAGTAATACTCTGAACTCTCAGCGGAAACACTAAAACAAGATTGATTTTCTTCAAATAATTTCTTGGTATTAATCATTTTCCCCCTGCTTACAGGAAAGATCATAATCACTGCTCTACCTCCCATTCCCACCGAAGGTCTTACAATGGACGACTTGGACGACCTTATGGAGCGCACAAGGAACATTATGCTAGAAACATTCAACGCTGTCTCCAAAGAAGTTTTAGTGAACAAACTAGAACCAGCGAAATAAATGTTGTGCTTACTGCCAAGCTAATAAATAATAACTTTTTAAGCGGGAATGATATCATGACCATAAAGACTGAGATGAACTGAAGATTGAATTATTCAGTTGGATTATATTTTCGTGGCATAAAGGTGTTTGTAGACTGCCAAGTCTACATGGGTGTATATGGGTGTGTATGTGGTTAATGAATGCTAAAAGTGATAATATTAAACTAAAAGTGTGCCATGCCGAAAATGCAAGTGTTTATATGTTGTAGGCCTAATGGTCTATTAAATGGCGTGTTGTTAAAATATTTACATTCTCTTTCTAAGGTTCGTAAAAACAAAAAGTATAAAAGCTCACTTCTTTAGATATAAGCTACTCTTATACGGGTAGATTAGAGGATGCAGATGATTGATAAATAATTTTTAGTATGTTTACATGTGAATGTAAATTAGGAGGGAAGATAAATAAGGATGGACCTAGTCTCGGTACATATTATAATTTAATACATTTTCATGTGTATTATTTATGTATTAAAAATCCTTAATTTGTTACATATATATATTTTTTGTTAAGGTTTATTCAATTTTACTGTGGTAATGTAGGCCCTAATAGGTTCAAGCATATGAGCAATTGACTTCTTTATTTTTTGGATTTGATTTCTATACCTGTAATTAAAGTACTGTAATTTACATTACATGCTCATTATAAAATGGCAACTATAAATTTTATGTACATTCTAATTGTATTCGAAGATAGTGTTATTACAATCACCTACCAGCCAAATGTGGGCACCTTTTTCAGTACTAGTTCTTATCACTTGACAATGAATACTGACAGTCATTGATGCATTTGTGTACAGGTTCAATCAATAATATGATGTATTTTATTCTATCTTGACACTTATAAACTTGTACTTCTGTGAAAATAAAAACTATCTAAATAGTTAATAGACTATCTAAATAGACTGTCTTAATAGACTATCTAAATAGTCACCAAAGAAATCAAAATACATGTGTAGTATGTATGATACACTCTTAAAGCCCCTCTAAAAACTAGGATTGCCGTACGATATAAAATTTGCGATATCGAAACTTGTTATCGAATATTGATCGATATATTTCGTGATGTGCAATTTTCAAACGATATCGAATCTAAAAAAATGAATACATTTCTTCCTCTGGGTTATTCTTACAGGGTATTTAGATATTTTGAAATGGTATTTCTCAAAAGTAGTGCAACCAATTGCGCCTCCAAATTTTTCAGTATCGTTTTAGACTATGACACAATATGTGTATGCCTCAACAAAATCTGTGCTCCCGCTTGACTTGTGTATAAAGCCGAAAAAAAAGCATTTCCGTCTTTTCGATCACGGTAAAATTGTGTCTTCTCTTCTCTCATCTATGTTTTCTTTCCTATTCGACTATTATCTTTTTATGCTTGGTTAGCATGGTGACTAGAACAGCAAAACAGCAGATTCTGTCCAATTATAGACTCTGATAGAACGTTTCAAATAGTAGATAAACGTACACTGATATTTCAATAATAGAATATACAAGATGATATTGTTTAATTTTAGATGTAACAATATAACAGAAACAGAAATACCGGTATCTCACTATCTGATGTTTATCATGATTGATAGTGTACTTTATATAGTGAGATTGATTTGATAGTTGTATATTTTTTTTCAAGTACTTTTTAATTAAATGTTGATACATAAATTCGACTATTCTTGATATCCAAGAAAGAAGAAGGTTGTCTACCAACATAACAAACACTAATATCGCCGTTATACCAGCATAGCTGTGGTATTACAGCAATATGATTTTCCAGGACGAGTTGAACACAATATGAAACGCAACTAAAAAGCATGATATCTTTGGAGGGCATCATAACACTGTAACTAGATTTTGGCAAATAATGACAATTTTTTATATTTTTTTATAGAAAAACATACACAATATGTGTGAACCAGGTCAATTTGTTGCAGGTCAAGTACGTAATAATTTATATAATGAATGAAGAATTGAATTGAATATTAATTAAACATTACAACTGTAAAATTAACTGCAGGTGAAGTTAACAGTATCTGTCCTGATAGTGTTGTTGTTGTTTTATTGAAATTTCTTATGGAGAAGATTCTGTATACTCCACACTAGAGCCCATGTAATCAGCAAACAGACGTGCACATAAAATGTTTATTTAATTATTAATAGTTATATTTTTGTTGTACTAATTCAATACCATACAATGAATTGGAACAAGGACTATATAACAAGTATTTATTGGAGGGTATTATTCATTTCTATTGTCACTTTAATAGAGTTTAAACATGGGTGGGCCTAGTACTATTGTTAAGATATAAAATAACATCTCATAGAAATGAAATAAACCAATACAAAAGGCAGTGAAAATAGTACGATCACTGTCTTCTATAACTGATCTTGAACCGATACCAAGTGGCTGTGGTCACTAAAATTTTGGCTCACAATTTTCGGGAAGCAAGAAATGTAAAATAAATTCTGAATCAATAGAATAGTGATAAGAAATTTTAAAGTATGACCGCAGGTAAGATTGAGTAGGCAATTAGATATAAGGATTTATCCATTAAATATATAATAATTTGAATACGGCTTTGAAAAGCTTCTTGCACAAAGTTCGCATTTAAGATGAGTTATCATCGTGATAATGATCATCATGTATGACAGGATAGAATAAAAATAAAAAATACAAATCGTATATAACACAATACACAATTCTTTTGTACCAAAGTGCCAAATGCCATATGCCAGAAGTTGAATGTCTCATCAAATTAGTGACGCGTATTAATGGATTAGAGAGACTCCCACTGTTGCTATCTAGTTAATCTCTTTATCTTTGCAAGAGTGTAAAGGTTTAGTGGCATTGAACTACATGATATAACAAGTTAGACGTTTTGTAGTTGCAATTGTCAGAGTAGTTTTATCCAAATAAAATTAAGAAATGAATACAGGCCCTAGACATTTTTGTATATTATCTATTTATGATAATAAAATCATCCTGCTTATTATTCCTTTAAAGTTCATGACTTCATGACGCAGGTTGGGCACTAGTCGCGCGCTAAAATGGGGTCTGGAGCCCCACAGTGAATTTTTTGTACCATTTTGAAGTGATTTGCTCGATTAACAAGCAATTTTGGAGGCAAATAATTGAATCAATATGGATATTTTCGAAGTTATTTTCTATAATTGAATCATGCAGATTTTTGAGCCATTTTGCGATTTACCACTCCCCACCAAAGCCCCGCAGGGAATTTGTTGAAATATGTTATTTTTTAAGTGATTGTGGCGATCTACAAGCAGTTTTGGAGGGTAATAGTTGAACCATTATGGACATTTCCGAAGTTATTTTCGTGATACCTCCCAGCAAAATATTTCATTGTGTGTTATTCGTAGGTCAACACTAGTCAACATACATAGGCCTATACATACATAGGTACATAGGCCTTTCTTTGTAGAAGGATGAATTATTGGTGGGGCGCAAATGACGATTGACGAATGACCCCCTAACGACGTCCCTGGTATACGCGTGACAATTATGCGATATGAGATAAATAGATAATACTTATACCCCCTTGAAGTTATTGAAAATATCTGTTTCATCTCTATTGACATTTTGCTATCTCATATCGGCTAAAAGCTATCACCAAAAAACTGATATTTCGCTAAAACGACTCCCATTGGACTTGAGTGCTTTGCTTTGGAGTTTTTAAAAGGATTCGTGTGAATCATGTTAATAGATAAAATATTTCTGTTTGACAGCCACACAATCATGGAATCACGCTGTAATTTACTGGCTTATCGAACTCTTACATGTAACTCTTGTGCTGTTCATATTGGTACTTCCGTACTTATATGATACACAGCCGAAAGTGCAGGGTTTTATCCAAAGTGTGTACGACACTTTAATGATGAGACCGCTGACACCTTCCACAGCGCCGGCCCCGAGGGGTGGACGGAGCCCAGGTGTGTCGGGTGTCATGCCAACACCGACACGTTTTACCGAGCGCTATGTGCCTCCGCATTACAACAGAAATTTTCTCACAGCATCCGATAATTAAAAGGAAAAAGAAGCCATTTTGAAAAATGATTATAATATAATATGTGGATTTTTACTTTGTTATAAATTTCAGTTACCTTTTAAGTGAAGTTAGGTTGACTCTGGGTCAATCATGATAAAAGTGATATGATTGAACCAATTCAATCTTTTTAGCTTTATTATTAAACAAAAATAAAATCTTGTTACGTGAATATTTTGATCTATATAATTATTTTGAAAGATAACCATTAGATTATTTCAAGACTCGTGGTAAACAAATTTGAATAGTTCCATTTTCAAACAAGACAGCATTCTATAGGGAATGGGATAAACTGGTAAGGAAGGAAGAATTTCCGTTTCGCTTTTTCAGTTATTTGTTTTGATTTTACCAAATGCATCAAAAAGACCATTTATGAAAAATCATGAGTAATAGAATGAGATAACTAGTTCAATTCCAATTTGTGTATTTCCCTCGTCACTCCCTTTTAGTATATTTGATATAATAAATTGTTTTAAAGTTATTGTTATAGTAGCAACAAAGTAAACCAAAGTCCATACTTTGTGTCAGGAAACAATTAATACACGCTCCTAGGTATATATACCATTTGTATTTTTATCTTCCAATTGATCATAATGGAGAGTAATTAACTGATAGGGATAAGAATACGTTTACCTGATAAGCTATAGGAAACTGTTATGTTATTCTTTACCCAAGGAGTCATGGATGACTGAATATGTAATCACTCAGTTACGTCAGAGGTCATTGCAATCTCTGACACTAAGTCTCTGCCAATTGCATCGTTATAGGGCCTATGTATCGTTGTGTATTCGTTGTGTGAGTTCTTTGGATGGTGAACCTCTTTGACTCGACGACGAAAGCAAATAAATATATCTGTGCTATTTGAATATTTTACTCTCAGTTTAATGTGAATTGTGCTTTGATCAGTTAAGGTAAGTCCTTGAATGTACTACTATAGTTTACTATGCTTTACTATAGTGCTTTACTGGTAGCATGGCGGTGGTGATATTTCTTAGTATTTATTTTTACGGTATAGATTACAGAAATTATCTCCACAACTTTTACATTGATATTTTACTCATTTTTCTATTTCTAATTAGTTAATTTCAATAGGTTCACTTACATATGTTAAAATTGGTAATACTGAGAGATGATGGTATTAATTATTTTTGGCACGCTACACATATTAACATTTATTATAATTATTACTTTTGTAATGTATTCTTGATATGTTTTACATGTACATATAAGTTATATATATATATATATATATATATATATATATATATATATATATATATATATATATATATATATATATATATATATATATATATATATATATATATATATTTATTTCTATAATATCTTTTTTGATATATATTTTTATATATATATAACAAAATATATAATTATATATATAATATATTATAATACGAAATCTTGAGAATCAATCATTAAATATGTTGAGAAACCACTTGTTCTGTCTTTAGCCTTGATTTATATTTTATTTTAAAATTGACTTCATTTCACTTTATTGCTTTTCGTGTTATTCCATTATTCCATTATTATTACCACTTTAATTGTTATGTTTTTCAGTTCATTTTATAGATATATTACTATTGATTATCATTCTTTCTATTAGCTAAGACAGATTCCAATTGAAGGTAGGCCTATATATCTCTATATATATATACAATCTATGTATACCCATTTTGGTAGTGTATATCTATATAGAGGTATATCTTATTATTTTACAGAGCTTTTATTTGCAAATTTCAATTTTTTTAACATGTATATGTGCAAACATGTATATGTGCACATACACGTGCAAGCAGAACAATTTTGTCGAACTCCTGGCTCAATCGGTCAAGGCGCTGCTTTAGAAGCTGAAGTCAAATCGGGCGTGGGTCGTCTCATGAGTTTTTATGAACATTCATCATTCGTACCGTCCCAAATAATCTATTGGTTAGTGGCAAACCATAAAAAAAAAATATTTTGCGACTAGATTCTTGTACTGATTACGTCGGCCATCGGCCCCAATACTGGACGATAAGAAGCAAATATATGGGTACTTGGAAGGTAGTTGACACTTTCCTAACTGCGTGGTGACATTTTGAGTTTAACTTGTAAAATAATTACGTTCACTTAAAGCAAATACTATACACGTCTAGTTAAGTGTTTGAAAAAAGAATGTAGTACAGACCGAATTAATTGATGCAAAGTATTTAAAAAAATGTATAATTTGTATCATCTAAAATAACTATATACTTCAACTTAAAGCATTGTATATAGAACCCGGATTTAATAATGACACACGATTTGTTTATTATAATTTGTATATATATATATATATATTTGGTTTATATTGCCGATGCCCAAGGTTAATGGCCGATGCCCATCTATCCCTGTCTAACACTGTCTAATACTAATTGACGATCATGATCGATCGCATCCCCCACCTTCTATCACTAATGACGGTGAGTTTGAACCACCACACATTCGATGCTTTTGATAAGATAGTGATTATCGGAAGGTAAAAAGTAGCCTTCTTTTCTGAACGTAGCGAGTTTCCGAATGCGAGGATCTTAAGTTGCTTAAAAATACAAGTCGAGTTCGTGTTCTGGTCGGTGAAACCACACGCAGTTGAAACATTTTGTCCAGTCGCAACACTCCGATGAAGAAGATTAACGTATAACGTGAATCAATTAAATAATAAATCAATTATAATGTAGAAGCTTACACCAGGTTAATATTATTTGAACCAAAACTTTGAACCACTTTGAACCAAAGCTAGTAATAATAATATAATAAGGGTAATACAAAAATAAATATAATACTACTACTAATAATAATAATAACAAGAACGAAATAGATCAATATGGCAAACTAAAATAATTTTAATATTAGATTTTAAATATTGTTCGACAATCTCACTCTATGTTGATAATGTGCGATATTTTTTATTTAAATAAATAAATCCATAAACGGAGTGCGTACTATTATGTGCTGTTTACAATAAGTGTAAAACGAAGTAAAAGTTCAGATAAAGGTGAGGTAGGTAAGAAGTAAGGTAGGTAAAAAGATAATAGCTACATTTCAACATTTGTTTTTTTCGTTCTGCGTCGCAGACTTGTAAATAACGATGTGGAGACATCGTCTAGGAATGATGGGAAATAAACGTCAGTCGAGTTGTGGCCTACTACTGTCAGACTGACTGACCATCAGTGTAGTTATTGGTGCGGTCGTGGTAGCACGTGTTTGTTAGGAGGGTTAGCGGAAAGCTTCAGAGGATAATACAGAACGTACTCGGGTAAGTTATCGATTCTTACTTTAGACTTCTCAAGAATATTTTTTTCTAAACTTATTTAGTTACATTTTTCACTATCCCTAAATTTTGAACGTTCCTTTTTTTATTTATAGCTTATATCATTGATAAAAATATACATACATACATTCCACGCTAGGACCCATGAAGCCTATAATTGGGCTTCTCTGTGGTATAAACATAATGATAAACAGACAGACGTGAGCACAAATAAATTTCAATTCTAGTTGCAATATCTTAATTGGGAACTGAAATAGACCTGGAAATAAACAGTACATACAACATAGGATTCAATAATGATGAATATATATATCAGAAAAAGAAGAAAACACAGAAAAACAAAGATTATGCTAATAGTGCGAATATCTAACAACGTTGGACATTTGAACGTTCGTATGTTGTCATCCTTAACCTTAATTTGAGAACGATGATTTGGCGGCAAGTTTTCGGTGTTAACAATAATAATAATTCCCTATTTCTCTAACGGTTGTCGGGTTAAAAATAATAATAAACATAAAAACATATTCTGTAATTTACTATTTCAATTATTGGTGACAACAACCATTGCGGTATTTGCGGTATTTTCATAGAAACTCCGTTTTCCAAACCCCGCTTTGTGAATCTGGGCCCTGTAGAGTAATGATATTATTGAGTACAAAATACAATTTCATAAATTCTATACTCTCTTACATGGTAAATTAGAGATAGGTTACAGTTAACGTAAGACATTTCGACAGTTGACAACGTGTACGGGAATGAGACCGCCGCCCGCCGTAGCTCAGTCAGCTATAAGCCACCGCTTAAGGAACTAGTCATCGTTGGGCATGGTTTCGAGTCCCACATAAAGCGTTTTTTTTTTAACGTCCTTTCACTTATCACTTCGTGGTTTCTTTATCAGCCGCTCTTTCGCACCCCCGAATAACCTCCTGTTGGTGGAGTCGTAAAGTAAACAATAATCATGCACATCAGGAATGAAACTCCCAGTATTTGCACTCAGAATCACAACCGCGGATATCGAGTCTGGCTCTGTCGTTTTGCATTCGGAATAATCAATTTACAAAAAAATATTGCATCCGGTCGTGCATTGTAAAAGTTGTAGGCCTAGATGTCTAGTAGAGTTTGTTATATGAAGACAACTGAAAAAGTGGAAGGCAGAAGTAGGACATACAATTTACCCAATTGCAATTTGAAAAAATTGAAGATGAAGTGTTTTTGATAGAAGATAACATTTTGAATAATAATAATTTGACTCGAAATTACATTAGACTAAACAATACAATGATACAATACACAACAATACAATCCTATACAATAATAAATAATATCAGATTTGTCAAGATGATATACACATATACCTATAGCTTATAACAACTTGCTGGAATAATATAAGGACAATACATATGACAAATACATATATATAAAATATGATAACTCACAATGGGATGTATCACAAGATATGTTTATTATTATTTATGCAAATAAAAGTATGCTTTATGAAAAAGAGGTAAATATTGATAAAAATCGCGTGACATTTATTGTTTGGTATTAAAAGATATGTTAGTTTTCTCACATAACTAATTAAACAATGGCAATACGCACACATGTAAGGAAACAACTCAACACAAAACATGTACATAATTAATACGATGATTACAATTTACTATGAAGTGATATCACTTCTTCCATTTCGGAGTGATGTAAGCTCAGACCACGGACTGGACTTCAATAGTAAATTCAATTATTATTTTGTATGCAAAGCATTCGGTCACGAGCTCTCATATTGTCGTAACAGAATCAGCACATCACAGGTTGCATATTTAAACGGTCTTGTTGAAAAAGAAACTTGTGATAATTCCATCGGATGTTTTGTGACGTAATGGATTTTATATTATATATAGATCTTTTATAATCCAATCAAAACGTCTACTATAGACTCGTACAATCAGACGTTGAGTAGGACATATATGTGTCTCTCTCTCTCTCTCTCTCTCTCTCTCTCGTTTTTATTTCTCTTTCTCTCTCTCTCTCTCTCTCTCTCTCTCTCTCTTTCTTTCTATTTTTCTCTCTGTTGCATCGGGTTATCTAATGGAACCGAGTGAAAGGTCTTTATGAACAGATATGAGCGCATGGGAGAGTAACAAAAGCGTCCTTAGCAACGAGTATTTGTTTCTAATAGTGTATAATAATCCAGTCATTGTTATGGTCTTTCGAAGTTTCGTAACATTTTTTTTGAATTCATTTTATGACTGGGACGAGTAGTCGAGTACTTGACACAGAGAAAATGGGGCTGTTTGATGACTTTTGTGGGCTTTGAACATTTTTATTTTTACTCCCTGTCGGAGAACTTAATTTTAAATAAATTTCTTGCTGATTTTATCGTTTGCTTATTTATTGCTTATTTATTGCTTATTTATTGAATATTTAGACACGTGCGGTTATTTAAAACAGTTCAATCAGAAATGAATTCTTATATTTTATTAAAATCTACGTACATTCAAAGCTTTATTCTCATGAGACTGCGTGAAGGGCATAAGCACATGGCCTGCTAGTTTTAAAGCGTATAATATCAGTATATTTTCTCTGGGATTAATTTCAATGTAGCTTGATCGACCACTTTATGTGACCGCAACTGTACTAAACTGAGGTATAGAAATAATATTTTTTACCCTGTTATTGTCGGAACGAGGTGGAAGGAGAGAGGAGGTTCTCAAAGTTGAATATTGATAAAAAATTACTCTCGATCAACAATGGGGCAGCTACGAGTGTTGTCCTCATATCTAGTAAATAGAAAGCTAGTAGTATAAGGTAATACTAAATAGGTTGTAGAAAGAGGTATTTATGCGACAAATACCTTTTGAAGATATACTGCCGGACTTTTCATGTGAAAAATGTCGTAAAGTAATATTTAAACGTCATTGTGCCTGTGATTGTAAACACATATAAATATGTTCTTATATTTTTGATCATTTCACGTTTCCAGTAGTTGCTGAAAAATGAAAACATATATATGATAACAATTACCTGCCATTGCCAGTTGGAAATTAGGACTATTTGAACTATTAGAACTATTAGAACTATTCCGTAAGGTAACTCACCAGCATGAATAAAACTAACTGGCAGTTATGAGCAATGTTATCACCTTGGTTACCCATGCTACTTGTATTTCTTCTCAGAACTCACCAGAACTCACAACTATCTATCAGAATCAGGCTGAATGGACGTTACTAAACCAGGCATAGTGATTTATTCAATATATAATTTTCATGTAATTTTTTATTAAATATATTAGAACACAGCTACTTTCTTAAACTATTATTTAGTTTATATACATAACAGAGTACCAGACAAACTATATGGATCTACAAGATTGAACTTACTTCGTCTAAACATATGCACACACAATTTGAACAAAATGACTATGAATATTCACAATGTATTGTCTAGAAACCCACTATTTACGTATCCTAGGTAACACATATTTTACACAATATGTAAACAGTTCAAAATTTCATTAGTTAGTGTAGGTTAGTGTAGGTTAGTGTAGGTTAGTGTTAGTTAATGTTCCGTAAGATGTGATCATCATTCGCAGAAGGTAATGGCCCGTGTAAGTTGGTACTTCACATTATGTATTTATCCTAGTGTTGGCGGGGGGAGCGTAATTGCTGATTTAATGCTCATTTTGTTCCGCCAAGACTCGTGTCGTGGTACAGGTTAACTTTGGTATCCACGAAAGGATAATATGAAGGTTCCGAGATAGATTTATTCCCCAGATAGTCACCAGTTCAGTTCAGTCACCAGACAGCAGCGCATTGGTCGCCGCTTTCTTCCGTATATCCAAGTACGCGAACTAGAAGTAAAGTACATCTTGCCATTTTTTCCCTTTCATTTGTGCCAGATACCCGTTTTCATTTGTGCTAAATAGACCGTTGACTTGAGTTGCGTATAGTGACGTATGTATACCCTCTTATCTAAACTTACATATTTGCAATTGTCAATATATTACAAAATAATAAGAATTATACATTTTTTTAAAAATATTTATTACCATCATAATTGATGATTTTCAGTGTTCGAATCACAACAGAGACGAGAAGAACTTTCGAAACAGTTCAAAGAACTTGTATGCGACCCCACCAACAACAAGACTGGCATTTCACAGGGTGTAAAGTTCAAGCACAGAATGATCAGAATCCGCGTTTTGTGCGAAATAGAAGTAACGATAAATTACGATAACCGATACGATATATTTACGCTATATAGGCCTATAACATAACATATATAGGCCTATAACAGTATTGTTTCACTATATTGTAAAGAATATTCTAGGCAATAACTTCATATTTTCAGCTGTTTTTCATAACACCTAAACTATCCTGTTCCTACAATATAGGCCATGATAGCTTCCTTTCCATGACCATGAACTGTTAGAACGGTTTTACGAATTAATAGTTAGTGGATTATTCAATAGTTAGCGGATTAATTTGTTATCACCATTGTTACGTATATGTTATTTTCGTTTTCTTTTAACTAATAGTTAGTAGATTAGTACTTGAATAGGATTTCTATGAATATAATAAATAAATATAGATTTTTGTCTATTACGACGATCGAGTGCTTGTATTCGAGGAGTCCCGATGTCTGATACAAGTATTATTGTTTTGGTTTCGTGCAGTTTGGACGAGAATGTCGCCGATGGAAGTTCTTACTTCGACCCAGTTCCTCGGACTCACCGTCTTTCTCGTCTTCCTGTTTCAAGCCAGTCATGTCGCGAGATACTACATGAAATTCATCATATTCGTTCTTTTATCAGCAATTTCCGCAACCATTTTCATACCTCTTATGCTGAGAAGACCGAAAGATTACAGAAACGCACTGTAAGTTGGAATTAATTTCTCATTTCTTTTACTATTTTATTGTGTATTTGTAATTTGTATTAAATTTGTATGCCATGAAGGGAAATCCTTGCACTGGCTAGATATGTTCTATGTTTTCGACATATATTCGTTGTCACAAAAAGTTGATATACATGATGCAAATTTTTTACACTTTTCTGTAAATCGTTCTGTCCATTGATTTATTACTATTTGGACATATTTACAATAAGTTCTAATCATACTAGATAACAAGGGAAAAGAGGGGAGTAAAATCAATAGCACGTTTGACAATTCTCTAGAAAGCACACAATGTAAGACAACTTCATCCGACATAATTACATACCTTACATTCGAGTTCATGGGAAGTTGTATGTGTATATATATGGGGCCTGTATGTATGTGTATATACATACATATATATATATATATATATATATATATATATATATATATATATATATATATATATATATATATATATATATATATATATATATATATATATATATATATATATATATATATATATTCATAGTCTTCTATCAACTGAACTTGGACATTTAGCATCGTTAGTTATGTTCTTTTATGTTCACCGTCTACATTTTCATGTTTGTATTATATGACATTTAGATTGATTTGTCGTCATTACTACAATCAATATAAAACTAGTGGGTATACCTACAGGGTAAATTCGAAGTATACGCATATAACCAATCCAGATATTCTCTTTGTGAATTCGTTAAAGGTTAAATTGCTTTTTTGCTCTATTATTCAAATCGGTAGGCCTGACATATTCCGATATGATTAAAAAGTGTTGAATTAAAATAGTCTGTAATTTGAAAGGTACTTCTGTATTTATTGGTTCGGTTAAAAGTTTTCTTCGTCCATTATGATGTGTTTGACAAATATATATATATATATATATATATTTCTTTTTCTTTTTCTTTTATTATCCATTGGGTTTACCGACGCACTATAATGGGATGTATTGGCGTCGGACATGATGGGATGAAAGTTTCTTAGGTAGTAGGAAGGACGTGGTCGTGGTCCCTAATTGTAGGAACCGTGCCGGCATTTACCTATAGGTTACAGAGGGATAAAACGGAAAACCTCTGTAAAGATGGACGATGGCGGAAATGGAACCGATGCTCAATTAATCTTTACTCCCGACCACGGTTTGTTTTTCTTCCGTATAGCATATAGCGTGATAGCATGCTAGTATGATGGCGTCGTCTTTGACAGGTTACCATAGTAACTAGAATATTTGACGAAAAACAAAAAAATACCGAAGTTGTGATTGGAGAAAACAATTTGTGAACCATTGTCGTATTTACTGACAGCTATAGGTGGACCCTTGGTGGACCCTTGGTGGAACAATAACGGGCCTTTCATCAATAGCATTTGACCTTATTCTCCCATCGTCTCATTCATCATTCTCCGCACCAATATATATTGGAAATTATTACGCCTACAGTGATTATTTAAACCAGTAAATGAAAAAAATAACCCTTATCACAACATTATTGTTGTCACTTTGAAGACGCATGTTCAAGTTTTAGGAATTTTCATTTTCTAGTTATTAAAATTGATTAAATATGACTCGATTTTTGAAATTCATTTATAAATAATTATTTCACATTAAAAATGTTCTTCTCTAATAAATCGAGCAAGAAAGAATGTGAAAATGTTCCTGTGTATACTTTCTCAAGTAGAATAGGAATAATAATATTATGCATAGAAAAGAATGTTATTTGTTTACTGTATTACAAAAATTAAATTTACGTTTGAAACCAATTTATTGTAAACACTCATTCCGCATGAATGGCATTGTCTTGAGATTTCAATAAATTGTGAATCGTAGGCCTACTACGCGAATTTGAATAATTATTATAGATGACGTAAGCATATGCCAATGGTTTGTCTTATATTATATGGTTTTGTCGTATGTGAGGCATTTATTTGAACATTATTACACGAATTACATTCAAAATATCATATTTTAGATTTGTTGTTGATTTTTCATTTTATATTTTCAAAGCATTTCGAGTATTTAAATGAATTGTTATCATATTTTCATCATATTGTTGTCTTATTGTTTACATATTGTTTTCAGTTTACCAGCATGGGGTGCCCGACAAATCTCCAAACTATTGGGGCTCACCTGGATAATGCGAGGGGAAGAAAATATAGTCCAGGATTCAGGATGTGTCGTCCTTATCAACCACCAAAGTGCATTAGATCTTTTACGTAAGCATGAACAGACCCTGAAACAGAGATGTATACCGGTATACGGAACAGAAAGATATACAGACCCTGTCAATACAAATATAATGACGTCGACTTGATACAAAAGCAAAAACTGCGACTAAATATAAATTAGTATATAGACTATAAATTATAATATAAAATAATAATATAAAATAAATATATAAATAATAAAATAGATAATATAAAATTCAAATACAACTTTTCATGTTTCAGTAATATTTTATCTCACTTTTTCGACTAAATATAAATTAGTAGAATATAAATTCTCAACTTTTCATGTTTCAGTAATAATTTATCTCACTTTTTCGACTAAATATAAATTAGTATATAGAATATAAATTCTGAACTTTTTCATGTTTCGATGATATTTTATCTCACTTTGAAAAATTAGTGTCATTTTTATGTTTCTTCAGTTTTAGCTGAGATTTGGCCAAAGATGCCAAACTGTACTGTGATTTCAAAGAAGGCTGTGTTATACTTGGGACCTTTCGGTCTTGCCTCTTGGTTGTGGGGAACCATCTTCATCGACCGACTAAATGGGGAGAAAGCTCAAAACACAATTAACAAAACAGGCGAAACTGTCAGAACAAAACAGGTGAATGAATTAGAATTATGTAAAATAATAAACTAAAATGGTAGTTAGTATAATTTTCAGTTAATAATGTATAGAAGAAATCATTATCTCCATGGTTGACATTCTATAGAGGTGCCTTCGTATGAGTAATTGTTTCGATTCAGAGCATGCGTTTGGAACCCATATCCCATTACAAGTATTCCTATTTTTTCTATACACTTTCTCAAATCAATAGTAATCGATTGCATTCTTTGTTTTTAGATATTATTACGGTGTAATTCAAGTGCCTCATAATGTAGACAATGTATAATATTGACGCCACGTAATGTGCCTTGTAATGTAGAAAGACTATAGAGAGAAATGTACACTTGTAATGCATAATTTAGATACCTCATAATGTTAATACCGCATAATGTGTTGGATGACAGGATGAGTTGCAAAATCCAATTGTATGTTAAATTATAACACTTGAGAGAATTCAGAACTAGTCAAAGTTGTAGCTCGTTGCTATAAGGAACCGTCGCACTTGCTTTAGGTAGACCCGGCACCTCCACCAATACTTGGATTTTTTAAAATGCTGCTTATCGACCCCATCAACAGCTAGGTTATACGGGGTTACGAATGAGCGGATGATAATGAAGTGATGAAGTGATGATAGATAAAAAAATCACAAAAACCCATGCCTTATGCGGGACTCGAGCCCACGCCCAATCTGACTTCAGTCTCTACCGCCAGCGATTATTGACTGAGCCACGGAGGCGGCAATCTCAATATTCATCATTATGTTGGTATTATCTCAACTTTATTAAAATATTCATAGTTTATACTTTAGGTTGCTTATTTTTTGCAATTATTCGAAAATTGTTTTTTTAATATTTTTTTTAGATCTTCCGGTTCAGAAGGTATCGCAAAATCTCGAATATTTGGCTATAGCTGATTTGATTAATCTAAAATGTTACTTATTCATAAACGACTTGAAACAAAGAAGAGTATGATAATTTAAAAAAATAGTATACTATTTTTGAAGCACTTATAACAATTGTTGACCTACGGTATTGAAGTCTGAAACCAAATTTCCACAATACATTTGAAAACATTCTCAAATTAATAAAATATAATCTGTAACCGAATATCTGACGTCATCAATCGATTGTTTTCTTCGGATCAGAAGTTTTTTCACAGTGTAATTCCGTCATTAGATAATTGAAACGATAGAAATGACCATCTGGGAATCGACGTCAGGCCATCCGAGTGTACAAGACTGATTAACTTGTCACGAATTGAAGACGAACAATCAGTTATTTTATCGACATTTCCGGGGATACCCAGCAGTATTTGATTAGAGTCTAGCCATGCATTATACAAATGAATAATAATAATTCCTAATGAATAATGAATAATGAATAATTCCTTCAGTTTATAATACTTTTCCGAGGTTGAACTTGAAATATGTGATGTGACCAATCCTTCCGTTTGGTTCAGACAGTCAAGGCATTATGAAGACATTGACAGGGTGTGGGAGCATAAGGCATATATAAGTTTAAATATTATTCAAATATCATTCACTCATTCGTAGCCACAATGAACTTATAGCTGACGCTGGGTCATTAAGCAAATATTACTAATACAAGGTCGATGCGAAAGGTGCAACACGTACTGACCAACCTGGCATTACGGGATGCCAATGTAGTGTTTTGTTGGATTCCGGGTGATGTGGGCATTCAGGGCAATGAGATCGCTGATGAAGCAGACGAAGATGCTACTTTGAGAAATGTTGTCGACGAACCCCTCGTACCTTTTCTCGACTTGAAATCTAATTTCAAACTCTTGTTCAAACGTAAATGGCAATCAGAATGGGACAAAGATATAAACAACAAGCTCCATGAAATTGAACCTACAATTATTGAGCTTTGGGATTTCTCGATTCGAGGGTCGCGGAGAGAAGAGGTCGATCTTGCACGTTTACGAATTGGGCATTCATTGCTCACGCATGCCTTTCTGTTTACACCAGAAAAAATTCTACCTCTTTGCGACATATGTAATGATGTGTTGACCATAAAACACATATGATTATAATGTACCAAATATAAGAATATAAGACAACTCAACGGCGCCCAATTCAACTATAGCAATTGAAGACACAATATCCAAAGTTTTGGAATGCTATTGATAAAGTATGCATCTTACCGAAGCATGAAATATATATTAGTTAGAAAATGAATATTGAGATTTTTTTTGTATGTGTTATTTATAGTCAATTTTAACAATTGTATACTATGTCTTTGGATCTCCCATTTCCCTTGCCCATGTACTTTTTCATTCTTGGCTTCAATTGGGGAACAATGTCAGTGTCAAGTTTTGATGATGCGATGAACAAAAAATCTTGACTACATTCGAGTCTAAATAAAACGGAAGTATCCAATTTTGATAGATGTGACAAAAAGACGTTTACAATTCAAACACAGAACTACTAATAGGGAATCGAAATTCGTTTATCACGTTATATTTTCCCGAGAATTTTGAACATTTTCATCGAACTTATCATCGTGTAATTTGAGGATTATCTTGAGCAATGGGCGTGTCTGAAATACGGTAACTTGGACATGATGAATAGCTACTATAGCTGATGACCAATCATTTATAGGGGTGGACTTTGTGATGATTGCTTATAATGAATGAATAATTTATTATCGATTTTATACGTTATTTAAGGGCGTTTTTGATGAGGTCGAGTTATTTCTTGATCGCATAGTTCTTGTTATTAACATTTCGACTTGTAACAAATTCATTGTTACCTAATTATGACTAAGGATGATAAGGTAGGTTCGTTTGGACGCGGCAGTCTTACCAACACTAATGAAATAATAATTTAGGGCCTATAATTCAACCGCAACTCGTTTAAGAAACACTATAATTGAGGTCAGGGACAATTAATAACTCTCATTTATGTTGTGGAAAACGTAATTCGCAATCTAATGAGTGAGTATTATCTTCTTTATTAATATTCAACTGAAAAACATATTAATTTGTATCAGTTGGAAATCACTTGATTCTAGAACTACTGATTGGAAACGTACTCGAATCACACTTCTGGGTTTTCTATTTTGACTATAATTCGTATTACTGTCTGAGTAAAATGTTGATATATTATTGTATCACGTGCTCAAGAACATCTTAAAAACATTAATATAAACAAATCTTGGATTGACAGGCATAGTACAAAGATATATATATATATATATATATATATATATATATATATATATATATATATATATTTTATAAAACCGTATATTTTCCTTTACTTTTCCGGTTTTTACATTCAATATAACTTTATCGTTTCTTTTTCAATCTCTCCTGACTACCGATTTTCCAGACGCTTCAAGATTTGCACATTCCAGATTAAGTAGTAAGAATTTCAGTTGACATGGTACCGGTTGACCAGACCTAGATGTTGATCAGGTATAGTAACAATGGACAAATAAGAATTGGTTTCAAGAGATGGGTTGTATCTGACGTCACACGGAAATATGCTGCATGGTTACGTTTTCGTACACAGATCGATATTTATTGATTACAAATATCGACGGTTCATTTTCGTGCTTAACTACATTTAATGTAAGTAAAGCGTGCATGGGACTCGGTTTCTTGGTACTCATCAATTTTAATAATTACTTTCTGTTGGAAATTATTCTATCCTGTTCCTTTTTTGACAATTGGTTAACTATAAAATTACTATAAAATGTGTTTCAGTTCTCCACCATCAAATGAACACACCCACCCTCGTAGCTCAGTCAACTATCACACTGTCGATTTAGGAACTGAAGTCAGGTCGGGCTTGAGTCCCGCATTAGGCATAGGTTTTTGTAGACGTGCTCTTCTATCATCACTTCATCTTTCCATTATCATCCGCTCATTCGTACCCTCGTATAATCTAGCTGTTGGTGTGGTCGTTAAGCAGCATAAAAAAGAAACTTAACGCAAATGAAATGCTTTGTTCCAGGCTCGTCTCTGCATGTTCCCAGAGGGTACCCGACATAATGGCGACACATTGCTTCCTTTCAAGAAGGGTGCTTTCCATGTTGCGATCGCGTCTCAGACGTCCATCCAACCGGTCGTCGTATCCGAATATCAGTTCCTGGATGATAGGGAGAAAATATTTAATCCAGGTATTTATCCAGGTTTTACGTTTTGGAATATATTTAGTTAGACGAGCTTTAGCGAGGATTCAATTTGACATACTGAAAAAATGTGCCAAATTGGTACCACTCGAAGCAGTTTTTACCCATTTTTACCCATACTATTACTATTCGCTTGTCTAACAACGCATATATGGCGTTTTCCTAGTTATTTTAACATGCGAGAAATTCCTGAATGTAACAATCCTATCACAAGCACTCGCTTGTGATCTTAGATTTTAAATTTAAAACTGTTTGTTTGTATTTGTTTTTCATCTCCATATGTATTATTTTGTAACCGACATGCCACATATTTCAATATGAGACTGTTTACCTCTTGTAAAAAGAACGTTGTAAATCTACCGGCAGAAGATTTAAATAAATGTATAAAAATCACAGATTCAGCCAAACGTATTGAGCCTGAAACGGTTGAAATATTTGACTTCCATCACAATATTCTAAATGGTGTTGGTCAAAATAGTAGGGAGATCGAAAAACGCTGGGCCATATCGTTTATTCGTGGCTAGTTTAGAGTTGTGGGCACGCCCCTCCAAACCGTTTTGACCTGTTTATTATTTTATTCGACTGTGACATCGCTTCGTATACTATGTTGGAACTGCATCGTTTTTGTCGAAAATCAACTTGCAATGTTTGATCTCTTTCCGACATAATCGATTTGGTTAAACTATTCTCCATTCGTGTGATAAACGTATTCTGTGTGAGCATTCAAGAAGCATGCAGTACAAATATTTACAATCATTGATATCATTTACAATCATTCACAATACAATGCATTTTAGTTCCAGCTGTAATAGTTTCAGAAGTTGAGTTTTTAAAAGTATTCATTTTTCCAATAAACTCATTTTAATAAAGAAAATTAGTAATTACCAATAACAATTCCCATAGATTCCCATGACATCTATCAAAGTATGCAACTATAAACTTACTAAATTGAATATTATTCACAATGTCGATAAAAACAAGTTTCTGTAAGTAGCCATTTTAAAAACTGCATTATCGACCACCTCATATTCTTATTGAAAACTTTGCTCTAGAGAATCATGACTCGAAACTCTCAACCGTTACTACGAAGACGGTCAATCGGCTCGGGCAAGTCTAGTGGATTGAATATAGTTATCCCTTTATTTCTTTCCAAGTCATGTGGTTTATTTTTATTTATCTGTACTTTGTCATAAATATATTTGAATCACGGAAATCAACTTTATAGTGTTCAGTTTTACTTGATGTATCAACAAAAGAAGAATATCGTGTCACAAAAAATAATTGTATAATCTTCGGTAATTACATAATATATTGTATCTTTGAAGATTTACCACTTTTGAAAGATGCAGTTGCGTTTCTTACCGTGAAATTCATTCTTAAAAAAATTACAATACCCTAAAAATGCCACGAGTATACGAATATAATGGAGAATTTGTTTTTGTCATGCGAGATGTTGATAGGTGATCTTCTCTCATTGGTACTAGTAAAGTCACTGTATACGTATACAACCTACGAATCAAACTTTGCTTGTATGGAATACATTATTATATTTTATATATTACATAACATTTCAAGGGTATAGAGAAAAGTTTTTTTCGGTCTTTATTTTATTAATCTTACATTTCGATGTGGGAGAAATTCTTACACATAACGTATTTTGTAAAACAACTAGATAAACTAGATAAGATACACTTTCTTGAAACTAAATTACAAGTTCGAAGACGCGATGATCTTTCCTCAATATAGGAGAGTGACAAGTTATGGTTTCAATCCCGTTGACTCTTCATCCATAATTTCTTTTTACGATGGTAAAAAATAGTACAAATTATTTGTTCGAGCGTATGGCGTATATATAGATCTATCATCACGATAACATATTGTAAAATATAGAAGATTCCTTTTGGTCGTCCTTTCTAACTTGACTTTTTCGTGTTTGTCTCCATAGTTGGCATGAATATTGAAATGGTTCCATAGACTAAACCAGACCACGACCAATTTCTTCCCACCTCTATACTACATAATTTAGGTGAACTTGGGCAATAACAAGAGACGAGAAACAATAAATTGATCGTGTTGTCCAGAATTGATCTGAGACATTGATTTTATTGTTGTCAAATATGATCACAAAAATTATGAAAGTATGAAACTCTACGTGTAGTATACTTTTGGGAAACAAAACACTCGTTTGTTTGATCATGGTTGCAATGGAAGCTATGAATTCGATTAGTTTCTAGATCTGACTATAAGAGTGTACACTGAACCTGTCTTAACGAATCAACTTATTTTACTTGTATTGATGGAGGGGTATAAAATGTTTAGCCACGGTATTACAAAATCCAGTTAGCCTTATTCTGAGAGTTAGTGACATCAAATATTATCGTTGAACCATGAAGATGGCAACACTTAACTGCCAGGGAGAGCTATTCCCACGTTGGTAATTTCCACGTCTAGTGAAAAGTTGAAATTTTGCCTATAGTGCCTTGCTATTTTTGCCTGTAGTATAGTGAAATAGTGCCTGTTGAAATTATCCCAGCATTAATTTAATCACCATATTGCCAGCAATATAATACGATAAGATTGACAAAAGGCGATATCACTCGACTGATTATGTTTTTGTTCAACAGGATCCAATATTATCACCATATTGCCAGCAATATCTACGAAAGGATTAACAAAAGACGATATCACTCAACTGATGGCAGACACGTGGTCTGTCATGGACCAAGTTTTCAAAAAGTCATCCAAAGAAGCGAGCTCTATTATCGGTATAAACAAAACGTGTGGATAGATTTACTAGTTTGATTTTAGATTGATTACATTCAATATAGCGATATACATGTAACATATTTTTTTTCATCCTGTTTACTAATTTATACTTGAAAGTACTGAGTCATGAAGAGTACTGAAAGTGAATATGATATTGTAATACTTATATTTATGACTTTAATGGTTCGATAAATTACGATCATAACTGTGATGTAAGCAAGAAGTAGCAAATGGTTTTTTGATAATAAGTTGATCAGTGAGAGACAACAGAATTGTAAAAATAGGAATACATTTAGATTGATTTATGCCCAAGTGGATTTAGTCTGTGTCCTGAAATTTCCAAGTTAGTATAGTCAATTATTTTGTTTATATAAATTTACAAAATTAAATTACGTATTTATAATAACATATCAAGATAATTATATGAACTGAAACATTCTCTTTTCAATTATCATTTCACAAAGTCATTTCATTACACATTGTATTAAAGAAATAACAACTTAGGAGCTTCAGTCTATGGTATTGAAACCTATATAAATAAAAAACTATACATTAGAAATTCTGTTCGAAGAATATTTCAATATTCTCAAATTTTAAACATTAATTATTGTTCTATAGATCGGTAGATCAACTGCCGACACGCGTGGTGTATGTTTAACTAATTTAGTTTTAATTGCCATATACCTACTTATTTAAAAGAAAGATGTGAGACCCAGTGTTTGTTATAGATAGCTTTAATATAATATATAATGATTATCTAACATGTTTGGTGATGCCCATGATTGAATCTAATGGGCGTGTATGTCTCTTTTGATATTTATGATTGTTTTTTAGTAAACAATCTCTGATTATCTTGGATTATAATATATAATTTTCCAAATACTTATCTGTATTAGATAAAACTAAGACTGTTGAGTACTCTTAGGACCCTACGAGCCAAGTATTCTGAGGATACTTCTCAATACTATTATAGGGCACACAAATCGTTATAATGATATAATTATATTATCTAGTCGTTGTTTATGTATTGTATTTTATTTAAATTTTGAATCCTAACCTCAAATCCTAACCTCAAAAATCAAAGTACGGAATATGGCGCGGGATATTTACAACTGCTAGGTTATATGGGATAATAGCATGTAGAGTATTACAGTTGCATATCTGCATCTAGAATTCATAATTTCTTTCATGCGTTTATTCTGTTGGTTATTCTAGAAGTAGTGTGTAAGCAAATATTATTGAATTAGCGAAGTGAATATTTGATTTGACCTTACTCGAAAAAACAAAAGAGAATGCTTTGATGAAACTTGACATCATATATGTCATCATCTAACACGATACTGAATAGTTCTTAGAAGAAATTGATCGATCCACTACTGAGAAAAATAAGTTCGAAATGTTGAAAAACCCATTGAGAATTACCCAGAGAAGAAAATATAGAAAAATATCTTCTCTGTATAAATTCATAATTCTATGGCATTCAACGCAGAACCTTGAGTTTTCAAAATATATATAAAAAAAAATTTCCAGCGTGACTATTATGGAGACATTATTTGAAGAAACTGTTTTCAAGGAAAAATTTCTCAATTTTTTTTCCGGGACATAATCGTTGCTTTAGTGCCAGCATTTTGACTATTTTTCTACATTCCCCCAAAACGTTAGGAAGGACTTGAATGGGCAGATTTTTTATCAAACATTCTGCACATATTTCTCAATAACTTCCTCGAAGTATTTTTCTGATAAGTTCAATAAATATTACTGTGATTTTTTTCATAAACCGTCGAGGTGAAAACGATAAGGCTCATATTTCATGTACGTCATACAATTATTTGAATATCACTCGTACAGTAATTTAAACACATGAAAGCAATGTCTATAGAAATATTTGTGTTGATAAGCCATGTGGCTTAGAAGCAATACCTGAAATTTTGAATTCTTCATAAGCGCAATGTTAATATAACATTGCTCTTATATGAAGAATTTCATCCTTCGCCTTTTTAATAGTTTTGTGTCAAGATTTCGATAAGAATGAAATGAAAACAGAAACAACAACACAAAAATATGTCTAGATTTACATATGTTTCTAGTTTCAAAATCAGAATCTTCATTACAGGTATATAATATAGGTGGAAAAAGTTAACATAATAAAAATCTTCGCATTTGTTCATTAGTCGTAACATTTGATTCTTCAATTTACTGTTACAGTCATAATTTACTAGTCTCGAGGTATTTGCCACGGTTTCACGTTAAATGCCAAGGACGTCAGATACTTGTTCTATGAAACTGTGTTTACGTCAATACGATATGTTCAGATGATGCTCCTATCGGAAGGCCAGGCCAAATAATTTATTCAACTACGGAAAGAAATTTTTTTACCTTCATGTTTGAGCGCCCTTCCTTAATCTTTGTTCAACTTCGTTGTCTATAATTTCACACTACAAAGATAATCTACATAGATAATCATCGTGGTATAGATAGATAGGTGTTACAGATAGATATAGATATATTGATTTATTCATGATTTTACTAGACATAGTGCGTCTGTATGGGTCAAGATTAACATGTAAAACGCATTTTAAAGTTTCCAAACATAGTCACATCGCCCTTCATCAAGTTGATTATTATTTGGATATTCATTTATCGTTTGATTGCCTCTATACGAATCGAGTAGGATATCTAATTTTTTGTTATTCTCTGTCTTTCCTATATAGCTGCGATTCAAGATTTCAGTTTCATTCATTCAAGTTCAGATTTCAAGATTTCAGTCCTATCAGTGACGAAAATGAATGCTCCTAACTATGATTATGGTCATCAAAAATATTTTCTCAAATAATATCGAAAATAAAATAACAAAAATGTACTGTTTTTCTCTACACAGGCATTTTACAGTTAGTTTTAAAATGCAAAACATTTCACACGACACGTGTTATTTTTGATGATTTATACTCAAGTGTAATTCAGTGAGATATATGTACGTAGTCTAATATCTTGTTTGACCTTCTTGTACAGGTATTTCCTAACATCTCTAACCTTCCCCCGGACGAAGATGAGTCTGAATGGATCTCCTACCACTACTCTCATAATGCCTGCAGTCGCACCTGTAATTCTCGATCACTAGTTTCACATTTCGAAATATTTTCATTGTTTCTTCACTGTTCGACAAGTCAACATCTCAGTACAAAAAGCATACATAATGTTCAGTAGAACATTAATATTAGTGACTATAGCATTATTTAGCTACTACGGTAAGTTTTTTTTTAATATCATTCAATATGTAATAAAATCTGGTTACATCACAATTATAATACTTTTTACAATGAAGAAAAAAGCATTTAATTATGTTTTATTTATATTGTTATAGCATTTCGATGAGTAATAATGCAAGTAATTGTTAGTCATTAATTGCTTACGGACAAAAATATCGTATTAAAGTTATCAGTTGAAGTGATAATAATACAAAAAAGTATTCATATTGTTTTAGGCATTGTGTTTCCCAATAAAACACAAAAATTAAGATAAAAGAAGAAACGATATTATGATAAATTGAGATTTATTCAGATCTGAAAATGTCTAGATTTGATTCCATATGTGATTTCTCTTATAAACAATTCATTTGGTATAAATGTATGCAGAATAGGCAGTACTAAAAGTAGGCTTTTATTCATTGTAAAAAGGTGTCTACTTTGTAACAAATGCGCGATTTTGTAAATGATCCCAAATAAATATGGCCCGTTTACCGTATTGCACAGGTTCAGTCGGATCCTAAAGGCAATTTTAACATAATTTGTTCATCTCTTATCATTTTTGTTGTTCTAAAGCTGGGCTAAGATGAAGCCTGTTTCATGGAAAAACACTTTCGCACGATTTTTTTCGTACCGTTAAGTCGACTAATTCACTTGACTTTCGGGGACGGAAAAAACCGTGCAACCGAGTTAAGAAGAAGCAGGCCTAAATGGTGTTGTATTTAATTAAGAAAATAAATATTTGTTTCTGATATACACAAATATTCTTACTTCACTCAAGTACAAAATATTACTTCCAAATATCAAATTGTTCAATTATATTCTGTAACGAAGAAATTACATCTGTGAAAAGCAGCAAAACAGCTGTGGGGAGGTAAATAGAGAGGAAAAAATCGCCAGCATGTGCCGATTGAACCTGGAATATGACAACATTAGCCCTATAACCGTACCATCAATTACATAATCAAGGGAGTCCATTTGTTATTAAATTTGCGATGTTTGGTAAAACATTTGTCAGAGGTATTTACAATCATTCTTATGGCAGTCTTTATAAGTTCTTCCCAGAATTATTCTACTTTCCAAGTCTTTGAAAGATTCTGTTTTTATTAAACAAATTTTCACATTGTTTCTCTAAAATATAGACTCTCTAAACTATAGTCTGCATATTTAATTCTATTTCTATTTGTTGACTTGAAATTCTAAAACATGACATGTAAAACATTCATAAATTCACATTCGTATAAATAACTTTAATTTGAACAATTGTGATGATACAAGACATTTAGATTTGAGATGACTTATAATCGCAATCAGGTCTATATATTTTGAAACAATTATCAAATGGCTTATTAGAAATTGATATGAAAATGTACAGTTATTATTGTAAAAACTGAAATGTATTCATTGTAACTATTTTCCAATTTTGAATACAGCGGATACCATCATACAATGTTCAACCGATATATTCGAAACAAAAGATAAATATATTGATAGAACCGTATGTGTAAAGATGATTATGAATCCCATCAACTACAATTAAATAGTAAATGAAAATAACCACTTGATTCATTAAAGTTCATCCTAGCAACCTGTATATCGGTAATCTCATTAGTCTTAACTTTTAATCATGACCTATTGCTTTTGCACACCGTCACCTCATAAGTTATGCTACAAACGATGACCCATTACTGTGATGCGTGTAGAAGTTGACTCAATCATGTACGAGGTCTAAGCGAGGTAAAGAGAGATTTGCTATCTTCAGACACACTGTTTAATCTTAACATTTCAATAAGAAGCAGTGCTACAAAAAAAACAAGGACGTCTTCACTTTCACTTACTGTAGCCCTACAATTATTATTATTCATGCTATTCTTAGGTGGAGATAATATAAATATGTAGACTATTGACTGAGCTATGTTGTAATGGTAGAAGTTTCTAATAATACAAGTCAATAACAAGTGCATCGAAATGTGTGGACATTAAATGTTACTTATGTAAGTTGACTTATGGAAGTATTAGGCTTGATATGACCTCCAGCCATGTACATACGTACGATAAACTTTTAGTTTTCAGTTTAAAGATAATAATAATAATTATAAAATAAATAGAAATGGAATTATTAGTAATTATTCCATGTGTTTTATACAAGAACTTATTTGGTAAAGAAGTGAAACACAATTATTTGAACATTTATTTTTTTGAATTGAAAAGGTGAGAAACGTCATTCGAATCTTAACCTGAAGATAGCAATTGAAAGTTAAATTCGAAATTCTTATTTATAGCTTCAAAAAGATTAAAGCCATAGTTATTAATGTGTTCACACATTTTGTCATACTTTTTTATATTCTATCATTATAAAATATGAAAATTAAAGGAGATGTATGATGAATAGAAAAGCTATAGGAATATAGAAACCAAATTTTACTGCAGTTTTAAAAATCACTCCTAAAATGATACGCGTGACAATTATAGCATTTCACCAAGCGTTATACCTTGAGTGTTTATATCTAACGACGCGTCAAGTACGAGGCTAATCTGTATTGTTCTCAATGTAGACAACTGTCAGGCACAATGCCCAGAAAAGAATGGACGTTTCGCGTCACCGCGTCAGTGCGACGCCTACATCGAGTGTAACGACGGCGTTCCAGAGGAGAAACTCTGCCCCGACGGCTTATTGTTTAACGACAAAGCCAAGTTCTTCAGTTACCCATGTGGCTATCCTATTGACGTCAACTGCGAGGGTCGGACCGAACTACGTGAGTCATTTCATGCATGGTATTATAAGTGTATCCTGTATTACGTCATAAACTGAGGTTAAATACTAACTGAATAATTACGAGAAGAGATTCATTGAAACAATTAACACCTCAAATTTATAAAGTAAGTATTGAAGTGTCCTAGTGAGAACACAAATTAACGTGAATAAAAGAGAAGGAGAAATATTTATTTGATTAAATCTACAGTCTACGTCCTCGATAACATGTGTATAACCCAAAACCTTACAATTAAAACAGACGTGTATTAAATAGTTTAATGGTTTTGGCTATGTAGGCCCTACAATTATTCATCAATCTAGTTTATATGAATGTCACATATTACAGATGAATGATGTATTCAATAATATGTTTGCGTAGGTAATGAATCTTTCAAAATATATTATACATGAAAGTTCAGAAACCCGGCACCTCCACATATATTATTTTCCAGTATATCTAGCGGCAGAACTGAAGTAATTATCACGGAACTAAAATTAAACTCTTATTAATAAAACTAATAAAATGAATACTCTCACTAACGTGTACACTAGCGGGCAAATAAAATGGCCATTCATATAATCTAGCTGTTGGTGGGGTCGTTAGGCCTAAGCAAACAATAATCATCATCGAAATTGAAAATGAAATGAAAATAGAATCAATGGGCATATTTACTGCCAATTTGAAACCACAGGCTACACATTGAGTGCGTATATGTATTTATCTGCTAGTTTTAGTGTGTGCTAGTAAAAATACTCCAGGATGAACGTTAATATGACGATCTACCACTTTATGTGACCGTAAGTTGTACTAGATATTTATTGAGCGTTTTATGTAGAGGCAGCTGTGTCAATAGATTGTATTCAACACATCTTTCATTATTTATAATCAGTCTTATCCAATACAAGGGAACATATACGAGTTCAATGTGATATACTTGATATACTTGTAATGAAATAAACATTTGAAATACTTTTATCTGCGGCGTAAAATTATGGTCACAGACAGCGCAGTCCTGGTGTTAAGGTTAATTGATTTTGAATAACTAAAATGGGGTGGTAAGATTGCCCTTGTGGTGCCCTGTCCAAACGATCCAACAAATCAAAATCCAAACATTTCATTCATAGCCCTAATTGGGGAACAATGATTTAAAAAAAAAGTATTAATGTACTCAATGACGATGTATTTTTCAGAACCCGCGCAGGCGACTGACGATTGTCCACATCAATTCGGATATTACCGACTAGGCGACCAAAACAACTGTGGCCAGTTTATGAACTGTGCCAGTGGACGAGGCTACACGATGGACTGTCCTCCTGGCCTTGCTTACAACGAGGACACTTACCAGTGCGACTGGGCAGATCTTGTGCCCTCTTGCGACGCTGAAGGTAACTAATCAAAGGGATTGAGACGAGTGGTCGAGTGGTTAGCACATTGAACTGTCATTCAGTAGACCGGGCGGTATTGGTATATATATTTATTGGATATTTTGTCATTGAAATAAAGTCGTGGTGATGTGGATGAGTTCTTCTGTTGAAGCAAATATAAGAAACGTCAGAATAAAATAATCTCTTTTAAACAATATAATTATGAAGTGAGATAATGATAATTATATTCATATATCAATAATTCATATCAACGATTAATCAATGATTAATCATATGATATATAAGAAACGTTAGTGTCACAATACAAAAAGATATAAAAGAACGAACATCTATAAAACCAACAATACACATCATGTAAAATGACCTTTAACAATAACATATTGTGAAACATTATTCCTTTGAACATTAGTCATTATTATTCATAATATTATTCATATTATTAATAGATTATTGAAATATATAAAGAGGGATCATGGAGAACTGTACTCATCTAAGATAGGGTTTGAGTAAATAAATTGACATCAACAGTTTCTCGTAAAATCTCCCAATATAACCACGGTCAAAGAAACTTCATGGAAATAACATGTTTGTTGTTGCCAATCAACTAGAACAGGTATACTAAACTGAATAGGCCTAAACTGAAACCGACGTTTTGATTGGACGACATAATTTGGGGGACATTGTTATCCACTTATTATAATAATGTATGACATCACTTGAAAGTAGTTTATTGACAAAGAATATGAAATGAATGGATATTCTTCATTCGAATTGAACAACGTCCACAACAGCAACAACGTCCATATCTGCTGAAATAGCAGCTGCCTTCTTAATTAAAGAATAACATTGGGTTTTCTCGACAGCTTACCTCGGCTTCCGTTGTCCTGAAGCTGCCGAAGGATTCTTCCAAGATGAGTATCGGTTCCACCGAAACCCTCAGGATTGCCAGAGATACTTCATCTGCATTAACGGTAAACCACGTCTGTTCGTCTGCGGTTCGGGATATGCCTTCAACGAGGACATCGGAGGATGCGACGGTATCGAGAATGTCACCTCATGGTAAGATCGAAATAACATACGTAATGAATTTGAAGTATCTGTATAAGTATTATTTTGCGATTTTTTTTTTTGGGGCGGAATATTATGATCACAGACAGCGCAGTCCTGGTGTTAAAGTTAATTGGTTTTGAATGATTAAAATGTGGTGGTAAAATCACCCTTGTGGTGCCCTGTCCAAACGATGCTACCTTTCATCTCTAACTTTAATTGGGGAACAATGATTTTTAACAAGTTTCGATTTTATTTATAATCCAAGCGATATATAAAAAAAGGATTCTTTGATTATTATTCAAACATATTCCAAGTGTGTTTTGAAGCGTAGACATGACTGTCGTGGATGCACGATTGCCGTGAATCGTATCGGTAATGAACAACTATATATAGGCTTATACTAGTTTACGTGCTACAATATATAAGTTCAGGTTAGGCTGGTTAGATTAGATCAATTGGGGTAGTGTTTCAAGCTATTTACTGGGGCCAGCGCGTGCTTCAGGAAATTCGTGTCTATAGTGAGTTCTATACACTATTAGCATTTAATTATTTTTGAAATGACGACTAGTTTATTATCTTATATACTTTGTATATACCTCTATATCTATTCCACCCTATGTATATGTGTCGTGTATGTATTCTGTTTCTTGGATACAAACTTCCTTGAAATATCAGAATCTTCATTCATCTAGAAAAAAGATGATTCTCTGTCGGTAAACTTAAGAAGTATGAATTTTTCAAACATTCGTTTGAATATTAGTGTGAATCATAAACATGTGATTTTTATATCTCCTAGTCCTAATAGTGCTATTGAACATGAGTTAAATAGTTGTGAATCATACAAGTTAAGATGTGGGTATCAAAACGATCCTCTTTTCAACTAAATTAGGATGTAGATAGGCCTTATCTTTTTATACCGATCATTGATCTTCTTATTGATTTCTACTCAAAAACTAATAGAATACCGTACAACACAATACAGTTATTTTCATTTCCACGACCCACAATTCAGATGGATCTATTTTTTTACCCCCACGAATTAATTCTTGAGGGATTTTTGGACAATTTTTACCTATAATTCTAGCGTTCTCTTATCGACCTGTTTTACTGTGTGTATTTGAGGTTGATCTTGATATACATCTGTACTTGATTACTTGTTTTATACTCAATAATACCTACATGATATTTGATTTTGTTTATACATTTTTCTTCACCTTCTTTCCATCCAAATCTTCATTTCTCCTTCGATTGATGACAATACTTATTTCAGTTACTTTTCTCAATAATAATTAATTATTATATTTCATCATTTGAATTAATTAATTCGTGTTTTAATCTAATAACGCGTGGTCTTTATTTTCTAGCGCATCGTCTGTGGCGAAGAATATAGCAGCTCCAGTGCAGTTGACCCGAGGTCGAGGGTAGACGCCACGAAAAAATCTTACGTTAAATATTCCCATGTTCTTGTTACCGTTTTTTCTTGAAGTACGTTATACATAGCTTATATCCGAATAACAAGTTTCTAAATAAATTTGATTATTAAAACACCCACTTATGTCCATGCCATACTGATTTGAAAGTCTACTTTACAGAGAGCTACTTCAATCTTAGTTGATCACATCTATTTTTTGTATCTACCTACTTTCCTGATCCTTTTCCAATCCACTCAATCTCATCATATTGAATAATTTTCGATTCTATCAGATATTCATAAGCATGAACAGAGACGATGGTATGCGTAATGCATATGGAGTATGGTTTTGCTTTGGTAACGAAATAGAACAACTTCTCCGCAAATAGAAACTTTCAACAAAATTTGATCATAGCAGCAATGCTATCTATTTTTTTTTTAAGTTTCAGATTAATTTTTTTGGCCGTTTTTTGAAAGAAAATGTGAATTTTCAAGCCCATTTCTCATTTTACTACGATATTCATTGATCGTAGAACATATTTAATTTTACACAATGAAGAAAATAGGAGTTCGTTTGAGTGAATTCCCCATAGCTGAAATAGGAAATAGAAAATACAAATACAACTACAACTACAAAAATTTTCCAAACAAAAATTTTCATCAGGATAGCTCACAAATAGTATAATAAAAATCTGTTGCATTAAAAAAATACACAATTGAATTGTAGCGGCTAGGTCATATACGGGTTCACACAATTGAATTGGGTATGTCCATGGAGAAGACAAAAATGAGTACAAAAGACTGACAGATTTGAATGTGAAATGAAAAATATGACTCAATTCATATTTTTGGAATGTTTCGTTTTTTACCTCTATACCATCTTTACCAAAATCTATACCATTTTTACCAAAATGTATACCAAAATTATTTTTAATGTTTTTGTTCATTATATCCCACACTCATATTACAAGGATAGTCATATGGATTGACTATATGACCATATTATATGATTATATTATATGGGTTGATTATATTATATGCTATATTAATGTTTCTTATTGGACTACCACACATTACACTTTTGTCTACTTGGTTGAGTACCTAAAAATGTAAGGATATTTAAATTTAAAATTTTCAGTGCGCCTGTGCGTTTTGAAAAAAAACAAAAGTATTTATTTTGTGTCATGTTAATTCAAGAAATGGTATTCACTCAGCATATAGCAAAACAGCTGAAGGGTTAAGAAACTAATTAGGGTTCAACTCAACAACTTTTCTCATTTAGACAGTTAATTTGCAGATCGAGCTCATATTCAAGAACAGACCAAACAAACCGCATACTTGATCATGACAGAAATATTGAAATAACGGAATCAAGAAAAAAGATACGGTATATATATTTTTATCCAGAGACAATATATCATTCCAATAATAGACCCTGATAATGTTCAGTTATTACTTGATCACAGATCATTCAATTTATTTCAAATTTTAATTTTAAAGCACATCACGTGGTTTGTAAGAGCTCAAACCAATTTGAAACTAATATTCTTTCCATCAAATATTATTTTGAAATACAAAATAATTCTTACAATTTAAATATACAGTATTTTCAAGTAATTGCGTAAGTAAATATGAAATGATGACCCTTTAGCATTAATTATCAATTCCAATTAAATCAAGGCATCAATTTTGGAGGTGTGTGTAACCTAAAATCTGATTATATTATAAACAATATAAAATAAGAGGTAGTGAGGATGAGGAAAATAAGGATAAGGATAATAATTTTATACAGTGTGAATAAGTGACATGGATCTTTAGCTTGGTATTAAAAATGCTGATATGCTGAAAAAAACAATATTCAAGTAGGCATATATATAAAAGAAGAGAAATATATTGATAGTAATTGCTAAAGGCTATATTTTATTACACATACACAATGACATTCTTACAATGTTTTCCACATTCTTAATTTTAAGTTTGAACCATCACTTTTGGTCATTTTATTTAATAGTACCACATTTTAGTAATAGGCTACATCATTTTTCATTTCATATCTACACAGAACTAACTACTACATTTTATATATGTATATCATGCAGCTATTTTGTTTTTTTAGACAGAGGTATCGAAAATAGGCTATATACTATTCCCCTTTGAATGCACATGGTGCAAATATATCAGGAAAGTTCACAAAATACTCCTCCAATAATAACAAGTGCCAACATGATTAATTAACAAACAAAGGGAACTGAAATTTGCATTCAACAAATTACGTTTTGTGTTGTAATGACCACTGTGCAGTAATGACATAAAAACTCACAATAATGGAAGGCATCGAGACAACTGCAATATCGCTTCACAGATATTGCTTCATAGCGTTACGTGAAATTGAGAAAAAGAATAATGTACAAAAGAAAATATTGACTATATCACTTGAAAATAATAATCTATAACAATTATTAATAAAACATATAGGGTTCCTATACTCGAGATTACAAAATAACATGGACAATTCTGAAACAATATTGAAAAAATGTTTCTGATATTTGATTTGTTATTTTAGGAGTAAATTTTGACTATAGGAACCGATTAAAAGATTGTTGATAAAATTTTATAGTCAATGCCCACAAGCTGGACTTTCCCACACCATCACCACCCTTCACCAAAACGAACCCCTTACATCTGCAGGAAAGAGTCTCTTCAGCTCAATACCATATTAATAAGCTAATAAACATATTTCACCCAATATTTCGGACATAAAACTCTATTATGTGAGTGCAAAATTCCTTAACTCAATAGTTCATTAGTTCCCACGATTGTCTAAATCTTTTCACTCAAAGCTAATTTAAATCACGTATTAGTTGGTTTTATATCATCATTTTGGTTGACTGAAATATGCCTATTGCCTGGTAGAACTGTCGAAGACAAGAATGGCTTTCTAAATTTCGAGCATTCATTTTTCCTTTTGAAGATACCATTTTTAATTTACATTTTATGTTATCTAGCATTATTAGAGGGTTGCAATAGGGTACATGGGCTTAATTACTAAATTCTACAATAGCAAATTTTGATTAATTAGATATTTCTATAGTAAGGCACACACTGCTTTCATTAATTAATAATATTTGTGTACTGATTAAAAATCTACATGAAAAATTAATGATCTATTTGAGAGTAAAACTTTTTGATAGTTTAAAAGACAAAACCAGAGTATTTTATAGGGATAGATCTAAAAAAAATAGATATTCAAAGAATATGAATAATTGCACATTTTCCCAAAAGAAGTGTTAATAGTAATTCCAATCAATACTAAGACAATACACTATTATGATAGGATGCAATATTGCATCTAACTAAATAATACATACTAGTTATCACAAAATATTCTTGGCTGTAGGATATGACAAACAAACTTTTGCCATTTTCATACCTGACATTTTTTTTGATGGCACAGCGTGTCAAACTGCGTATCTGTAGCCATATGACAATGATTGGAGAAAGCAGTAATATTATGATTCATAATTATCAAATCAATAACGGTTTTAACTTTCTTGTTAAACCAGTACTAGATTTCAGCTTTAGCAATATTTTGGCATAGTACAGTACAATAATAATTATAATAGTTCACCTCGGAAAGTTTATAATTCAGTAAGTACATTTTTCCTCTTCTTCAATCAATCACCCTTCTATTCAGTCAGTCAACATGTTGGTATCATCTGTAAACAGAGAAAATTTTAATTAATACATATACTTAAAGTTAACTTGAAATATTGATCATTAATAACTGGAGTATACTACACGAAAAAGCTGACAATCTGACTAAAATTACAGTTTAGAATTATAGGCGGAATTTTCAACTGGAAAAATCACTAGAGATGTTATCTCATGGTGACCCATACTATTTCATTTCCCTAACCGTCAAAATAAGGCTAACCAGACTTCGTAAATACCAGGCCTCAATTAGCAAAAGTGATGAGGTGCAAGTGCAAGCCTTTAGGCAATAATATTTTCCTATAATAATATTGGCCAATGCAGTACCCTTTAGCTGACCATTAAAGTCCACAATAGAAATATTATCACATTTTTGTTCAATAATTGAAACTACACTTTAATGCTCTTATTGTAGACATGAAAGTAATATTTATATAAGTAGTAGTGGTACTTACACAGTGAGCTAGCGCTTACTTGGACACATTAGCCTATTTTTTCAATAATATGATTCTATTTAATAAGTTCCTTACAATTTTCAATTATTTGTTCTGAATAGTTCTCAACATTGATGCATATACAAGAAATTATGGGATCAACTAATTTTATGGTCTACATTTTAAACTGCATCGCATTTTGAAATTATGCACTACAGTTGTAAGCTGTAACTAATTTTTATATTACTTTGCACTACATGTAGGTACTAGATTGGAGTTTTCCGAAAATATTTTTTGACATATATCAGTGAATGTTCCCAGTGAATGTCATATGTCTCCCCCAAATGTTACTAGTCGCTATGGAAACGTTACTAACACCTTCCTATACCGTACCTAAACAACATCTGTCGGCGTCTGGCTTTGTTGACTCTTGGTCAGACTCCGCAGCCCTTGCGCGTACCAAACAGGACCTTCAGCTCGGGGAAAATCACCTTCCGTATGAGTGCGTTGGTCTTACTCGACAAGATGTCACGCGTCGTGTCTCGTTTGAATTTCTTGATGCCGGGCTTGTGAACGAGGAAGGCGTTGTCGAGGATCTGGAACTCGTAGTCGAGGACACAAAGAGCGTAACCCTGAAATAGACAGACAGAAAATTAAGTTAAAATCAATATATAAATAGTAAATTTGTGCATTCACCATAATTGTATAATACTATATAGCTTAGAATTGATTAATCTTCACTTGATTGTTACTTGGTTGTGAACAAGAATTCCGAGGCGTGATTTTGAAACTTCATTATTTGGGAAAAGAAGATTAGGAAGGCCAAGAGAGAAGTGGAGTGGATTGATCAAGGAGGATGTTGCTGCAAGAGAAGAAATGTGGAATAAGTGGAAGAAGCAAGATTTGGGAAGACAGAACAAGGTGGAGGGCGTTGGTGCGGAAAAAGAAAGATGGAAGATAAAGAAGAGGATGGAAGAGGCCTGGCCTGCTTTTATCCTGGAGATCCGGGGACATACTATTTTGGTGGAATGTGTACCACTACCTCGCCCATCCATTTGGAATCTGGGATGGATGATTATTATTGATTGTTACTCATTACTCTTTACACATCATCTTTATAACCAATTTTAATAAAACATTTGTACAAGATTTTTACTCCTGCAGCGGGGCACAAAAATGATGAAAATGATGAAAAAATGATGAAAACAAACATGAATACAAAATAAATGTTTTATAACCGTTAGTCTATTTTTATAACATCTAACAAAAATTGAACACGTATGTTTCATTTATATTGATCAATTACTTCCAATATGAATGAATTAAAGTCTTTCATAAATTAACCATGGTCCACGAATTAGTTGAAATGAAACTAATGATTCCCTCTTTAATTGATATCGTAAACTGGATCTAGGCCAATTAAATTTCCACACTCTTTATGTGAAATCTACCTAAATGGAAGTCAGGAAAGATGTGGATGATCAAATTAAGTTCACGTCTAAAAAATAATTTCAAAGCAAGATAGAAGGATAGCATTAGTAAAGGTGTGTCACAAGACCATATTTGAATGATGTATTCTGAGGTTGATTTGGAATAAGTCTATAAAATATGCAATGAGGTAACTGAAAAGTTGACATTTTTTATTAAATATACATTTCATTATTTAATGAATCTGCTGTTATGTACTGTTATGTATTATGCACTATAATTATTTCGAATTTTGAGATGATGATAAAACAAAATGAATAGATGTAATGTAAATCTGATAACAAAATTTAAGTAGGCAAATAATTCTAATTTTTGTTCGTATATTTATTTTTGTCATCAATATATATTTTTACGATTCATAACGAATTCTCGATTGGCCGGCAATGTTACAGAAGTTCTGGTAAAGAAATCGGAAAGTTCCACTCATTCTTTGAAGGAGCAAGTAATCACATCACTTTCTGATTCTTCAACTGGTATACCTCACGTACACATAGCCAATCAGTACTTCGGTGTTTTTCAATATCATAATATAACTTCTTCATAACTCTTCGCTTACAGTTTTCCCATCGTATCGTATTATTGGCCCCACTGATGCGAACTGCATTTTAATTATATCTATTATTTCAGCCTGCGGGCAGTTTTAAGAGTTAACCTTAAATTACCCATGCAGATTCTTCGAAGTCAATCACGTTTGTTGTTGATGCTATCAACATTTATTAGATATTATGTATATTTAATACCATATTTACCGATCTAGTGAACTGTAGAAACGACCCGTTATATCATTATTTTGAATAATTGTCTATAATGTTATTAATCAACACCAAGCATATGTCATAATGATAGTATATTTATTATTTTATTGAATCAGTAAGCCAATTTATTCCTTTTTTTTTCAAATATGAAAGTACCATAATGATTATACAAGTTCTATTTAATTCACAGTTCATATAGATAATAGATCCAGGACACTTCTTATGGATCATACATGCAATTGTGTGCAATGCAATGAGCCTGGATTGCAAAGTTCAAACAGACAAAAAAACGATTAACTTTCCTTTTGTATGATAATTATTATCCATAGGATGAACATAGCAATGATCCACACAACATGACTCGATAGTGTTTCTTTAGCACGATTTAATGCGTCTAAATGGCAGTGAAAGGAACTCGTAATACTGTAAAAAGTGTAACAACTTACAATAAAAATTTACTTTTTCTTCATACCATGTGTCATTGTGTACAGACAGACATGCCATAGTATATATATAATGTAAAAGCAAAGGGTAAAACGAGTGTAGAGAATTTAATACTTCCCACAGTATGTGACATTCTCTTTTGGGTTCGTATACTCTGACTGATGAACTTTACATGTGAAGTTTTTTGTCTTATACACTGTAGCTTAGACGACCTTTGTTACTGCAACGTTTGCCATTTAACCAAGCAATTAAAAAGTGCATTGATGCCTCCGCAAATTAAGGAGTGATTGTTGTATAGCAATTATCTCAAACTTGTTCAAATCCATTATAATTACCCGTGGATTCTACACACTTCATTTGATATGACACGCAAATTATTTGCCCACTTAAATCAATCTTGTTATTAGGTTCCTCTTTTCTCTTGTTCTAGCAGCATCTCAAAATATGAAATAATCATATAATTATAGAGCATATTTATTCTCACTCTTCTTTTTAATTCATTTTCAATGGCTCACAATATCATTGATTTTATGTGATGAGTATCTTTGTAAATCAAGACGAGTCAATAAGCTTATTCCAATCATCAAGTGGAATTGCAACTATGCCATGGCAACTAATGTAAATGGTGGGCAATTAATTAAATATACCATCCTGATTGATTTAAAATTGAAATTAAAATTTGATTGGCACCAGGATCTTCTTGACAATGGTAAACAACCTTCAGTGACGTAAGTTATATTAAAAAGTCTACAATTATTCAAGTATATGCCTATATGTTTATTATCATGCATGGTGCCACTTAAAAACAGATTAAAGGAAGTATCATGGATTTCGATTTGAATTCAGGGATACAACGTTAAGAATGCCTACTGATATCATTTCATCATCAAAACAAAAGCGTAAAGCGAATACAGTTCGATTCGAGTACCGTATTAAATATATTGTTATATATACGTTACAAAGACTTCATTTCGATTTGTAGTCGTGATTAAAAACAAACATTATCACGGTCAATTAAAATTGATACGTCAATGACGAGTTTCAGGTGGCACGTTGCCAAGTCGTCCTTAGCCTAAATGAGAAACAGTTTCAAGTATATCGAGAGTATTGGGGAAGAATTAATTTGAATTCCGATAACTGCTTTTGGAGGAATCACTTTCAATTGCATAAATCTGATTGATGACTTCTAGAAATGGACAATTAAATGTATAACAAATATTAACTATTCGTGGATTGACCATGAAGGAAACAACGACAACTTGATTACTTCTATAATCTTGACTGAGATGAAAATACATTCTGACATCATTTTTTATAATTTTGTTAACTTCTGCTCTTCCCAGTTATACGTAAATGATGTATCATATATTAACGTTTTAATATTACAAAATACATGAGTTACATGACACTTGCATTGATTACGATGAGAAGACAGACAAAAACGTATCAATTCTGACACATCGCGGTTTTACGTTGATTCAATATTTATCCGGTTAGATTAAATCAGTTATTAACAACTAGTTCATTCGGTTAGGTTTATATTTTGTAGATTAGGTTAGTTAGATTCAGGTTATATAATAAGGTCTTTGGTTAGATTGATTGATTTAGATTAATTTTCGATGCGCGAAATAGAAACAACAACAACAACAGCAGTAGCATCAACTTTCGCCCGGGTTCATATTTTCACCCCATGTGGCCGTGACATACTCCGATGAATACAGCTATGAGTCACTGTCTCAGTGTCTCTCGCTTCCTCTAGTACTCACGTGTAAGCATGTGTAGGGGTAGTTTTTCATTTCCATTTGTGAATTTCTATACACATGAAATAAATACGGTATATTAAAAGTTTGCGGTGAATGTTGAACTGTTCAAGAGTGTCGAGAATTGTATTGTCTTTTTCTTTAGCTGTATTTTGCAAGCTGCATATGTTCGTGTTCCAAGATGAGGCTTGAGTGAAGTGGTATTTATAATAGGGAGTGTTTGACTTTGAGTGTATATTGACAATATTTTGTTTCGTCTTCCTCGTTCGTTGACCGTCTTTGTTTTCAACTTGATGGTAAGTTTTGCATTCTTTGAATGACACTGTTTTAAAATAGTTTACGGTTACCGATATTACACGTGTAGTTTCCGCCTAAAGTCTACCTCACGCAATACAAAATACGAAATAGCATCGTCGTAATTACGTACATGTACATAAAAGACAATAGGATATACTACCACCTTTCCAACTTTTGTATCAGGTCTACCATTCTATCTTTCGGTAGTGTCTCTTTTGTCGATGCTTATCGTCTATTCGTCTTTGTCTTTGCACTGTACTATCTCAGGTGGTTTACATTACTTCAGAGTTCACACCTTATAGGCTCAATAGGCTATATGCCCAATAGGCCCAAGAATACTTAAGTGTGACCCCGATCATTCGTTGATCATCCGCTGATTCTGATGACAGCTGTTGCTAGAGTCGGTAAATTCGATAAGCCAAAAATAATCAACGCGGAAAAATAAAATTACAGGTAGAATTGAGGGAACTTAGGGAATGATGAAATACCTGAGTCATCTTGTCGCTTTTGCCCTCCCAACTGAGTCGCTCATCGTACAGCGGGTCGTCATGCGTCCCGATGAAGATAGGTTCCCAGTGGATGAAGTATCCCGTCCGTTTCCCGATATGGAATACGTGTAGTCCCTCAGTCTGGTTAGCGGCCAGCCACTCCTTGGACTTGGGCACGTTGTGGCAACCGGGACACAGGTTCTTGTGGAAGGGAATCGCTTGGCCAGTCTTCATCATGCTCACCTGAAAACATATTATGAGATTAGTTATGTTATATGCAGTAGGGGCAGATACTCTTTCAATGTTGTGAAAGATTGACTTCGAACATTGACACCTTGAATTAATAATTCAGTCTGAAATTTCTTGGACTTTGTAAACAGATTCAACTGATTCTATGTTATAGCTATAAGGCTAAAAAACAATGTGGTTCATCTGATGTGTCATACTTCCAAGTCATCGTATACACGTGGGTGAAGTTTAAACGCATCAGTAAGACAATTGTAATGAAACCGAAGAAATAGAATAACAGAAAAATATCCGTAATCTTTTACATCTTTTAAAAAGTGTAATTTAAAAACAGGTTGCTGCACGCTGTATTGGGATACGAAACCACGCACATTTATAATGTAAGACCATCACACTTATACGAATTAAAAATGATTTTCAACGATTAAATTAAAAGTGTAAGTTATCACATACAGTTAGAGCTCGCGGGTTTGAATACCAGTCGGGTACATAAAGGTCGGGGGAAGGAGGGCGGGGGGATACGTCACATTATCATTTTATAGATTTGATATAGGCCTACGATACCGTTATTACGACAATTTAGTCACAACACTGAATCATGATCGCATACATATCCAATTTATTTATTAAATCTAGAATTATAACTGTCAGTATTAATCTCGGGTTCGCCCAAGCATTCTTGTTCGCATATTCGTGAATTAAGCGCTACCACCACCCCACACATACCCCCCCACCCACATACCCGCCCCACACATATATACCCACCCCACAGCATATAGCGACCGTCGTGCATGGAAACACATTTTGAAAGACCATATGTAATCTACAGTAGTATGCTTAACCGAGTTTTGTACGCATTTACGCCTATCACAGAAGTAAGTACGTAATAACAGAATTGGAAAACAAAAAAAGTTTGACAATGTTTACAGTTGAGTAAATATCAGTGAGAAAAATGTGAGTTAAATTTGTTTATTATAATATTAAAATCCTAATTTCACTGAACACTAATAACTTGAAAAAATGTACAGGTGTTTTGTTATGATACAATCTATGCGAATTTTTAATTGAATTAGAATTCTTTTCATTTTTATTCGCTCTGTTAATCACATGGTATGGTTTTTATGGCAATAATAATGATTACAAGAACTTTTTCTATATATTTTTTTTAATTATAGTTGAAATAGACGGAAAATAGTTGGCTAACTGAACTCAGTGTAAATCAAGCTTAGTAAAATGAACTAGATTCAACATCAAGTTTCGAACAGGTTAGACACGAAGGTTTGACACGAAGGTAACTGAATAAACGTGTTGATAATATTATTGTTATTCCATTTCCATCAGACAAATATGTTTTAAACCTTCGACTCTATCAAGTGAAATATCACTTACTAATAATTATTAATACGGAAATTATAAAATGATTTTTTTTAGAAGAAGTGGGATGATCGCATTTGTGGTGGTCCGTCCAAACGATCCTACTTTCATCCAATGCTTTAATTGGGGAACAATGATTTTGTATCAAGTTTCGATTTTAGTAATAGAGAAAAAAAAGGTAGTGGGAGGTTCAAGACAGCTGATTGGAAAAACAGAGTGGCAGAGAGTGAAGATGACAGGTTGCTGCTGATCAGAGGATGCGACTAATCAATAAACCCAATACTTGTGATGAAAAATGGAACCACGTGACTAATTTTGATCTGAAAAATAATAATGTTGAATATATTTTAAAAATACAGTATTACTGTAGATTAATATCCGTTGCTGTATATTGATGAAATCGATAGTGATTGTGGGACGATGTGATACTTCAGTATATGCTTATTATGCGTTATTGAGGGTGGTTTGGTTAATTGCCAGGGTAGCATATTTAAAATTGATGCGTATCGCATATTACTGATACGCTTCAAGCTTCTCAACCTGATTGAATGGGATATATTTTACCGTCTAGCGCTTCATCAACAACATATACAACTCACATTGCATGCCTGAACGTTATTAAGATTTGTTAATTTTGTTTCAGGGCTCAACTTTCTTAATTTTGAAAATAATTGAATGTCATCACACTTCGCTGATTTTTATACGATAAAATGGGGTAAATGAGGTTACTATTATAATCATGTTGAATAAGACAATTTATTTATTAATACAAGTCTTAAGTAAAATATTATTGATATAAATTAGTAAACGTAATTGAACTTGAAAGATGTAATCGGGGGAATAAATTTAAAATTACATTTTTTTAAAACATAAATCCTGACTCATTCGTCGAAAGAAGTAAAAAAGTGAAAAATGTGTCGATTTACGTGAATTGGAATAAATTGTATTTTTGTCCAAGTTGACATTTTCGAATAGTAATGATCAAGTTGAAACGATACAATGGAGAAGATGAAAGAGTTTGTTCTCAATATTATAATATATGTCATTGTAGAGTCATTTTTTAAATGAATGGTTATTCGGTGGACCATTGTTCAGACTAGTTCATATATCAGATCTATAAATAGTAGTATTACTTGCATTGACCATGCATGTCGTAAAATGCAAATGCATAAGGTAATCCGTGACTTATGCGGGATTCAAACCCACGCCCGTCTGGGTCAAGTTTCATGACGAACGAGCAACATGGTGGTGACTGTCTAGCCAACTCGATCATGATTTTCTCCGTAATAAATATATAAGAAAATAGCCAGGTTACTCAGATACAGAGATAATGGAATTCTTCTGGGTGATGCTGCAAGGTGAAAGAAATTCTTGGAAGACGAGGAAAACCCTGTGATCATCTACATGACATAGACATTTTACTACGATGAATCAGACTCGATTGCAAACCAGAACATTATTGAGAAATTTCATCTCGAGATCGGTTGGCAATTAACGACCAGTTTTTTATTACATTTTTTAATGCTCGTACGTGAAATATCGCCTGTGGCTCAAGTTTTCTTAGTATAGGTAGACATTTACAAATAGACAGCAACTACGTCATAAGGTTAAGAGCACATGGGAGTCGATTAGTAGAAAACCAGTTATTTCCTGTTAACTTTGATCAAAATTTCAATTCTGAAGAAACAATACTTCCTTGGACAAGGAAATTCCGTGTCAAATGAGCTTAATAGAAAAATCAAAGCCAAGTTTCGAAATTATCAATAAAAATATATGCCGATGATCGATTTAGCCATATTATTTCAGTCCACTTCTAAACTATTCAAATCTTTACTCGATCTACCGAATTTTATCATTAATGTATACATTGCGTTCTTCGAATATACACAATATTATCATAAAATAGGTCCTGCGTAGAGTTTTATTGCATTGAATACCGCAGTCGGAACCCGTAGGCGACACGGGACCACCTCACATTATGCAACACTTACATGCAAATATAGTAGAACTAATTTGACTTGCTTGTCAAGAAACGTGTTTGATTAGCTACCATCTAACACGGCCCACTTGACCCGTCAACCTTCTTTCAATACTGTGATGATAGCTTCAAATCATTGCTTCAATTGTTATTTGTAAACCGGCATTCCCATACGGTGATTGTCGTTACCGTTTGAGAAGCCCCCATTCTCTACTTTCCCTGCTATGGTTTCTTTAACCAATCCAGAAACAAATTAATCGTAATGATATTTAAAAAAAAAACATCACGACCAATATACCATCACATATAATATACAATACGTATAAGAAACCCATTGTTATATAGAATTTCATCATGATTTATATTTTATCGGCCAGGTCCAAGACAATAAAAAATGAAATAATGACATGGAAGAAATGTTTGCACGTAACTATTGTTGCAAATGTCATGTGATTTTTCAATCACTTATAACGAAGTCTATAATCTTCTCTACAACTTCCATGTTAAGGTACAGTAACTCGATAACCTTACAGGCGTGATTCCGTGAGTTGATTTTTACCATGACGGAAGAGAAAAGTGCTCGTGTCCAGCATTAGGTGGAGCAATCAATGGATAAAAAAAAGCGCTCGAAAATAAAAAAAATACATCCATGAATGTTGGGTGGTTGTTTGTCGCCTTGAAAAAAATTGTCGTCATGTTGCGTATGAACGCATTATGAGAAAACAAACAGGATCTGTGTAAATTCATTTGTTCAACGTATACAATATAGCCTCAAGATTTGTCAATTTTAAACTGTCAGGAGAACTATAGAGAATATAAGGAAAAGGCCTCCAACTTTTTATATTATTCCATCTATTATAAATAGGTTCAATATATAAGTTATATATATATATATTACTCTAGGGCCCGGTTTTACGAACAGACAGTTAGTGGATCAAACGATAGTTAGTATACTAACTTGTTATCACCCCTAGTTATACGTACCGGCTCTCAACAGTCTTTATAAATGGAACATTGAAATGATATCAATTCTCTTTCCAAAAGATATACGACTGAAAAAGTCCAATTTTCGTGCACAGTAATTAAATTAGCAATTCAAATGCACAAGATATCTGTGTTTGTTGTATTTAAATAGAGCGCAATTGAGCGCGACTAGCTAGCCATTTTGTGTGATTAAAGAAACACAGTAGCACACGTAGACTATATACTTGATATCGATGCACATGAGAACTTGAACAATACGTGTACAATCATCGGCAAGGTAGCATGCATACATGCATGATATTACCATTATGGAGATATAATTATTTGTAAGTTTTAGAGATTTGTTAAGAAGTTATTATCAGAAATAATTATACTTGTGCAGGCGAGACCGAATCAGATTATTATTCTGTAGAAATAATTATGATTTTCATTCCCAATTGATCTTTATTAGAACTCAATGATTTTATCAGAGTTTTGATGTTGCATAATGAATAGGCATACCAAAATATTTCGATTTATAGGCTAAATATTTGAAGTGTGGATAAATTTGACTGAAATAGAAGAAATGTGGATATCACATTTTTTAAAAGTTGTGATACTTTTTCAATATTAATGATTTTGCTGACCTTGTCTGTCATATATTTTCTCACAACTTGAAGATTTGCCATTTCAGAAATGGCATTCAAGTTATATAATTGTTTCCGTGTTTAAACGACGAAACACATTGTTGAGATTATATTGATGACAAATTACTTGGTTCGTATCTGAAAGTTCGTTCCGATCATCGCATATAATGAAAACGTATTAACACTTTGAAGTTATCGTCACATAACATTTTACTTTTAGAAATCTTTAGATTAGCACAGCGAAGGTTCATTTTTAAATACTGACACATTTGGGGTTAACTACTTGATATTTTTTGAAAATCGTTTCTTTTTCTCCAAAACCAAAAACCAAAAACCAGAAAATAAACATAGACCTACATTTTTTCAGAGTCCTTTAGTCCCACTTTAGAGAATAGGAAATTGACTGTTTGGGAATAGTTCAAACAATGGTACTGACATTTTGAAGAAGCCCATTAGAAGAGCACGTCAGCACAAACAAGATTTTATTTTTCAAATTTCAGGACAATTATTAGTTTTGCCATTTATGAGACTGAAATGAACTTATTTACATGTGGAGAAGTAGGCCTACCGATCGAGACACTTTATGGGCCATACATTATTGTTCAAATTTAACGAACACCTATTCGAAAAAATACAATTGTCAATTCATTGAAAGCAATGTAAACTTGAAAAATCCATCAACATCAATTTTTGCATAATATTAAAATTGAATTATTTATAAATAGATCAAAATCGCAAAATCGTAAATGTGTGTATCCATATCAGAAACGTTTACATCAGGTTATTCATATTTCAAGTCATAATATGTCCCCCACCCCCTCCCCCGCACGCAACACGTCTCTTGTCGCTACTCCAATTACACAACAATTTAAATATCACAATTTCGTGTCACAGATTTTATCAAGTATATAAAACAGGCAGCTGAAATGATACGTAGATGTTTGCTCGACCGTTATGTAACTTAATTACCAACATGACAACATATTTAACTGGCAGTTAAGTGTTGTTGTCAACATAGTTAACAGTGTTATTTGTTTTCATCAACTCTCAGATTTAAGGCTAACTGGGGATTGTAATACCGGGCCTAAGTATCATTAAAATGCGATTATCGTTGGCCGTGATCCACATTTGATCACACACATATGTCGCGACTAGCCAGAGGCTATGCCGGTATTCAGCAACATATATTTAGAATCTTTCGCACAAAAAACACACACATAAACACAGTGTGTTATTACATCTGGTCGACCTTGCCTAATAGCCAACATACAGGCATGTAATTATTTTCATTGGACTTCCCGATTACTTTACCTGAGTAACTGATCTAGTGTAACACGTGGGCAATAATTGTGTTTAGGTTTCTCACTTAATGTTCTAGCTGCTGTAAAAAACCTGATTATAAATGGTTTATATATTCTAGAACACCTTCACCTTCAAAAATGGTCTTGGAATTTTCATCACTAATTCTGATCCCCATAAAATAAATGAATTAGTTAATACTTTGCACGTTTAAAATATAGACTTCGAAATTCACCACTAATTTTGATCTCAATAAAAATAAATGAATTGGTTAATGGTTTGCACGTTTGAAATCCGACATCGTTAGTTAATTTAGCCCAGGCTATAGATTAAATTCTCTTTTATGACCGACCATACACACACATTGACTACATTCAATTAACTTGCTCTGAGTGTGAGGGAAGATTAAAAAACGATTGCAACTGAACATTTTCGAAGTTGACCGAGTGATCATTTTGTTATTTTTGCCACAAAAACAGAACCCTGGGCATTTAAGGAAAATATTGATATGTACCCTCCACGACAATATAAAACCTAACAATAAAGATTTCACTCAAGTCAATGATTTTTTTTATTTAGTCAGGCGTAGTTTGAAGGGAGTCAAGTCCCGAGTGCAGCCAGTTTTGAGCACACTGGACCTCCCCTCCGAAAGTCCGAAACTATAAAAGATTTGAAATAATTTTTCGATTTCTCCCTTCAAGTAGTTCTGTTCTCGAGATACAACTCCCACGACAATCAAAGTCATCCCAGACGTAGACAATGCACGTATATTTTGTAATTTGGTAACTTCGTAATGCAGTCATTTCAATTGGACAAGATGTTTAGAGGTTATAGTACTGCAGAATGTGTAGATTTTCGGTATTTCGAGTTGAAACTGCCATTTTCAGGTTTTCCGAGGCATTTGAGACGCAGTGCTCAAATACGCATTCTATTTCTAAAAATCTGATAGTTTAGGTGATGCTGCTAATTGGTTGTTTTCTGATGGTCATAATGGTTACCGAGCTTATGATCACCCATGATTCACCATCTAGATATTTGTAGCGCTTCTTAAAAGAACACCAAATAAATGATCTGAAGTTTTATTTTTTATTTTATTTTGCGTTGATCATTTGTACCCCCCAAATAACCTAGTTTCTTGAAGCTATAAAGCAACATTAATCATCACTTCATAGCTATATTCTTATCTCTGACTCTTGATTGGCTGACACTTGTATTTGCCAACCAATCAACGATCAAAGTAGGGCAGAGTGGTTGGTATTACGTCAATATGACTCCCACGTTTCGTCATTGAACATATAGGGTTTCAGGAGGAAACTGTTCTGGCTGATTGATTGTCCCATTCCACCCACACTACCCCCAATTGACAGTTATGCTGAGAATGATTAATGATGTGGGCTCAAGAAAGGCTTCAAATATTTACCAGTAATACTTTCAATTTGATCAATAACGTTATCATTTCATTTAATTATAATGTTTTCTATTTTAATTTCAAAAGACAAAAAAGTGTGTAATTTAATTTGAAATTGGAATTGAAAGAACTAGGCTACGTAGAGTTTCATTCATTTATACAACTGCAGTTGTATCAGAATGCAGTGAACCAGTTGATTCAATTGATCTGAGTGATTGATTTTGATTAAATTCAATTGTTCACATTCATATTCATCATATTCATATTTCAGCGTGCTCTATATTACGCGTATGGTTTAATTGAATATGTTTAATTAAAAATATTAATTAGTTTGCATTCGAATGAGCGATTCGAGAATGGGGAAAAAACAACGGAAGAGCTGTACAAGCAAGCATGTACGTCATGACTTCACCATTGAAACCACAATATTATGGATTAAAAATATATTATATTCCGATTTTCGACAATTTCGTGTCATACTACATACTATGCCATTACCAATTTATTTATTTATCATTTTCTATTCTTCAGACCGAGTGATGTATGTCCTTTCAAATAAATGTTTGCACCGCGGTTTGTACTTGATTAATATTTGTTGATAACCAAACGTATAAGATGGTGACCTGAACCTATGATTCTCACATGGGCTCTATTATACGAACAGAATAAAAATACACTATGAGCTGAATGGAGGTCCATGAAAATTCATGCCTCTAGAGCGAGATTCGAACCTACGCCCATTAGACTACCTTGAGCTAGCCAAGTTTGTATGTATACCATGACCGATTGCCAGTCTCGACCGACCGTCCCCCGGTTATACTATCGTCAACGATCGGGCATGTCCACCCGCCGATATCTTTCTCTGTTCTTATGTGGCACACTGTTATCTACACCGGCCTTATCTGCGACACACCCCTCCTGGTAAGTTATTGTTTCGTGTCGAGGGGGTTGGTAGCAGCACCGTAGCAGTGACAGTTCCTATTGGTTACATTTAACGAGCTACGTTTCTTACCCTCATAAACTCGTTGCTCAGCGATTGCGATGCGTAGTGTTGCAATGCGTGGCAACTCACAGAGCAAATTATACATTACAACAAAAAAAAAAAAAAAAAATGCGATACAGTCTCATATATACAGAAATGATTGAAAACAATAATTGGAAAAAAAAAATCGAAAAACAAAATCGAAAATCGAAATCTTATCAATAGCAAAATTATCATAATTCAATTTTTTAATTTTTTAATTTGTTTACTTATATTGGGTTTAACGACGCAGTGTTATGACAACTGAGATAGTTATAACTAAGGAACTAAGTATGGTTATCGTGAGATGATGAGATGAAGGTTTCTTAGGTAATGGGAAAGATAGTGGAAAGGAAGCGGTCGTGGTCTATATTGTGGGAACCATCTCGGCATTGATCTAGACTACAGAAGGAAAACCACGAAAAAACCTCTGTAAAGGTGAATGGAGGCGGGGATCGAACCACGTCCGATATGCCCCTCATCTACCGGATCACATGAAGCAAACGCGTTAACAACTGAGCTGCATGTGTCGTTTATTTAGTTTCATTTTTGGATGAGCGGTAGCGAATTGTACATCCATTCGATTAAAATATGTCTTTCACTGTCGTTTTTTGTTTTTGTATGCGATCTTCAGGACTCGAGAATCTTCGTAAAACCTTTCTAGGGTCCTCATCCTCTAACATGGAAGTTTTTGATAACACTCGGTCAGATTTTGAGAAATTGTTGATTGAAATTTTGAAAATACCCATAAGAATAACATGACATAAAAGTGAAAAATATTTTACTCCGAAATACTTGGTAATATTGAGATGTAGTTAGGACAACAATGAAGGTCATTATTGACAAGTTTGATGAAAATTGGGTGAACTGTCAGAAAGGTATGGAGATTGCTATTACATTTCATATATATATCTTGTTCACTCATCTTACAACTCACGTGCTGCGTTTTCCTGAAGTGTTGTACAGTTTTCCTGCTGATAGTGATCCTTAATCTATGGTGATAGCTTATGTTACGATGTGAAGAAATTATGAAAATTAATTGAAAATGTGAAGGTCAATGTTATGTGAGATATACTATTCGTGATGAATGAAAGATTTTGAAATATTCAAATGTGATGCTTTTGCACGTTTACAATTCGTGTTGAAGACAACGAATTGGCAATTATTTTAAATTATCTACATTTACAAAATCTCTAGATGATACAGACGCTATACAGAACATATGACATCTGTATTTACTGTTTTGAATAATTATACTTTATAATTATAATTACTTATGAACTAATTACTCATTTATAATTATCGTGTAATTATCGAAGAATGTGTAATTATCGAAAAAAAAACAGCAACATGAAGAATAAAAATTGTATAATTCGTAAGTTTCAAGTTTTAATGAAATTCTAAATTCTAAATAGATAGATTGATGAATAGACCACTACTTTAATAGTGAATAACACGAAGATATGACTAACAACTATACGCAGGAATTTTCATGCAAATAAAATTGGTATTACTTATTAACGATAAACGTTAAGTTAATGACCCACATTCACAGTCAATCACATTTTATATTTCAGGGTGATTGTTAATAATGCATGTCTGTGTCCAAAGGTAACTAGTAATTACCAATACGGGCCTATTTGTACTTGTTCAATATAGCACCACACTCGAGGCAATTAATATTTCACCAAGTAATTTTATTACTGATTGGCAAATTAATTATTACAAAGCGTATAAACCATTTATGTAAGTGTATATACCAGACCACTACGAAACTATTATAATTATTGCTAACGGAGGTTTTTTTGAAGACAATGTTTTTTTGTTTGAATTATGCTGCAAGCTTAGTGATATGTGTACATCACACGTTGATTGGTACAAGATAATATGCTTCAAAATTCCTTCATCTTCTATACATTTCGAAATGGATAGAGTTTAAAAAAAAACACATTGTGGTAAAAAGAAGACAAAAAATATTCAACTAGAATCGTCATATATGGAGTCTGTGGTCGACACTTGAACTGTTTATTACTGTAGCACAATTACCAACGTAATGATATTGTATTACAAAATCAATATCACAGGGGAATAGTGGAAGGATGACGTAGAAGAAAATAATGGAGGTTATCAGCGAATATGATACGGGATTAGGTTTAGTGCGTTATTGACACACATGCATTAGGACCGACATAACTGACTGTGTAGGTACAAGCATATACTTTTGCTGCATACATTAATGATATCAACAATAATCGTTATTAACAATAATGACTTATTATTGTACTCAGGTGTGAGTATATGAAGAACTGAGACGGGTGGCCCACTGGCTAGCACGCTTCAGGAGGCCGGGGTTCGATTCCCAGCATGGTCGACCTCCTAATGGAGGTTTTTCGTGTTACCACTCTGTGATTATGGGGAATACTGGGATGGCTCCCTAACAAAATACAACGATTGTTGTCTTACCACTATCCACGGAAATTATTATAAAACCAAATTTTATGTCATTTTTCCATCACCTACTTCATCACTCACCGACGGCATTTGATCTTGAGATTTTCCGTGCCTAAAAGTATTTGTATGTAAAATAATACGTATAATATATACAGGCCTATATATATATATATATATATATATATATATATATATATATATATATATATATATATATATATATATATATATATATATATATATAAATTAAAATATCTAAATAAATAATATGTTATCTATACATAGGCATATTGTACATATATATATATATATATATATATATATATATATATATATATATATATATATATATATATATATATATATATATATATATATATATATATATATATATATATATATATATATATATATATGTGTTCATGTATATACGTATAGTATATGCAGTATAATATATGCACACGAATCAAATTAGAAATTAGGACTGTTCGTCGATTACCAGCGCGGAATAATTGATGTTAATTATTCTGTCAATACAATTACACAAGTGTGCAGACTTTGTGGCGGCTCATCAGATGTATGGAGAGAGGTGAATAATAATATTAGTGGTGCACGGTCGTGAATTGTGAACAGTAAGAGTTTTGCGATGGGAATAGTAATGGGAGAAATGCCAAAAATAGGTTGCGGATTTATTGGCGCGATAACACAGCGAGCTCGATCTATATAGATATCACCCGCAGCAATGTCGGATAATGTAATATTTAAGGGTTGGTAAATGCGATTCGAGTGTACGATTAATTTGTATAAAATCATCATTTAGACAAAACTACTCGAATTTAATGGTATTGTTGAGATTTTGTTTTTTATGTTCGTTCCAGTCGTAATATATATTTATACTATTCAATGTGAATGTTGGAAATAAAATACATATTTTATAAAATGCTTTTTCATTAATTACAAAGGTAGAGGTGTCAGCATGGTGGATGGAAAATTAACAGCATATATATAGCCTATGTGAAGGCCTATATAAATGTATATATATATATATGTATGTGTATATATATATATATATATATATATATATAATATGTATATATTGTATGTATATATATATATATATATATATATATATATATATATATACACGTATATATATATATATATATATATATATATATATATATATATATATATATATAAAATCATGGTTTTAGGATTTTTATGTTCTCTGTAACTTGAGAATGAACGATGCAATTCGTTTGAAACGTCGTTTAATTGATAATTAAATATTTTACACACAAGAACAATCCTAAAACCATGATTTTATCTAAACATAATACTTGTGAAAGCTTACACCAAGTAATATATATATATATATATAATAGCCTAAATATATATCATATGGCCCTTCCACCAAAACTTGGCACCTCCACTAAAATTAAAATAAGACCAACTGCCGTTGACTTACCAGTACGTTCTTGTTCAGAGGAAGACCCCGGCCTTTTTCAATCTCAAAAATTGATAACGGATACACTTTACGATTCTTCCTCGTAAACGGTGCTTCCTGTCTTTTGATCATCTCCAAGAAATCACCGATCACACCCGGACTTGGATACAATTCAATATCGCTCGGCAATATGAAATGCGTTGTCGCCGACTCTCTCGCCACATTCCTGCCGACATTCACCGGATACAATATCTTCCTCTTATTCTTATATAACATGGCGGAAGTGACATTCTCCCAGGGGGCGGGTAGGGAACAATTCGCATGTTCGTCCATGACTGTCTCGGGCGGAGGAATCACTTTGGGCACGTGGTATCTCATCCCGAAGAAAATGTGGAATGTTACATATTCACTTACTAAAGGTGATAAACAGTCGCGCGCATATCGTATGGCTTCGATTGTTGGAGCAAAGTCCGTACCAGGAGCATGCATGGCTAATGAAACTGGCCCTTGCCATCTTTCTAATAATGGTTTTAAATTATCTAAAAATGTATAATCCGCATGTGTGGTATACGTAATACTCTCGTGACACCTGAACGTCCTTTTCGCAGGTACATAATTGTACAACACCCAAAACTCACTACGCTGGGCAGTTCTTGGTTTATTACCTTTATCGAAACACTTGATAATGTCTTCTAATTGTCTAGATGAAGGAGTATTTTGATTTGATTCTGTTTCAATCACAATTTCGTCAACTGGCGTGTTGGAAACCGCATCGATTATTTCTTTACTTGAGGTTGGTTTACTAACCGTTGACGTACTAACAATTGGTAATGCATTTTCAGAAGGCTCTTGTTTAATTTCTTGTTGAACTGGGGGTGGAAATGAATCTAACGGTTTCGGTATAAATTCTTCATTGATTTGATTCTGGATATTATTGAAAGGGGTGTTTTGTTTGGTAGATATTGTACCATCTTGCGTTAACTGAGTTAATCCAACTTCGTTATTATCAATTGAAGCTAGATTTCTGCCCGACGCTTGCAGTTCTTCGATGAACACTACCCCGGCGCTGTTTTTCGACGCTATATTCGTGCCGACATACAAGATGACGGCCACGTTCATGATGATGCTGAACCGTAACAGCCAGTTCCTGCGTGTGAACATGGTTGACTGCATTTAGGTGGTGGATGGTGTTCGCTGCACGCGATTCACGCGGGGCGCCGAGTCGTTGTCTCGTCTCCGGCCACGACGGCGTCGTTGATGGTGTAGCTGACCCTGGACAAGTGGACGCTTCATTCCAGGTCACCGGCCATGCTCGATTTGGTCACCTCGATGTCGGATTCTGAAACAAGAAGAAGACAGAAGATGAGGATACAGTTTTTTGATGGAATTTTTTTTTAGATAATTTTAGATAATTTTATATGATTAAGGAGCCTGTTTTTCCAATCTTAGTTGTGTGTTAACCCTGTAACTATTAGTTAAGGTACGAAAATAACATGCGTATAAACAACGGTGATGACTATATTTTAATTCGGTAACTATCGCCTAATCGATAGAATCACTAACAATCACTAACAACCGGACCTTAGTCACGTTAAAAACCCAGAGCAAAAAAATGAAAAAACAAATTTTCCAACTAAAATTACTGAAAAAATAATTACTCATACCGGTTCCTATCATCACAAATACGGGGCTTTTTTTTCAAATCAATAAGGCACGTGTGATAAGGAAATAGAATTAGGTCCATTTGTTATACATATATATATAAATATTTTACCACCAATGGTCGAAATTTGAAAAAAAAATCTAGTACTACGTGCTTGTAGGCTGCTAATGATCATCAGATAATATGATAATGATTACTGATATGATAATGATCCTGATTAGCATTATGATAATTATTACGAATCGCAATAACGTAGACGCATAAAGGAGTAAAGGAGCCACAAAATGCAAAACACATACATGATACAACGTAAGATGGAACGACGAGGCATAAGTGAATGTGCTTCTAAATCGAAGCAATCATGAAAATGGTTTCACTGGGCCAAAACCTTTCGTGTTATTGATGATGTCTCTGGAATAAATTGAATCACTCAGGAACACAGTAGGCCTATAATATCTACCTAACCGGAGTGCATATATAGGCCTACAAGTTTCCCAAACTGATGTGACGTTCACGTTATCAATCATCATCACCAGTATTCTCTTATCGTAAATACAGCCTCTTCGTTAACGGGTCGTTAAGAAGCAATTAATAGGCATAATGAAGAGTAGATGCTTTTTTTTTTAAAAACAATGTCTATAACGTATAATTTACTTTCAAAGGTGTATACGCCCATGAACTTCGCACATATTTAGTGAACATAAATTAAAGGCATCTATAAAAAAAAGGTCAATAATGTATAGTTAGATGAGCGTTAGCGAAGATTTTCACTCAACTCTTAGGGAGCTTTTTTCTTCTGTTTGTTTGTTTGTTGGCACTGCACAAAAACTGCGCACTGCGGCAGGGTTTGACCGATCGACGAGAAAGTTTGTTTTTACACGCAAACTTATCCAACCTAGAACCCTATAGTTTTTGGGTCAAATTGGTTGGACCATTTTTCTGAAATATCATCTGAAAGTTTCTAAAAACCCCAAAAGATTGGGCTGGGTGGAAAAAAATTGAAAAATAAAATCTCTCCAATATAATTCATATTTTACTTAGATGTGAACACGGAAGTGATACACATAATTAAAAATTTGTATCCAATTCGGACCAGCCGTTTCGAAGAAAATAATGTAATACATGTTCTTTATTCATCGAATAGATAGAAATAATAACAGAAAAATGTTGCATTGTTAATTAACGGCTCTCTAGATTCGTTGGTATCGAATGAAATATATTTTATATGACCAAGATGTGTAGAGTTTTCGATTTTTACTAAGGAGATTGTACTTATGCATGCCATCATATATCATCTTACGATTAATAGAATCAGTCTATCACAGTGGTGCTGTGTGCAAAATTACATCTTCGAGCTAAGTGGATTTTAACACGAAGGTAAAGTTCGTCTGGCCTCTTCATTTTGACAATTTGAAATAGTACATATGAAGAGAAAACACCTCAGCGAATTGTCTACACGTCACTTCCTGGCGGTCTCCAAAACGAGCATGTCTCAATTAATATTCATTTTATTTTTTATTTTCAAAATGTTCATTTCCCATGTTTCATGGAATTTGCACGGAAATTACTTCTGTGCTTACAAATAATCTATATTATTTGTACGCATTCGTATAGTATATAAAGAGACTCAGAAGTGGAACAGGTTTCATTTTATTTTTGTGGAATGATGATTAAACTAACTTCGAATCGGGCCACAAACCAGACGTTCATGTTTCAAATTAATAGATTATGTAGGTCTAAACATTCACTATGAACTGCAATCTTTGAAAACCACGTCACACCACAAACTCGTTGAGGTAAATCGTTTTTATTTTTTATCATCTTAATCTAAGCTTGTCGAATATTAAAAAACAGTAAAATCACGAATGCTTATACGACTGTTCAAACGACCTTCCTTAAAATACTGATTGATCAATGTTTTATTACTTATTTGTTACAAGCATTTCTAATGGACGCCGCCTGAGTTTTGAGTTTCATGCAAACGCGAGTCGAATAATTTATAGATAGGACCATTGGATAGGACCTTTGCACGTACTTTTAGTGATTAACCAAGTGACCCGAGAACGTTTTCTTGTCTAGCCTCTATGAAAGAACACACTACGGAATACAATTTTTAATTTGTAAGATAATTGATGTTCGAAAAAAATGGTGATTGAATGTGTAGATATAATTAATAATCAACTGTTGCATATTAAAGATTGTATGTAGTAGGCCTATATTGGATAAAACTGGATTATTCAGAGTAATGGAAGTATGGTAATAAAATTCCAATGTATTTATGTAGGCCTATATATATATATATATATATATATAATTATAATGATGAGTTGAAAGGCAAGTTAGTTTGACTGTGAACGTATGACATTCGTGACCTAAAGTTTAGATGATTGTACTGTATAATAATACTTATTATTGTTCAGTTTACTGAGTTGATGAATCCTTGGCCTTCCACCTTCTAAAGTGCGAACATATAATAATACATAAGTTTTCACGTTTCTTCAGGTATTGCTGGTATTATAATCACATATTCCTCGCACATCTTTCCTCGCTTATTAAATAATATCCACGAGATCAAGTTCATACATTGTGGATTTCGAATAAGAAAATGAAAACCAATTCTTGTATTTGTATACATACATATAATATATATATATATATATATATATATATATATATATATATATATATATATATATATATATATATATAATATAGGCCTATATAATGCGGAGTTTCTCTGCAACATGCACAGGACCCAGTTCGTACCGCATTGAGTATAAATTGTCGTGATGAGTTTTTTTTCTCTATACGTTCAAGGATCAAGTTTGAAATTATAAGCGACTCCGTGACTTAGTTTCAAATTTTAATGGACTAATAAGTCATGAAACGTAAGAAAGAAATGCGCGTGCTTAATGTCGCATATTGGTGGGTGGTTCATGCGACACCCGTTCCTTGCTGGTTTCATCCGCATCGGTTTTAGAGGTAGCCTATCGCATCATCAGAATATAGTCATCAAGAATGTGCTACTAAATTGGGATAACGTCAAACAAAAGGGTTCGAGTGAGTGAGATAAGAAAGTGACAAATGTACGTTATTCACGTACATTTTTTATAAAAATAGCGAAACAAAATGTAATATATTCATTCCTATTTTTTGTTTTTTCAATTGATTCCACTGTTTATATTATTGTTTGTATCTAATCCTTATTACAATGATATTGATTCCACTTGGATTATAACGATACATATCCATCTTGGTCTAAACATTTAAACAGAGAGATTGATACGCTATACGAGTTCATCTATTTTTTGTAAAACCTGCCTAAAAAAACAGTTCCAACAATCATTATAGAATAAAATTACCAGCAATTACCACGTAGATTTATGACACCCGATTAAAAAAAGAACACTCTCTAACGGATTAAACCAAAAAAAATCTAGTCTACGCACGGAATTAATAACCCACGTGTACCATCTGTATCATATTTTCGAAGAGAACTACGCCTCAACTTCCTCGGCCAATTCCCGAGGGCTAAACCAGAGTTCAACGTCACCGAAACAACAATAACACGTGGATTTAAATATTAATATAATTATGTAGTTGGGTGCCCGATGGTGATGGTGGATCTATCTATAGCACTCGTGTACGCCAACACTCGACACGAGGGCATTTGAGGGACATTTTCCGCATAGATCAAGAATGGTATATGTATCGTGTATAGGGGAGCCTCGGGCAGGAAGGACTCCACGGTGGGTTCCACCAGGTCCAGCTTATAACGTCTTCAGGTGTATTATTAACTTGTTATGTGGTCATGAAATATGATGCAAGTCGGTGTGGTGAACACGGATGGTCACCGAATGTTACACGCGCGTGTAAATGCCAAGTGGAAATTGAAAATGGAAATGAATTTTAAATTACTGTTTCGAGAAAACGTTGTTTTGAGCGTCCACTAAGGTCGACTCTTTTGAAGATAATGGAATGATAGAAGAACTGCTGTGTAATAATTGATTAGACTTATTCCGTGTAGATAAAGGGTATATTCGTTTTAGTATTTATCAGAAGTATCGACATCACGAAGGTATTGTACTTTCACGGGAAGTGTGAATAAGTCATGTAAACATTTCATGTTTACTCTTCTTTGCTGTATAGGTACAGTTAGGGCCTGCTACATACTTTAATTAACACATCGAGTTCCTTCTTCACATTTCGAATTTAGAAGAGTTACTCTTTCATATCTTGGTAAGAATTCTTATTTTAGCCCGTAAAATTCAATGATTCAACGTAAAACGATTTAATTAAAAATAACAAATGAACTAACTTTTATTACAGAACATACTACCTAAACGTTCTTCGTCTCCAAATATTGAAATTTCTTTTCAGTATAAATATTTGACTGAAATCAACGAGTCAGTATCACCCTCCAGTAGCCCGAATGTTCACCTTTATAGCTATATGCATCGAGTTCATAAAAACGCGTATCAAAGATTTTATTAGCGTTACGTGTATATGAGCGAATCAATATCACGAGATATCATATACAGAGATCACACGGCTTCCAAGAAGACCATATTGCTTCTGAATGATGCCAAGAGACAGCTAGATTATTATTAGAATTCAAGTCACTTTTTATGTTTTTGCAATAAGATGTTCGATTTACATTTGAAATTCAAACACCGAACATTTCTATGCGGTAACGCAAACGAAAAAAAAACGACTTTCCATAGAATAAAAAACAGTAAAAGCATGTGGAAAAATAAGAAGAAAAGTAGCTTAAAGTTCGTTACTGTCGAGAAATTTACATTTTCTCCGACTCGTGTCATATTCCTGAGAATGAGACGTCTGTTCCAATATGTCGAACTACGTCCCAAAGGATGTTCGCCTGACAGAAATACATTATGAAGAGGATTTTGGCATACAACATTGTAGCAGCGCTCTTCTCTCTGGTCTTTTTTGTCACGACAATATATTATATTATCAGTTTATACATATACGAGGGAAACAGATCCAACATAGATCCCGACTCGTAAGTTGTATACGATACTCTCCTAAGGCGATCAAGGTACTTTGAAATAATTTATTTGCCATGTAAAACACAGATTGTGTGGTAGATGTAAAGCTCCAAGATTTCCGGTTGTTTATGATAATATTGTTATATACATAGTCTTTTAAGAATGTAGGTATATAGAAGGAACTACCAATCTTATGAACGTGAAGGAATTTCGAGAAGAGATCCCTTAGGAAATCTCACATACGTGATGCAGGATGGATGAAAAGGGTGTGAAAATGTTATATTCTATTTTCTAGAGAATCGTTTTTGTTTTTGAGGGTTTGTTTGTTGTTCACTTGGAATAAGAAAATTAGAAATCAACTGAATTAAAAGCAAGCTCGAATATTTTAGTGTGAAAACATGAATGAAATAACCGATTTTACAAAGTTAAATAAAGTATATTGCATTGATATTTTTTACCCATGCAGATTTCACTACCCACACATCTACTTGAGGCCATATCTCAATTCAGATGTAAGGGCTGTACCGAATGAAAGTCAATTTTGCCTTGCTGCCTATAAACACTAAAGACGGAATTAAAAAGTGCATGGAACTATGTGGACTCGAATGATTGGTAAATCAATGGAGAACAGAAATAGCAACTTATTTGCTTATACCGAGGGGTTAACAGCTAGAAAAATCAGGTGTACATTTCAAAAAAAATCAAAAGAAATCACGGAAATTAAAAAAAATCAGGAAAATAAAAAAGAGAAAAGTTAAGATTTTTTTTTTAAATTACAAGAAATCACAAAAAAATCGAGAGATTACAAAAAATCGGAAGAATAATGTTGAATAAAAAAATAAAATAAAAAAGAACACGAAAAAATCGAGAAAAATAAAAAAAAAGTACGTATTACTGTATAAAAAAGACGATACCTATACGTCAATCACCTCGTTAAATTGTTCAAAAAATGCATTTCACTTTTCAATTCCTATGAATATTTAAACCGCTGTCCGTCTTCCAGTTTTATACTGCATGCTGCATATGGTGCATGTGATCTAGTGCGATTTTGTTGTAAGTAGGCCTACAGCTACTTTACTCTTGGACATTAGCAATATACTGCACTATAATAACAACTTATGCCTATGGAATTTGACTTCTATTACAACAATAAATATGTAAATGGAAATAATTACTATATACATTATTAAATACGATACTGGTGCCATGGCCATTGCAATTGTTGCAATACATGCCTATTCGTATTTCATTTTACGTTCTAATTGATACTATTATTATCTACAAGTACACAAGTTCGAATATATCCTTATTTCTAATAAACGCATTCAGATATATAGAACGAGCATGATTTGGAAAGTAATTGACAGAAATGGACTAGATCAACACTCTGGCACTGCATTTGATTCTACTGATTATTATGATATATAATTATTTAATAAATACTACTGATTATATATAGTAGTTATATATAAATGTAGTTGCAATGTAATTGAACGATATCATTTCACTAATTAATACATTAATTAGATTGCTAATTAGATATACGGTTGCATGATATTGAAGACGAACAGGCGTTCTCACATCGAAAGTATTATTTCTCGTATAAAAAAACGAATGAATTACACACGTAACTACAATTAAAATATGATTAAAAGTTTTAAATTAATTATATGAAACTATTCATAGAAATTTACTGGGGTAATAAGTAAGAAAAACAGCCCTATGGACAGTTTATTTTACATATGTAGGCCTATGTAGCTGTAATTTACCTACACAGCAGAAAAGTGTGAAGTATCGGTGAGTTATATATAATATGTATACGCTATAACTAAAATAACAATAAATACTTGATAAATTACACGTTTTCATTCTATAATTAGAGCTGCGATTTGCTTTGTTTGCGACTGTCGACCAAGCGTCTCTTGGTTTCTGTACAACCCTGAGGTATATGACATGCCGAACAGAGATAGATAGTCAATCACATCGTCATAACCACAACGACGCCAAACTAAATAACCGACGACGTCGACGACGCCGCCGCCGCAAGCAAACTAGGACAGCTCATTCAGTTGAGCGTAAAAAGTGGGAGACCTGCAGACGATGTTATATGATTTCTCACTGATAATAAATCGAGTTTTTATTCAAATGTAGAATATAAATATATTACAATAAATAAAATACAATTTATCAGGTCAATGAAATTAGAATGCGATCAGTAAGTGCACGACGGACTGTCTGGCAAGGATTTTATTGATAGAGAAATGATTAACACATACATAATTGGCACGAACATGAAAAAATATTATACTTCGATTGGATGAAAATTGTTTCAATTCGTTTTTTCTCTCAATATGCCTTATTAGGAATGCGGTAGAATATATATATTCATATATATATATATATATATATATATATATATATATATATATATATATATATATATATATATATATATATATATATATATATATATATATATAAACGTGTATCTAATTCCTCCAAAATCTAATCTACTTGATACCATTTTTTTACATACTTTACTCATGATCAGTTAACCGTTATATATTATACTTCTTATAAGATGGTGAATGGAGACAAAAATCGATTTAAAATATAACGCCAAATAATTATAATGAGAACACATTTTTATAATAGAGCTGTATCTATAGGGCACGTTGAATGGATTTATCTTCTACAATGTAATACAAGTTCGTCCTTCGGTTGTCAACAGAATTATTCTCAGAATACGTTGCTATATCTGTACTCGTGAAGAATGATTATTTTTAATGATTGCTGTGATTGAATATATACGAACAGATATCCTCTGCCGCGACCACGTTTCGAATATACGTTTCGAGATGTGTGCGATACGTGTCATCATTATGAAAGACAAGGAAGAAGATTTCTAATCTTATGTTATGCTTGTATTCTTGTACATAGATATATACCTAGACCAGGTCGACGCCTATAGCTAAGTATAGACTAGTAATGACATACCAAAGAACTAAGAAAGAAATCATTCCAATTTCATACACAATTTCATGGCTAGATTATGGATATAAAATATTCTTCATTGCAAACACTATGAATGGGAAAGGGGGAGTAGGGGGAATTTTCAATTTAATATCTGTTCTATTCTTTAAAGAAAGATACCAACCTTGAAATATTAAAAGTGACCACGAATAAAAGTCTCTCGATTCGGAAGATAGTACAAAGTGTCATGTCATGGTCATATTGTAAGATATGGACGAGTCATTTACATTGAGAAGGGCTTACTGGTACATTGAATAGGGAGGGGCAAACAATGTCTGCAATTGTGTTTACAATGTTAACACTTCTTTTTACTCTTATTACATATATCTTGACATCTTGGAATTTGTTTGGCTCCTTTGGTCCTTCCAGCTTGAACTAGTCTGCGAATTGCTTTTGAGGAGGGCGACTGACTCTGTTATATAAACTAAATTGAATATCAAAAACCCTAGCGAATAGAATTCTTTCGATTTTAATTCAAAATACGCGTGAATATGCAGATTTATTATTGTGAATGACTTTCATACGTTATAACCATATGTGAATAATATTCCAATGAAAGTGAAATAGTCATGTGATTAAAAGAAATTAATTGTAATTTCAATTTCAAATTATGCAGTACACCACGATCATGATGGATAAAATACAATTGATTGTGCTGTTTTGTACTTAATTTTTCCTTCAAATTCGCGGGAATGCTTCAACTACTGTATTTTAATAAATACCAATTACAATAATACTAAAGCTTTATTGCTTTACAATAAGTACCTAGCTAAATAACTTGCCTAGAACGAAGTGGAGGTAATCAAATTCGAGATCGATTGAGGGACATTGAATGCAATCATAGCCGGTAAAACGTTCAATTCTTCAATCTGTAATCTTTAAAATTGAAGAACCCAATTTCTTGTTACCTAAAGACCATTTAGCTGTTTATGTGACATTTCACTGCGGGCTTGAGGGGGTAGTGCATCGTCAATAATTCAGTATTCTCGGTAACAACTCGTCCATGCGTCCTAGTCGAACGTTTGCGGTCAGATTAAACTGACCAAACGACAAACGCTATTGTATATTGATCTCTCTGCAGTTCTTCGACACATCTCTAGGCTTTTAGTTTCGCACGACTAGAGGAAAAGAAAATACATATTTGCATGCTTACGGGCTACGGGTAAACGTTCAGGTCCGAGAACAAGATTTTATCCTCAGAGAAAACAAACAAGAATACAATCAACAACGGAGTGCATGTATGTATTTAAACTTTTAGAAGTATAGTAGAGGATGTTCCTATCTTGAGGCCCAACGCATTTTTTACGGGTGCCAGAGCCGTATAAGGAAGGGTAGATTAGTTATAGTTATTGGAAATAGGATGCCGATTTTCAAGACTGATTCATTTACATTCATTTATATTTCATTTTCATTTACATTCTATAGATCAATTTTGAGCTTCTCATAATTATATTCGATGAAAGCTAATCATTATAAACCTGTAATCGGCGTTCCTACAAATGTTTGAAACGAAAATAAAAAATAATTATATTCGAGTTTCATATGTTCATATTTTATTCAAATAGAAATGGGTTCACTTATAGAGAGCTACCTACATAATTTAATTATACGAGTATTTTCTCAATTTAAAGCCCGTTTCAGTCACCAAACCGCCAGACTCGCCGACAAAAAAAAACATGAGAGTATTTATGATATACAAATATCATCACAATATCAAGAACTAGCTAATAGTTTCAAAATGGTTTTACCATGGCTCTTCAATACATCACTATCAAAAAAATCATGTATTTCAACTTTTACACAGGTAGTATCACACTGAGTGTTCGCGTGCGTCTAGGTTTATAAAATATCTAAAATAAAATATTCCAGAATACCTCGTGCATATATAGTTCACTTATACCTAATCAAACTTGCGTTTTAATTTTTTAAACTCTATTAAACAATTTAATTTGAAGTCTTTAATTGATATTCCGTGTCTTCGAATGATCGCAGGGGTGAAAGTAGGTAAAGGTAAATGGATAGTATAGTACGTTGTGTCCGGTTACTTATTATATGGTTAGATTGACTATAAGCCACGCCCTTTTGACGACAAATTGCCACCAGTTTCAAAACGAACCGTTAACCTGTTTATTGCTATCAAATCTTTCACCAATATCTAGGGCTTGGCTACACTAACTTTATGTTGGCTATAGAAAACATTTATCGACCTTGCATAGTACTTTTTACCGTTCTGAACACTTTTTATTGAATGATTAAAAAACAGGTTTGTTCTAATTCAATTATTTAATGTATTATATTGTGGACTCATAAAGAATGAACGAATGAATGAAATTTAGGTTCAACAGTGCGTCCACATCGATCTTCACTCACTGAAGAAACCCCAAGTATTCGCGGAGGTTTTAGTGGGGCCCCCCACACTATAGTGCAAATTGTCTACGATACAAAAGGAAGATGACCACCAAGTATTAATTTATCGCAATCTTTACGAATTATTTTTACATATTTAAAAACCTTAATCGAAATTTCATTTTTAATAATACCCTGTCAGTAGCACAATCATATTTCAATCCTTCATCGATCATCTCGTCCCGTTTTTTGATAATATCTTAATGTTACTGATTTTAATAAGAGTAGAATCGTGTGTTGTATGTTGACTGGTTTATTGCCAAATCTTGTTACACCAGTTTATAGAAGTGATAATGAAAAATGTGCTACCTTTATTGGCTGTTGATATAATAGATCTAGTTTACATTACGACACAGAAGAATCAGAGTGATGGAGATTAAAATCGCAGTGATTTCATTTAAACTATTTTACAATCTTCACACGAAGGTAATCGATAAAGATAATGGATAGATGGCACAACTGAAATGGAAATCGATAAAAATTCTTACCTTTAATCATTATGTTATTATTTATATTATTATTTTAGTTTTTATAAAAATATGAGTATAAATACATAGAAACTGCGGTCTTGATTTCCTTAGTTCGATCCTTACACGTCACGATTAGTTTTACTTTATTCAGTTGGAAGTACAATCGCCCTTCACTACTTAGCAATCTCATGACCTATCGGAATGAGTTGCACGACCTCATGACCTAGCTATATTAATTCAAGCACTCATCTAAATGTTCTTCGCATATCAATGGTACCTTTTTAAACCTAACTATTAGAGATGAAAACTCTAAAAGAACTTGTCCCTGAATTAATGAATTAGATAATTATTGCAATACTAAGTAGCAATGTTACGTGTATAATTAACTAACTTGACTTAATTCAACTGAATTGCTACCAGCATGAAATAAGAAGGCTAGAACAATGAGTGATATTGTTGGTACATATGTATTGATGCTGCACAGTATGCTCTACATATACACAGCAAGTAACAAGATACATTCAGTAATAGTTGTAATTGAGTTAAGCCATCTAGCGATATAATATATGTAATTCACTTTCATATTATGCAAGTTACCAACGGACTAAATTGATCTCATACAGTTTCGACTGATCAGACTGATAGCTTGGAAATCGATTGGTTATTTTTTTTTTAAATCGTGTACGTCTTTGGTAACCTATAAAAGTGATATAATAGACGATATATGGAAAATACTAATTGTACACGAATAGAACCGAACAGACCGAAAATAAATTTTCTCTTGGACAATACAATGGTCAGCTTAAAGAATATCTAGCACCAAACATAGGCCTACATGTATAATAAATTCTAGGATGTATTTTACCGTTTGGGTATCTATCTACCCACCTCTATAAACTCAGGTATTTTTATTTATAGTGTCTACACTAAACAAAACGTAAATCAACATGGTAACAGACTTTACAGTAGTATAAAGGTAAGCAATCCCATGTTTAGATGTATACGTTTGTATTACTTGAATATATTTTTACGGTAATATATATATATATATATATATATATATTTGTAAATGAAAATATTTATAAATCTTCAGGTCGTACTTTTTGAGATCTACATTCAAACCATTTCTCAATCATAATCCACACTATTTATACTCTTGAAGATATTATACTTTTGTAATTTGATGTATGGCGTTTTATTAGGATTCCTCCAACGTTCACGATACTTGAAGAATTGTCGAGAGAGGAAAACTGTTCCGAAAAGTACGATAACGATTTTCTCTTGAAAATGTCAGAGGGCAGCCAAACTCGAAGGCAAGGCTATAGAAACTGTTATTGATAATCGAGAGAAAATCTGTTGTTTTTTTTATAAGAAAATAGGGAAAAAACAAAGAAAAGAAAAAAGTGATTTTATTGTCACTCCGGATGCTACATTCTATGCGTATAAAAACCATTTGTGCGCAAGACTGCTTTTATCGACCCTTATACGTACAACAATTAGGAACAGTCTTTATGTATACAATGCAACACTAACACGTACATTGACTACGATTGATAGTATAGGTAGGTATTAGTGAAGTGAGATTCACTTTCATTTCGCCGAGGGTGCCGCCCATCGAAATGGTCCAAATTGTCTAAGAATACTTCGAGAAATTCTTATATGTCACGGAAAGAGAACATTCCTTTAATACACATAAATGAAAGCTATATTTCAAGACTCTTATTCTACTTTTATGTAAACGAAATGTTTGATAAAATCTTCATAGACAATTGATTGTGCAAAGTGTGATGGGTTTTTCTTCAATATTACAAACTTGCTTACCTAATCTGTTCACCCGTATTTACCTATCTTTGTTAGGAGAAGGGTAATAGTAGAAAAAGTACAGACACATATTGTAACTGATTTGTTGATAGATAGCATTTTTTATTGTCAATATTGGAACACTCTTCCTGTAATCTTGACTCCAGTAAGTTAATATATTATAGATCAGAAAACACATTACAGATGAGTACAAAAGGCACACACACACACACACAAATATATATATATATATATATATATAAATGTGTAATATAAATGCTATATATTTACTGACCATATGATTGTAGCACATTCTGAAAGTGCGAAGCCTAATGTCAGATTTAAGGAAGGACTTTTCTGTGTCTTTCATTTATAACTGAAAGCGTGAACGATGAATTTCATCTACCTCTTATGAGGTGTAAATGTAATTTCCATATCAATCTTAACAATACAGGGCCTAGCTTCATTACCGGTATAATCTACATTTTAATTGTATCATTTAGGCCTACTTTAGAGTTAGAAGGTGAAAACGATATTAACGAAGAAATCCGACTATTTTCATATACTTCAAATTGAATTATTTACATATTATTCATTTGCTTTCTTGAGAAATAAGTACATTTACATTCAATTTACGATTAATTTAACGATTTAATTGTATTTCCCGTATTGCATAAAATTATTGCATGCTTTTACTAGAGAAACACGCTATAGAATAGAAAACTTGAAAAATACAAATAATATAAAATATATACTATCATTCTTAATTAATTATAGTGTTAAAATAGTGAAAACATGGCATTTATCAATTAGCCTAATTTTATGTTGCTTTTGTGTATGCCTGAACACAGCAATTCAATGCATTTGACTAAATCTTTGTCTGTGATAAATCTACATAAAATGCAATAACTATAGCATAGAACACGTCTTCTATTTACGTGCTACCTCTTCGCGAATGAGCTATTTTGTAAAATTTAGGATGCAAATTCATTGAGATTTAAATCATTCAGAGTATTAAATGTATTACAATGTTTTCATACGTTCAGAGTTTTATTCCCGATTGTTATGACTCTGTCAACTCAAAAGAGGTTTCTGACTGTAAACATAGACTAAAGATATGCTTTAAATTAAAGGATAAAATATAATAAGTATCGGTGAAGTTTGGTCAACATCTATAACATCAATACGAATTAGTTTCTTTTATCTGGTGATTTTAGTTATGTATACGGTAGGTTTACTTCATATTTGGTATGGATTAAAAAAGTAAAACCATATCAAACAGAAATAGTTTCTGTGAATCTGACCACAAAATGAAAAACCACGTCATTCGTGTTTTATATTTCACGCGAACAAGTTTATAAAAATAGTACATCAGTTTAAAATACGGAAGTATTAAACAATAATCCATCTTCAAATGATATTTGAACAAGTGCTACATATAGTAGGTTACACAAAATAGTATAAACACATGGTATAATTTCCTACTTTTAGTAAATAACGGCAATTATTGTAAGTGTGAATTCCTACAGGTTTATTTGACCTAAGTAGTTAGACATATATAAACGTTGTACTGTATAAACTCTACCACGATATTGACATTTAGGTTTCGCTGGCATGCGGTTGGCGATGATAATCGATGGATAGCAATTAGCTTCTTATAGCCTCAATCAATATTATTAGCTTATATGCCCTAGTTCGTTTTCATTTTAATTACAAAAAACAGAATATCTTCAAGAAAATAATATTTGAACAATTATAATGTTGTCCTCATTCGTAAAATGATCATCAATATCATAACACACATTTCAAAGATGTAGAGTCAAGCTATAGAGTACATAGAGTACATTTAAATACATATACACACATATACGTATACATTCGTAAATACTAATGAAATAATCTTTCGAAAATTATTCTCTATGATATTATACGTTTTACCTGATAATAGCAGCGCATTTAAATTTCAACGTTTTAAATTGGTTAAAATTCATATATAATTCATATATTCATATAAAATTCATATAGAGAACAGCGACATTATGTCAAGATTTCATTTTTAATAAACCCTATGGGAGTCCTGAAGAGAGACTCTTCAATGGCTACGACATGTCTGGTTGAATTAACACATCAAATGCATTTTTTTTATCACAACGATGCGTATAGGCGTATACGTGTTTGTACATTTTGTTTACTTATTTTTAATATTAGTAATAAGAGTAGAAGGAAGAGGACTTGGGTCTGGCAAACCCAAGTTGACATATTTTTGCCCTAATTTTATACACTTATCTAACGTTGTTAGAAAAAGTAGCCTATTTGGAAATGGAAAAAAAAATTACTCGATCAAATATTGATGTTTATTTGTATACTTATGTAAACTGGTATACACGAAAGAAGAAGGTCGTCTATGAAAAAGACAAACACAAAAAACACCGTTACATTTGTATAGCTGTGGTAATTTCACAGTATTTATGATTTTACAAAGGAGGTTTACGATTAAAAACGCAACTACATATTTATTAACCTTCAAAGTAACAAAGATATTATGTAATATCCCGTTGCTTTTATAGTTATCAGACGTGGATACACGTATGTATAAATTAGACTTCTTAACTTTTAGCTCCCAAATTTTAACATTCAAACAATAGTCAGTATCGAAGCAATATCCCTAACTCGATGCACACTGAAATACATTTAGAGTAGCAATATAATAACAAAATTATAATTGTTCAGTCTCAGTTTTGCAATACGTGTCAGTATCACAATATGCGGTAGTTGTTTTCCTTAATGACCCCACCAACAGCTAGTTTATTCGGGAGTATTTTTATTCATATTGGGTTCCCAAGATCTATTGGCGTCGGATGAATGATTAATGAGATGAGCTATCGACACTTGGCCACCGATGGTACTTCTTGCACTGCGTAACGAACTGTATGACATGACCTAGAGTTTAATTGACAAATAACATGTAATACGATGTGACAACGTGCACATCGTTGAATTCAGACGGTTAATTATAGCTCGTTTAGTATGCAGACAGCGAGCGTGCGTGAAATGATAAATAATTACAGATATTTCTGACTAATTATATCTTAAGATGAGGGTTGTACTTTGCAACACATTATTAATCACAAATTGTTACCAACAGCGTAAGTGATGTGTTAAATGAAGCCTGGAATTGGCATTAGATTGGGTAAGCTTATAAGTGTACCTGGGTTTGGTTCGTACTCAATTATTTAGGAAAAAAGTGCATAGTTTGACGCGAGTTAACTATAGTGTCATATGTGTAATGGAAAATTACAAATCTCGCAGCCAACCGAAAGTGATAATTTTCAACTGATCTACCTAATCATAACTCATATAACGATGTTATAGTAGGCAAACGCAGAACATGCGTTGCAAGATGAGTGAGATATTTGTAGAAACTAGAAAGTCTGTACACAACTTGAATTGGGCCTATATTTTTATGAAATATACCGAGAACTCGACACACCTTGGTTGAAAGTGTTAAGTCTATAAAGCCACGTGAATCAACGTGCGGAAGATACTGAACGGGGAATCGAATTACCAATATTTGACGCTGTTTGATGAAATTTTCTTCATTAAATAATTATTGTATTCAAAACGGCAAATCCGATCTCATTAAAAATCAATAATAATCTATAAGATATTTGTTTTACGTTCAGTAAAAATCTTAAGTTTTTTGAAAGAGATTTTTACTAATTTTTTTTTTTAAATATTCCAAATTAGACAGAATTTTGGCAACAAAATATACAAATTATTCATCTATTCTATTGAGAATGCAACAAATTTCATAAGATCGGTACCATGGTGCCCATCAGGAAACAACCAATTGTAAACTTTCCGTGTCACCCAAACTGATTCAATTATCTACCAGACTGCGTATTTGAACACTGCGACGCCCAATAGCACAAATGTTATCAAATAACTCACAGCTATGAATGGTTAAATCAATCAATATCATCCTTGTTTATGAGGTATTAATATACACCATCATTAAACAGAAACAGAGCAATTATAATTATCTCCAGTCTAGCACCAGGGGTTGATCACCGAATGTAATCCCACTATATACATGTCGTATACATATATACATAGAGTTCATTACACTTCTCTCTCTCTCTACAACACATACACAGGCTACTAAGAGGAGATCACATCGACCTCTCTCGCACTCTATGACTGTGTGTCGTTACTCTGCTTGCAATCCAATTTTAATTGATTTAAGTGGATTTTAATGTCGACTTGGCAGTGCAGTTAGTACTGGCTGCGTTCAAATCGGTAATCACACCCGATTAACATATTGTTCCCCCCACGTATATAGCTGATGAATTAGTTGGAAGAGTGTGATATCCCTTTCCTCTTCCCCGATTTCCGGCCGTGGTCGTGTGGTCTGCCATTTGACAAGTATACAACCAAAATAGTTTGTTACGTCATTCGAATTGGTGATTTTTGCAAGTGGCTAATGGTTCGGGTGCGATTATGAATGTCAATGTGAATGGTGGTGAGATCGAAAAGAAATACACGTTGGAATGTATAACAGATTGCAGTATTCGGAGCCGGAAAACGAGTGAAGAAGCTCATAAAAGGAATATTAAAATTGCTAATTATTTGCATTACAGTGGTTTGATGAGCACCTATGGACCTGCTTAATATTTGTGTCATGTTAAATTGTATTTAAATCAAGATAATGTGATAAGCTTATTGTTTTTAATTTACCTTTCAAGTGAATAAATTGATATTGATAATATTATTATTATTGTTATTTTTTCATTTTTTTTACTAACATCGAAATTTGATACGAAGTCATTGTTTCCAAAATCAAGGTTATGGTTAAAGTAGGACTATAGGATTAAAATTAGAATCAGAAGGAATTATAGAATATTATAATAATTATTATCTGCTAGTTAGTAGTGACAGTGTAGCCTATCTGCAGTAAAAAGTCACACCTTTATAATTGGAATTAAAAGAAACATATAAATGGTAACTAGAAAACAAATATTTCAAAAAAAAATGTATATGTATACATCATTTCACTTGCACACTTTCAACAAAGAATGCATACAGACATCTGTGTTATCCTCCCAGACTTGATTCGTTCTTATTTCAATTCGCGAGCACCGCCTTAATGCTAGGTCTGGGCGTCATAAGGACGTACAACCTGGCTGGGTCAAGGCCTTTGACCTTCACTCTTCTCTTCCATAACGTATTAATTTCTCTTGCTGGATTTATAACCACTTTTCACGTAGATTTCTCTATTCAATGTACACATCATCCAAGAACTTAGACCGAGATGCATGTTGAAGTTCTAGTGGCTTGTGGTTGGTTCAGGAAAACCACCAGACGATCGAAACACCGGCAGTATCCATGAAAGAAAAGTTCGTCTAACAATTGAATAATCGTGAAAAATGTCGATCATTACATGAACTCTCTGTAACTTCAGAGATTTAACGATTTTGAAAGATGCAGCTGCTTTTTTATCGTAAATCTCTTCATGAAGAATTGAAAATACCCTAAAATACCATCAATAATTTGAGGGTTATATTTATATTTTTTATAATGGCAGAAGACCTTCCGAATACAGGACCTCGGTTTGTAAGCCAAAACATTGAAAAGGATTCAAGTACCACAGTAACCATGTATAGGCCTAGAAGCGCAGAGTGATTTCATTTTTATTTCATGTCATTTTCGAGAAAAGAATAAAATGTAAAAAAATCCTCAAAAATTCAACCAAAGCTTTGTTTAAAAACTTACAAAATGATACATATTATTTTACGAACATTTTCTAAATTCGAACTTACGATGTGATTTTGATGGCCACTTTCCCGGGATGGGTCTACGACAGGCACACTTCTGATATTCAAAGTATAGATTTATAGAATTTAAGAAATCGTAAGTTATAACGGAGAAAGTCACAGAAAAGTGTCATAGAGGATTCTCTTTAATTCGAATAAAGAGAAACCAAACGGCGCATGGATTCACTTTTTCAGAACTCTGTGCCTAACATAAATAAATTAAATTCGAAGTAACATAACTTGACCAAGGATATTATGTAGTAACAAAAAACCAGACTAGGAAGCCAAATAAAGACAGACATTGTCAATAAAAGTCTAATTGTTTCGCAATTAAATCCCAAACACCAACACCCAACGATCACGTCGACTCACCATCAACTAGCTACCCTATATGTAGGTGACCTCTTATAACAAATAGTAGAGTAGCCATTTATAGAACATAGGTAAACCTACACAAATGAGTTGAGTAATTATTTCGGTAACAACAGTCACGCCTTTACTTATAAGTTTGTCATAGGATGGATAAAGATAACAAAAGGTACACTAAAAATAACAAAATAGATCATGTAGATTATTATCGTCCATGCCCATGTTTCAGTCTATTGGTAATCCATCAATTACAATAGTTATCATATGAGTTTAAAAATATAACATATGAGAAGAGTTTCGTAATTTAATATTTATTTTTATAGAAATAATATCGGATTGAATATCTATATTCCATTCGATTAGCTTTTTAGGGAATGGGGATCGAGAAATTATATTCATTATATACAATGTACATCGACAGTCTATTCAGCAGAATCAGTTTTTCCCCGATAACTTTCAAACAATGAATGGTTTTAAAAGTCTAGTTTGGTAGGAATACGGATCTTTATAGTGCCATATACAATAGACATATAACCTATGAAACGATATGCTTATTTTTACCGTTTAAATATCGCCACAAAAATAACAGCGTTTCGCTAATTAGATTCCAATTGTATGTATGTGCTTGTAGATTTATTATTATTTCTTATTAGCGCGCATAATAATATAACCATATACGTTCCGCTTGCTTTATTCATAATAATTTTATAACGGATGGCATTGCTTACGTGAATTCCGAAGATTTTATTTCAGGATAATCTAATGTACTTTTATTTTTTTTAACATAATCACGATACCATGACAATGATTTTCTATTCGTTTTTATTACATGAAAGTGACCAATTATCCTTGTTCCTGCATATAATTGGACCTAGGAAGCGGTTATCTTTACCAGAATATCTATACCCGGTACGTGAAGAAACTGAAAATCGGTTCGTCTTACGAAAACAAACAGAAATTTTAGCATTTTTGTGTGTGGATCTTTTTCATATCTTGTTATATATCATAACCGAGATTATTTCTTTGATTATAAGAGGTTTACCTCTAAAATATTGAATACGTATAGCACGACAAAACAAATAAAGCTTATATAATGATTACATTTTTAGAGCCGAGTGATCAGAAGGTGAATCAAAACTTTATATATATATATATATATATATTATAACGTAATTAATTCAACTATGAATAACTATTCAACTATTCAACTATTGACACTCCTTCAGTTGTATTATTGTTCATTGATGAGCCATTAATTTACAGTTTTCAAAGACCAAGACACATGATAATTCATCTGTCATCAAAAAAATTAGCAACCATGTGCTGATTTATGTTTTAGTGCACAAAGCAATAAAATGCTCTACTAGGTTGAGCTGAGTAAATGAGGAGCTATAACACAATATAAGTAAGGTGAGAATGGATCATTAACCAATTATCACTTAATAAGACGAAATAACACAAGTTTGAAGTAGCAAGCTGTTGTGAACATTCGCATTAGGCCTAGTTCATACAAGCACAAGTAGGTATATATAGCTACACTAGTCTGCTGGCCTAGTGGCTTTACATTTTATATTATAAAATGTAACATTGTTCGAATTATATAATATTATAGTTTTGTAGACATATACGGTTTTGCTAATAGGTCTTTTCAGCTATCAACAATTCATCGTTCCATTGTCACCCGCTACCTCATTCATATTCTCCACATAACTTAGCTATTTGAAGGATACATTGACAAAAAAAAATATGAAAACTAATTTGAGGTAAACATTATCATATAATTATGATGGTTTACTATCATAGAAAAGTAAGCAATTTAGTTGATAATTATTTTATTATTACGCACTTAATTTTTACTTTTTCTCGAATTTTTAACAAATAAATTGTCACTTTATGAAATTCTCCAGTTAAAAAGAACCATTTTGAATCATACATCAATCATGTTGAATATATTCGAAACAATGTACCGGTATACTTAGTATGATATAATTATGTCTAATTACTACAACGTTTCTCAGTCGTTAGCAGCATCGGTGTCATGAGTTGGATGAGCGATAACACTAAGAGCTTTCTTTGTCACAATTTCAAGCATATAATAATGTAATTATTTCATAAAGTGTTTGTTAATTGGGTTAATGCGGTGACAGCCGACAGGGATTCGCGCCGTGACGATTATGCAATTTGCCATGCGTTTCCTACGCGAATACGGCCTCAATAATTTCCTAGGCGTATGAAAGCTCTTCCAAGGAGTTCTAGAGTGGATCGTTTTTTTTAAGTGAAATTAAATTATAGTCCTACGAAAGTAATGAAGGGGCTTGTACGTATGAGGACACTGCACAAATCGATTTGAACGCACGCACTTATATGAGTGACAACGATTTATATCGAAGGTATTCAGTTAATACTGTGGAAAATCAAAGTATTTTACACTGATGGTGAAACCGATATCGTATATATATATATAATATGATTTTAGGATTCTCTCAGGTTATTACAGTTATTGTTGTAAAAGAGACAGACAACAATGTCGCATAAACTGATATAAACAAACACAACTTTTGTTAGTTTTTACAGTTCGATATAATGTTATGTTACTTATTTTTTACTTTCGAATTAAGTTTATATAGGCCTACATATAGAATTGTTCAAGTAATAATTATTGGCTGTTTGTGCATTATTTTTTTCTCTCTAAAATGATCACACTATAATAACGGAAATGCAATTATATTTTGCTATCTAATTTTAGAATAATGTTCGAAGAGGTGTGCTTGGGAAAAAAGGGAAAATAAATGGGAAGGTTCGGAAAGCGGTTATAGGACTTATGCGAATTATGCCCAAAGGCTTTTAATGTTACACGAGGCTTATGAGAATGATTTAGGGTTCAGTATAGTTTCCTGCCATTGTGTTTATGCCAAGGACTATAACCCTTAGAAAACGTATCCATGTAGTACCTTCAGAGGAATTTATTTTATACTGTTACAGGACCCCTACCCTGAGATAAATGAGATGTGAGAAAAATAAAAATGAGTGAGAAAACGAGTACCGGTATCTCACATAAAATATGAGATGCAATATGTCATTATTATATGAGATAGTTTCCTGAGATAAATGAGATGTGAGAAAAATAAAAATGAGTGAGAAAACGAGTATCTCACATAAAATATGAGATGAAATATGTCATTATTACATGAGATAGTTTCTCACTGCCTTTTCGCACATCTCATTTATCTCAGGAATAGGGGTCCAGTACGGAGAGAGTATATCGATGTTTAATGAGTTGGCTTGTTTTCATATTTTTCCATTTTGACTCGTACGATGAAAGTATACGTAAAATTTATGTTTCAAAATCTGACTTTGAAATTCACTTTTGACGCATCGTATAAATAAAAAATACAGCTTATAGTTTCCTTTTATCTACGGTCACTCGGCCAAGTTTACCCCGACTCACAGAAATATTCGTAAAAATGATTATAAATGTAGTCAACAGTAAAAGTGCTACTCTCCTGCTCTTACATAAGTGTATATGTAGGAGGGCCTTTCTGCTTCTATTTTCATGTGTTGGTTTGATCACGTGAGAGGAAATTGGCAGAATTCACGATGTCACACTTAGCATTCGAATTATTGCTCAATTGTTGAAAACAAAAGTGGTTTTGATGTTTGAGCCAATTGTGTCATATGCATCTAATGACCCTGGCACCACTTTTGGAACATTCATGTCTAGAGTCCGATGTGTGCACATCTTGATTTACAACCAGATATGATGCGGTGAAATAGCAAGACATGTCAGTCAGCTGATATACTATACATGCTATTACATTGTTTTCATTGTTTCACATCTACATTGTAATCATGTTTTCAAGTAGGCATATAGGGCATTATTCCTGTAAGTTGTGAATCGTAGGTAGCTAACTGTCTTATCTGATGATTTTCTATTCATGAGTATATAGGTAAATGGCATTTTTGTGATGGTAATATTCATAAATATGTTGGAAGATACGACAGTCACAACGTATAAGGTCCTTAATATTGACACTTTAGAAAATCAATGTAAAAAAAAAAAAAACGTAACGGCAATCAATGCATGTTATTGTATAATGTATCCAGGAAAAATAACGAGTTTATTCAGTTGATTCCAAAAAAAAGAGATTAAATGTAAAGAACTTGTTTGAGATTTGATACTCTTGTATTTTGAAATGGACTCTTTTGACATCACGTATTTGCTATCCAATGTATAAAATTACGACGAGTCAAGCTAACGGTAATTTTAAGTTTTTAACTGTGCAGTATTATTTCATATACGCTCAGAATGAATAGAATACGCAAGAATAAATGAAATAAAATGAAGAAATCGAATAAAAGTCAAACAATTAGTCAGTAACAAGTTTCTTTCTTACATAACATAATTTTGTTGAAACAATTGTTTGAAGAGTGAAAACTCGCAAGTTATTTACATGAATATTATTAATATACCCATTCATGTTACTGATAGGTAGGCCTATATTATTTATTTCAAAATGATTATTTTTGGAATGGTTTGAATTTTAGTACAATAACTATCATTCAGAGTTATGAACTTAATGATACATGGATAGGTTAGGTATTATCAAGTATAAATCAACCTCAAACTTTATTTCAGTATTTCCCACGTTTTTCGGTTAGCCCTATATTTTGATAACTCAACATTTTATTTTACCAATGTCAACTTCCTCAGAATACTATAGAACATCATGTTAGTATTTATGAACTAACTACCGGTAGATCCTGCAAGAGGATATCGTAAGTCTCAATTATAAAATCTGGGCCGACACAATATCTAGTACGTCACTTTGAGCATCTAGTAGGCCGTACATCTCATTGGTTGATTTAAAAACTCGTATCAACTTAGCCAGGACGTGGCTACTTCCTGCCGAACATACAACTTGCCTCTGTAATAGGATTGCATAAAGTAGTCTTGTAATATGTTCTGTGTCGTATTTATATATGATCTAGGTATCTTTTTTATGCAAGGTTTTAACGACGCATGAATTGGCGTCGGACGAATGGTCAATGAGATGATGCAATGCAGATTTCTTACGTAATAGGAAGGACAGTGGAAAGGAATCATATTCTAGGAACCATCCAGGAATATACAGAAAGAACCGACGAAAACCTAAGTAAAGATTTACTTAAAGATTTAATTAAAGGTCGATCTACCCACACAGTGTTAACGAGTTACCACTAACCTACCAGTGCTGTTTTCTCTATTTTCTTTTTCAACATGTTACAAAATTTTTATTAGCCTCCCTTCAAGTCATTGCCTTTGAAATTGATGTCAAGTCGGGCGTGGATTCGAGTCCCGCATAAGGCATGGGTTTTTGTAAACAGCATGCACATATCACCCGCTCATTTGTACCATTTGTAAGTTATGCAAATAATAATCATTGTCATCATTATTTTATAAGGAAAAGGAGGCACACTGTCTATAGTTTGCTGATGTATACGAGCTTATTATTCAAATTATTATGAAGTGCTGAGTATTAATTTTAAGTTCAGTACTGAAGGTTTTATAATGATTGATGATTTTCAATGATTCAATGATTTTTTACTATTATAATTATTTATTGTGGTAGTAAAGACTGACATATTCATGCCAAATAACGGCACGTAAATGTCCATCCTATTTTGAAAAAATATCTTATTCAATATTATCAAGTTTCAACTATAATACAATCAGAAAGCTGTACAACATATAAAATAGCATCCAATGCAGTATACCTATAGGCACGAATTATTAATAAGAACATCATTTTTCCCACAGCTGTGGAGAACAGTTTCATATTCAAATGTATTTCAATTTATAAAATTGTACTTATTTTTTATTTCTCTCACGCTTGTAAAAACAGTCGTATTGGAGAGTAGTCACAAATCCTTCATTTATTCAATTTCAGATGCTATCGCTGGACTGTTGTACATATAATTATTTTTCAAGATGGATGCGAAGTTTGATCGAAACTCGGATCATTCAGTCATATTGAATGGTATACTTGCAGGCTCGAACCGCACGTACGCTTGTGGCGTGAGATAGGGGAGATGGTTCATCAGAATCTTCATCGAGAATACACGTGTACTCGTACACATGATAACAGTAAAAAAATCAGATATATTTTACTGATGGAATATTATTCGATTATATATATATATAGGGTATAGTTGTCGTTCAACGTAAAAATATATAAATATAAATATATATATATATATATATATATATATATATATACTAAATACATAAACGACATAATAACAAAAATGGTAATTCGTATAGGCCTATTCACGCGAGATGAAGGCTTAAAAAATACTCGTGCGATTGTGGTTATGTGGTGGTCGATAGGACCCGGCTTCATCTCTCATGAACACAAGCATATACTCGTAAATACATTTGGTTTGTCTGATCGATTCTGCGGATAAAAAGCTGTGTTCAGAATGTGACCTCCTGAATCCCAGCTGGGTAAATAAAGTGCACATTTCTCTTTCACTGGTTGCACGCAAATCGATTGAATTTCACGTGAAGTCGATCCACCACAAATCATGCCGTAGTTCCGACTAGACGCATACGTCTCTTTAAATCGATTGGCAGAAGCTGACATGCAATTCGATGGAGATTTGGGTTGTTATTCGTGAGTAGGATGTGTTTTTACGCGAAATGATCAATGAACACGAATCAGCGACATGTGTGTATGTATTTTATCAACGTCATCATCGGATTAAATGCATGATATTAGTCACTACTCAACAGAAAAAAATGTATGGTAAAAAAGAACCACATTTTCATCGCTAAAAATGAATAACTTGAAGTTTTTTAAATTAAAGTCAACAACTGATGTTGTGTATTAAAACTACGGAATTGTATTTACTTATTTATATTGGGTTCAACGACGCACTGTACCGATGACTAAGATCTATTGGTGTCGGTGAATGATATATGAGATAATGAGATAAGAGGTTATTTTATTAGGTGTTTTTGGATAGTGGGGAGGAGTCGGTCGTGGCCTGTTGTTAAGGAACCATCCTAGTATTGCCCTGAACGTTAGAGGGAAACCACGTAAACCATGGCTGGAATCGAACCCCGGTCTCCTGAATGACAGTTCAGAGTGATAACCACTCGACCTCTCGTCTAAGTACGAAATTTATGAGTTTCAAGAAAAACTTTCAGCGAAATTTATCGACTGACAGTTACAGTACAGGTATTCTTTGCCATCGATACTCTACCATATGCCATATGCTTAGGTATATACCTATAAGCATAACCTTCATGCACTTACCTACTCTGTGTATCAAATCTAAGAGTATATAATTAATATAGGCAAAGTTAAGCTCTATTAAACACCGTACTACACTTCAATCTTTCTCTTCAAACGCGGAAGATCCAAATTAATAAAACGTACTCTTAGTAAAATTAATTGACTAAAAAATTCTCTCTATCTGATAATTTGCTTATTTCATTGTTTATGTTTAGACCTGAATATATTGTAGTTTGAATGAAACGTTTCTACTTTTAATTGTCGAAACCACTAAATTTCCCTAGAGACTTCATTAAAATAGTATTATTATACTATCGTGTATAACTTGACGAAATATTAATGTTTTGGAAAAGAGCCACATTCTGTCGAGATATTTGTGATGAAAACGAAAGGAAAAAACTTTCTTGGTAATTTATTTGTATTGCGGGTTAACGACGCATTGTGGTGATAACTACGATCTATTGGCGTCGAATAAATGAATAATGAGATGATGAAGGTTTCGTAGGAAGCAGAATAGAAAACGGTCGTAGCCTATGGGACAACAAAAACCTTTGTAAAGATCGCTGCTGGCGGTCATTGAAAGTGGTCATAAATGACGGTCCAAAGCTTCATCGGTAATTTCCGATATAAAAATGTATCTTATATTGATAGGGTATTGTACTTCACGGCTCTTCTTAGAAAAGGTAAACAAGCTCAGGACAGAACTTATCATACAGAGGTGAATAATAGTATCGCGGTAGGACTCGGTACTTTTAAAAATAGAGAAAATCATCTTTACTATTTTGTCTATGTTCCTTGAACCAGTGTAATTGAATAAAAAGTGTATCAACTCCAAGATACGTGTATGCTCTTTGATTGATATGACAATCTATGTTTGAGAATTCAATCAGTTCTAAGATAAAACGTTAATGAATGCCAAGAATGTGCTAAAAATTCCTCGACGTATTATCTTGAAACTGATTGAATTCACACCAAAAGGATGTCATATTAATTAAAGAGCATGAAATTATATTGGAGTTGATATACTTTTTATTCAATTGAGCCAGTTCTTGAGCATGGAAAAATATATTAAATATCTGTTTATCTATCTTTATAAGCACCGTGCATGCACCCCCTTAAAGAACCGATTGATGGTATAGCGGGAATCGGTCCCAACAGACATACATATCAAAAATATTAAACATGGCATTTGTAGGTTATAATGATGAAGGAGTCGTTGCTATGACGGTTCAACTCAGTAACTGATTGATTGATTGGAAGAGACTATAATCGAAGCTAAGTTGAATGTTAATGAATTGTCATCGAATGACACCTTTTGTAAAGGCGTTTGAATTGATGCCAAAATAGCACCTCGCTTCTCATTTCGTGCAAGTAATCACCTTCTATTGTACTCGAAGCGTCCGCAGTACTTCTTCCGAGTAACACATCCACACTGATTTGCATTTTACTTACAAGTTGAATCTATTAGTTAAATAGGCTGCGAAGCTTACGTCCACTTCGCATTCCATAAATGAGTGACATTCTTGACGCTCGATACTGGGTATTCTATAAAATGTATTCTTTTGAAAGCATCACATTCATATCATGAACTATTCACGAGGCATAGGGGGCGGATGCTGACACTTATGGTAATGGTATTTTTTGTATGTTTTCGACTGTATTCTCCCCAGCTGATCCCTATTAGTGAGTTTTGGGGTGGTGGCCAATACCAAAAATCGGTTCAAACGTGAACAGTTGAACCATAAAATGGTTGAACTATATATCGTGAAAACTCTCAAGAACAATATGTACAATTTGTTTCATTCGATTTTATCTCGATTTCAGCCATGGTTCTTCAAGAAAATATACTTGCTTTATAACCAAGAAATTGGATCTAGTCAGAACTCGAGCACGATTTATGATATTGATAGTCGTTCAAAACCCAATATCACATAAAGATAGCATTTTGTTGCAGTCTAAAAATATGAATAAAGACGTTGGAGAAACAATAGACATAAACATGAGTATTTTATTGTATATTTCGAAATTTAAATCTGATATGACTATATACTCTCTCTTCAACCTATAGCTATAGTAACATTCACATAGTGAAACTCTAATTCCTTTTAAATACGACGTCCGAAGTCGTCCTCTATGAATTGAATTATTGTCCACCATACGTTGAATAGACTTGCATATTATACGTTCGGATTGGATATCGACTTGATTATCATACTTTTTATTAAAAAAATCGAAAGTCTGGTTAAGTCAATAACTTATTAATGAATTATAACAGTAATATATATAATATACATTCATGTTAATACCATATATTTACTAGCAAAATGATAACATTTGAATCGTAAATGGTTGGGTATAGAAAGGGAATCGAGTTGCCAACAAACTTTTTGACGCATTATCCCCTGGCGTAGGGCCAGTGCTGTGCTGGAATCACTTTCCCATGTTAATGTCATATGGCAGTGATGAGGGTAGCATACCTGCCAGGCGCAGTATAAGATGGTTGGTTTTATTGTTACAATTCTTCATATTTTTACTTTACTATTCTCTTTTTGAATGATATTTACGGTGCTCAGTTGAGTTATCCCTCGGAAGAAATATAAGATTTATGGCCTTTTTCTGTAGAAAGTATACAAGAACTATCTCAAATTGATGATATGAACAAAGTCTGAGCACCTGAATTTAATTTTGATTCCAATTACGTATACTTGTGTAGTACTGTCTATGATATGATATCATAATTATGTAATGTAATTAGCATATTAACACTAAATGCTCAATGATTACCAGTGAAACACTGTCAAGACCTATGTTTAGAATGGTTCATAAATCATAGATCATGATTATATTATATTGACAATTAATACTGTATTTATAATTTTATTTGAAATACCATAACCTTGTGCGGAATACGCATAATTGCTTGGCACTTACACAGTTAATAAGATGAGCTTCATTGAATACCTTGAAAGGTACTTGTGAGTTCCAGAATGATTACAATTTAATTTACAGAATCTTGATATTTCCTACCACGTTTTTTTTTTCATGTCACAATACACTTACCAGACACATGATGATCGCACTGCTGTACCATTTGATAATCACTTGTTACTATAAAAACATACTTCTCATCTGCGTGGTGATATGAGATAGACAGTATATCAAATCATTGTTCACTGTGTGTGTGTGTGTATTAATATTTTCTAGCACCTAGAATTGCAATGAGCAACAGCGTGCGCTCGAAATCGATATTTGAGCTCGCGCAGCCTTCCTCAAAATACACAAACAAGTCCAACGTCACAGTTAAAACCGGGCGAATAGCGCACCACTAAACACCTGATACGTATTCTCAACATTTCAAAATTAATGATCTACCTTGTGAAGACTGCGGCACGATCGAGTGAATATCAATAATAAATGTTACCAATACCGCTCCGCAGAGCGATCGACAGTCGACTGACTTTGTCTACATCAACCGAGAGCTCCATCTGTATTTTCACTCCAAGTCCAACCTCCTCCCCTCCAAACCAGTACCAACTGATGAAAAACGTAGTCAGCTAGACGGCTACGAGCAGCGGGTTACGGTTGGTATCGGAAGTCTCTCTCTCTTTATTACGCTCGCGCACGTCTCTCTCTCTCTCTCTCTCTCTCTTTTTCTCACTCTCACTTTATCTCTCTCACACTCTCTCGATACTAAGTCTAGTTGTATATTAGGGTTTTGTTTTATATATTGGACGGCGTTGCCATCAATTTTATAAAGGACATAGATTGATTTTTCGGTGTTTTTCTGACATGCACGTGTATATAAGTTGCATGGAAGATGATGAATTTCTTCATTTTTTACGTCAAGTTTCTTTCACGTTGTACTTTATAATAAAAAAATAGCAATACAAGATGTTTGGTAATGTAATATTTCGACCTATTGCCGTTTCATGATGAATATACAGTGTATGTGGCATATCCTTTATATGACTCTGTACATGTCTGCCTATTTACATTATCTTAATTTTAATTTAATTAATTACCATACCAAATAGGAGATAGCTGCTAGACTGCTTCTATAAAACTGAACTACCGGTACCAGCAGAACGTAAAAAACAGGCAATAGATTTTCGTGCTAGCAAAAACCCGTCACACCGTTGCTAACTTATGAATATTCAAATTTCGAGATATGAATATTGGCTCCAAATAGGTAAAGCTTGATCGAAAAAGAGAAGTCGGTTTTGTTTACGTCTGATATCTGTTAGAACCTATGCAACAACACAGCTTAACTGTTTTAGAAAAGGACTTGCCCAATGGCTCATGCTGTTTATATATATATATATATATATATATATATATATATATATAAATATTCATTCATCCATTATAATTATAGAGGTAAAATGAGGATTCCAAACGAATGCCCTCTCTTTAATTGTCTGTTGTGCCCATCCTTCAAAGTTGACATAAATATATAAAAATATAGTTTCGGTCACCCCCGCAAATTTAACAAACCCTGAGGCGTTAAGAGTTTATCTGATATAGTATATCGATTTATGATATGTTTAATAATTTGAATAATACAAACACGTGTGCTGTAACCTATATTGTTAGAAAGTATTAATCAATATTATATCATTCTCTTGAAATATAATTTAGTTTCGTGTCGACATCATTGTTATAATCTAAATGACAATCAGATTCACCTCTAGACGCGTATGTGGCACTATTGATGACGTCACAGCAAGTCGCTGAAACATAACCACCGCCGTCACCCGCCTCTCACTTCCGGTAAAACGAAACATGCTTTCGCAATAGTGCGTTCCCGTGGTTACGTTAACATCGTAATTTCACCCCTTTTAATTTACTTATCGGCTCCTCCATTTGCAGTGAATGTATATATATATATATATATATAGTAACACATCTGTATTGATTTTATATATTTCTAGGCGTCGGTGTATAAATCTGGTGAACACAGATGGATTCACTTTTTTAATGATCAATTTTCCACTCATTATTACACCGTTTATACTTGTTATACTCATTATTTGTTGGCTTCATTTTATTCGCATATCTTTCAAACCTTTGTTTACGTTGTGAGAATCGAACACCGTACATGGGATCGAGTTAATAATTTCTTAGCAACACATTTTCGATTTAAGCCTAATCGATTCATTTATTTATATTGCATTCGACGACACACTATAAGATGACTAAGATCTTCTGGCGTCGTTGCAGGATGAATGAGATGATGGGAAGTTGAGATGAAAGGTTATTTCATTAGGAGTTCTTTGATAATGGGAAGGAGTCGGTCGTGGCTGGTTGTTAAGGAACCATACCATTATCGAGCCAAACGACAGAGGGAGACCACGAAAAGTCTCTGTCAGGATGGTCGACCATGGTGGGAGTCGAACCCCCATCTCCAGAATAATGGTTCATACATAACGTGCTATATAACCAATATGGTCCACCCGTCTCAGTGAATTTCCATTTCTATTCTCATTTTCGATTTTCCCCTTCAAAAAAACATCAACTAAGGATATCAATCCCGTGTTTTTCAATTGGAGAAAAGCTATGAAAAGACATTAATGTAAAGTTTGTAGGCCTATTTCTATTTTTGAAAATTGACTGACAGCGGTACCTACCCCATGTTGTCATTTTTAATGATACTACAGTAAAATACGGAACACTCGCATTTGCGTGTTAGTTATATACACCTTTTGTCGCCCTATTTCCGATCAATATGATTCATCTGAAACCATCAGCAATGTTGCAATTAGCTATTTACCGTGCCCATGGTCTATTATATGCCACTGTATAGTGGTATTGATACCATTTCCGCCCGAATTGGCGACGCGCCCTGAACCATTCCAATACGGTTTCTATATGCATATTGAATTAGATATCCCGTTTCAAACATGCTAATCAGCAAACTGGCAAAACCTTCCTCAAACTTGACTCCATAAAAATGAAACCTGTATTTCATATAGCCATATTAATCGTGAATGAGTCTTCTATAAGCTCATCTTCTTTACCGGTTATTTCATTATCAACTTTCGAATTTCTTATATTCCTGATTCATATCTACGCTGATCCCCATGGCTGATCAGGAACACACAGCCAACCTGATTTAATTCACTAATTATGTATTATTATCTCGTTATGATTAACATAATGTATTCATTAATGTATAGTTATCGACCTTCAGCTGTTCTGTGTTATACATAAGACTATAAGTAGTCCGCGAAGGACGTTCTTGATCAAGCCGAACTTGTTACATTTGGGCGGAGTTGCATGAAGAAAACTACTCATTATAAATAGCGAGACAGTCGGAAATTAAATTGCATTTATGTACGCGTAAATAAATTTTGTAATGGATATTTTTTCCTGTGATAACTGCCAATAAATCCTTTGACATTTAGAAATTAGATTAATTATTGAGAAAAATATTGATTTCGAAATATAATATAATTGGGTAGGTGTAGACCTATACCGGTATATTACTTATAGTATGTGATATGCTATTAATTATTGATTTTTTCCAATTGATTTTTTGCGCTTCGGATAAAGTGATTCAATCACACTGGAACTGGAATTATTATAATATAAAAGCTATAAATAATATATTATAAATATTAGTATTATACATTAACATATTTCGTAATGGATAACTGATTGAGCAACGCTTTGAGGTACTTCGATAAAAGATAAGTGTATATTTATTTCATGATATCCATTTTTTTCAATCCATATCATACCCTTTTTCTGCGAAGAACTTGACCGAGTCACCAAACGAGGGGAGCCGATCGACTGTCTCCCCTATGCGTTGGTACTAACGGCCGGCAGTGCCGATTGCTTAGCAAGGTTGCTCAACAATCAAGAAACTTTTGTCACCTGGCCTACGCGTGACAATTCCAGACAAGGAAATGTTATAATCAAAACAGAAAATAAGATCACAACTACTATCTAATTCTAACGCAATATGAGTCGTCATGTTCTTATTTAGCACGTTTACTTTTTAAGACATCGCCTATATCTGTGGGGCAAGACGTCATCCGTCTTGATCGTTTATTTAAACAGTTATTACATTCAGAATTGAATTGTAGATTGCAACAGATTATTGCGCGTCAGTATACTGGGTATCAATAATTGGATAATTTACCTCTGTGTTCAGTAGAAAAATTATAAATATATTCAATAAATTAAATTAAATACGGAAATATATAGATATAATTTATATATTTGGATGAGCGATAGTCATCCACTTCAATCCTAAGACTTCAATCCTAAGATTGGAGTGAAATCAATACTACTGTTATTTCAGAAAAAATGTGTAAACTTTGGAGAATCCCAATACGAATAGCACTGGGTGAAATGGAACACTTTTCACTTTAATACATATGACATGAAATTTTCACAGAATGTTGATATATGTACTGATTCATATTTTTATTACGTTTAAAATTATTTGTATAACTCGTTTTGGAGAAAATTATTGAATATATTGAAAAGATTACCAATATTGACAATAGAGTTGATCAAAGAAATCTACAGATTGCAAGGTGAGAATCAAATGAATGATAAGAATGAATGAATGAAGGAGTGAATGAATAAGGAAGGCTTAGAAATTCGAATACACAAGGTTTGTACATAGCTTTCGAGTACATTCTATGTACAAATTGCCGCTCATCTTACAACGCACAAGCGTTTTCCTAGTTGTATTGTTCACGATACAGAAAAAAACAGTATTGAATTTTACAATAGAATATGATGTATCATGCTAGACCTATAGTTACGTAAAGTGAGAATTAACTATCGATTAAATAAAGCTCATGAACTGTCCGCATATATCCTATATATATATATATATATATATATATATATATATATATATATATATATATATATATATATATATATATATGATAATAGGCGCGGTAATAGGTCCACCCCACCATCATATACCAAACACGATAGTGCTTTTTTGATAAGTAGGTTAACTTGAATAATTTTGAAAATTCATTATGATAACAAAAAGTGAAAATATATATATCTTGGTATATAGGGGAAATATATAAAAAATAAACTCAAATGTTTTTGACAGTGTGATCAAATTCGGTCTGTGCACCAGGTATAGCTTATACAGGATTATTATAACTGCAAATGCATTATATAAATGCAAATGCAGCTATCGAGAAACTCATTCGACATATGTGCGTGTACTTTACTTGATTGACATTATTGAATTTGAACCATTCTAGTTTCACTGTGAATTCGTTTATTGTTTTTGATATAAACATTCAATAATAATTGAATTGTAATTGTATTCATTTATTAGTTGAGCGTAGCCAAGACTTTCAGTCCATTTCACACGACATTAGACATGACCTTTGGAATTACCTTTTGATTAATAAAGACACTGTCTTAGTCACTAATAGACTTCAGTACAAATTAGTACAATAATCTAAATTAAAACTTCATCAAAGAAAACTTCATCAAAATTCAGTTTTAGCCATCCACAATTTCTAACAATATATCATAATTTATATTTTGAAGTCAAGTTTTTCCTATCTATAGATAAATGAAATTTAGCAGCTTACAAATCTGAATGTACCAACAATCTATTGACATTATTTCCTTTAGGCCTTTATTTTTTAAATGTATAATTAACTTTTCCACCTTTCCCATACACATACGACTTATGTGGGTTTTGTTTCACAATAATACAATAATATATTATTATTAAAATAAATTCTTATGTTTTCAAACATTTAGTTTTAGTTATTATTATTGTAAGCTAATCAAGCAATCTCAGACCAATGGGTAATTATTATAATTATACTAACCATAGCGATACTAACCTTCAAATACTAACTATACTAACTACTATACTATACTACTAACTATTATACTAACCTGTACCTCATTGAAAAACATGGAATAATATAAAAAAACTTGTTTTTATCGATTGTGTGAAAACTATTCAATTTACCCAGGAATATATCGGTATACACATAGTGTGTTGAAAATATAATATAAATTACAGCATATAAATAGCTTACAACATGTATAAACATGCACATAAAACAACAAATAACAACAGATAAACAGCAATAAGGGAATAATCAATTATTAAAAGTGTACGAAACTTGCATACCTCGCTGGCATTCCTTCAAACTACCCTTATAGGCCTAGTTGGTCTTGGTGTCATCATGAGTTTCTAGGCTTCGGATTTGTAATTCATGATATGTGAGCGATCGGTTTTGACTATTTTTTTTACCAACTATTGAACACGATTGGTGCATTTTATAATCATATAATTAATCACAAATCTAATTTATGAAGAAATCTGATTGCCTACATATAAATAACCAGGCATGATTGAATTGATCAATTGATAAATATATGGGCATTAAATTATAATATATTTCATATCATAATCATTGAACAATATTATTATTATTTATTATCATGATTAAAAAGTTAAAGTTTGATGATTGTTATTACGTACAATATATTCAATTTATTCGTTGATTTATTAATCTGGTTACACAAATAGCAATCATTTCAGTATTATTACTATTTACAAGCGTACAAGGTATTTTTGGAATACTTCATTGACTTCAAAGAGGATTTAAAGAGATTCATTCACCAAATATATGGACTAGTAATTATTAATGAATAACAATCAACTCGGCTGCATTGTAGGGAAGTAAAGTAAACTATATTATTCTTCGCCGCAGAAATACAACACAATACACATATAGGTACAAATATACACAATACTGATTGTTTTGTATTTTTTTCTTTTCTATATGATATTCTTACTCCATGAATTGCTTGTATGTATAATGTAAATTACTCAACAATTTTATATGCATTAATTTTACTGTCTCTGGAAAGCGATCGTAAATCTGAAATATGTCTGTGTCTAAAACTTATACAGAGATTTATGCATTCTAGTAGAACAGTAATTCGTAAACAAACATAAAATATGTTGTAAAGATAAACATATTTTTACAGAAAAATATTTCTCAAACAATAATAACAAAACTGAAACAACATGAGGTAGTGTGACAAAATGTGAAATCTGAGTTAATCACACTTAACAGCAGCAAGCCATGCTAAACGACACACGAAGAGAGCGATAGATGAGTGAGCCATGCCTCGTGCAAGACTCGAACCCACGCCCAACAGCCACGCCAAGCAGTGACGTATAGCTGACTCGGCCAGGTAGGCGCCAAGACCATCGTATTTAAAAACAAAATAAACAGAAATTCCCTTTCGACGGATTTAGATTATATAAATGATTACCGGTACTGGATTATATGGGTACAATTAATATATAATTAGAAGTAAACATAAACCCATAAGAATAAAACATCAATCCAAATAGATAGTTAATACATAGGAATAAGTTATTGCTATGAAATAATACAACAATAATCCATTGGAAGACTATAGCAACCATCTATAATCATATTCAACATGGATATGAATAGTATTTTACAATTTGTACTTGGTTGGTTGTGGTATATATATATATATGTATGTATCACTTACAAGAATCTACAATTGAACGAAGGTATAATAGAAATTCCAACATCAAGTACACCAAGAATGCATGTGTTTCTGTAAGTGACAATTAATTCATAAAAAGAACTTTATATTTATTGACTAGACAAACTTATTCATCAGAGTGCAAAAATTTCGCAATTTGAGAACATTGACTCGATCAAGGCATACTCTAAGCTAGACAAATCAGTTTCTTATCTTGTTATATATTACACTTTGAATCATTCTTTACATAAACAAGGTAATTGCGAGTAAAATCTATGAAAAAAATACAATACCATTCCACGGGATGTTGTAATGTAACTAATTCCTAGTACTATTGTGTGTACTTTAGGTTTAATCTAATATTATATAGGTGTACGCGTAGGCTGTGTGTTATTTGTTGTGGTCGACAAGATAAGTATACATAGGAGGGTAATGAAGATATATCATTTGAGACGGCCTTCGTGTACATGTTCGACTGGCTGTTATTGTAGAAAGGTCGGTGTCCGCTGATTACGATGCCACTGAACTAACCTTATGAAAGAAGGGAACAAGGGCGACCATTCTACGTTCCGTCTAGTCCTAGCGTCGTGCTTTCGTCAATCTCATTTTACTCGAATTCACAATTTAATATTAATTGAGTCTATTGATTATCAATTTATTATTCGAATGAGGTTTCACTATAGACTCAATAATTCCGTGATAAGGGCAGGTGATATTAAAATACATATAAGATATAACGTTTATGCAGATATTTTTATATTTTCATTACAATATTAGATTATTGAAATTAGAAGTGAATTCAACTTTTATATGTAGACCTACGAATACATTATAATGGGTTATCAAAAATGAAATCTACGTACATCATTAGGAATGTATATATATGAAAATATATGTTACCATAATTAAAATCGCACAAACGATAAACATAAACATTTTTCTGCGGAATATTGAAATATATTTACATAAAAAATCTTAAAAATACATACGTATACTGTGACTTCATACTGTACGTGTAGAGAATGTTGATATGTGAATATATTTCCTTTCAAAATTCAATCTATCATTTTTAAATAAAATACAGTAAAAGTAAAAAAAAAATCCTCCGCCTGTCTACAAGATGGAATATTCGGTACTCGTCTGCTGCGAATCGTATGCCGTAATAATAATTGCTATACTCAACTGTGCATGATAAGGCAAAAAGATGTGGTATTTTCATAATCCATAATTAACATGGTCATGTTTGAGATTCCCATCCAAAATCGTGATTATCTTCTTCAACATAAGCCAAGACTATAAAATAATTCTTAGGGTATTTAATAAGGACCGTATAACAATATGATGTGTATACGTGTATGTATACAACTATATTATAATACCTTTAAGCCGATAATTCAAATTCAATGGTTTATTATTTTTTTATTTAGTTATATGAGCGATATAATCTTTACTTTTTTTTTGAAGTCAGGGACCCGGATCCCTTTTTTGACACGATGATTTTACGAAATTCAATTCTCAATCGACACTATGATCATTGAATATTCAACATGTAACATCTACCAATTAAATTATATAGTAATGGTTGAAGCATTAAGACAAATAGATTATACATTAACCTACAGTAGTATGTACCATTAGGAATATAAAAGCAATCATTATTGTATTATTAATTTATTATCATCGTCATTCTACGATCTTGCTTTAAAATGAGAAATAAATAATAACATGTCGTGAACAAATGTAATCTTCTTTGTTGAAACATATAGATACAATTGTGTTGTATTGTAAAACAATAAGTATTCTTTAGCTAAAAGTAAAAAAAATATACATTAGCCATCATTAACCCTTTCATAGTTTATGGTTAATTTCTCGTACTAAAAATTATAATTTAATTCCTTCATAAATATTATATATTCAACATTTAAATACAGTATTAATAATTTTGTCGTGTCTTCGAACAATATCTTAATTATAAGGCATTGTTCCAGTCTCTGTGATTACTCGGTATCGGTTCAATTTCGAGAATGTTCGGACATTAAACTGTGGATACTATTTGTGATTTTGTTTTTAATTTCTCTGTGATCGGATTCCATTATGAAAAATACATCAGTTAGATCGTATATATTTGAGAAAACAAGATTTTTTAAATTCAAAATTGTCTTATCTGTAATAATGAACTTTCATTTCCATTGAATTTGACACTTGAGAGTGAATAGAGCATAATTAAAACATATTTTAATGAATAATTCCATTCTGTATATTAATATTAAAGAGAATATTGTCGAGTATTTCATATTTACCAAATCTATAAAAGAAATACCGTAAGAAAAACAATAAATCGTTTCATCACTTTCTAGATTCATCAACTATCATCTTCCGATCGTCATGGAAATAAGATTGTTCATCCCTGTAACAGGTTCGCTGTTTCTGTCTCAATAACCCTTCCTACGTTCAGACTTCACACATCATTACCCCGACGTCCAAACCATCATTACCTAGCTAATACACCAAGTACCAACCTAACCCAACCAAAACACTTCTCTACCAACACAATAGCTGCATGATGCAGACTCAGACTCGATGATACGTGCAGAAATCTTGAAGCGGCATTGAGAGTTCATTGCCGAATTCAGATATAAATACACAAAAACAGTTTACTGACCTTTCTAGAAGTTACCTCCTCGTAGTCTTTTAAAATGAAAAATTTACAATTATTCTTCGAGAGACCGTGACAAGAAAAAAATGTAAAAGAGAGTGTAAAATATATGGTGGTACGTATTTTTAATGGATGCAACGTATACTTGTATCCATAAAGGAAGAAGGGTCCGAGCGACCGTCCACCCTATCGCAAACTACTAGCGCGTGGGTGGTTCGCGTCGTATACTTTCGTGGATAAAATTATAATTGAAAATCACTGAGCATGTTAAGAATTATCTCGGAAAAATTACACATTCAGAAAAAGCGGGACTTTTTTCTGTTATAGCGAGGTTTTCCATGGAACATGTTATCTCATTTCAAGTGTATTTCCGTTACACCTACCTATGTAACATGTGAAACAAAATTACAATACAAACCTAGGATGCACACATTAATAATTCTGTACCATTGTTTTTCGGTAACAATAGCTGTTTATTATCTTGTTTATATACAATTTGTTAAAAAAAAATCATAAATATGTGAGTGTGAAATGCAACAAAAAATAATTTAAAAAATCTACATGCAGATTAATTTTCATACATAATTATTTTGTTATGATCATAGTAGAAATGTCAAGTCATTGTTCACAATTAAGGTAGGGAGAAGTTAGGATCGTTCGCACGAGAATATCATGAGGCTATCAAAAGCTCTAAACCAACCCAAAATTCATCATAACACTATCCACTGAGACGAGTGGACGAGTGGCTAGACCACTGAACCGTCATTCAAGAGACCGGGATTCGATTCCCGCCATGGTCGACCATACTGACAGGGTTTTTTCGTGGTTTTCATCTGTCGTTCAGGTCAATACTGGGATGGTTCTTCAACAACAGGCCATGATCGACTCCTTCATACTATCCAAGAACACCTTCCTTTCATCTCATCATCCCATCATTCACCGACGCCAATAGATCGTATTCATCAGTACAGTGCACCGTTAAAACCCAATATAAATAAATAACCATCAACTGAAAACATAAAAATAAGTAATATAATATATAGTAAGCCCACGACACACCTGTTGTTCAAACTGCCCACCTATATCTACCTGTCCTGATTAATTAAGGGTACATGATGCTCGTTTTATGTTGTTTATTTAGCATACTGAAGTTCTAGTGACATTTTAACACATTACGAACGATAAATATGCTAAACAAAGTGATTTAGAAGATCAGTGACCGATGGATTGCGATATATGCTCCATCATCACTTGGAGACAAATATTTCCCACTCCTCTTTTACCGACACCAAAAACGTATTCAACCATTAAACTAGGTATAGATTTCATAGCAAATAGCATAAGTATGTGTGTCATTAACCTATGCTTATTGTAGCTTTAGTATTCTTTATGCCAACGCTCTTTATAATTTGTATAATTAAAAGTAATTTATTTCCTAATGGTTTGACGCCATATAAATATATACATAACTTCCTCAACTTATCAAGGTACATAATAAATCTAAATAAACACCTTAAAATACATAGCATCTAATTACACCCAAAGATAATGATGGTAATTGCAATGCAAATATGTAATCGGTTTAATGCGAATGTGTTGTTACATGTAATTAGTACAGCACAACAATAAAGCGTTACGGTAAAATAGTTTGACATTTGAATTCCTAATCAAATACCATCCATCGACTCTCACGCACTAGACATTCAAAACAAAAGACATTCTTAAGGAATAGATTTGACATTTTTCCGCAATGAATAAAATATGCACAGAGTATACCGTAAACAGATTACATTAGTTCTTATATGTTTGCTAATTTTTACTTTTGAATATGCACTTATTATTTGCATCTTAAGCAATGAATTATAAAGGATATGTATTCTTGAAACGTATAGAAGACTCCAGTACGGAATGTTGAACGTAACACTTACTGAGATAGTTCGTGTAGGTTCGGTGTAAAGAATGGATCTTCTAACAACTATAGGAATTCACCAGAGCCAAAAGCAGAGCCAAAAACCGGTGAAACATAATATACCAACCTTCTTCGCACTTCTTGGCCTCAAACCCACGGACACTTACTTTGGCTCAAGAGTACGCTGTTCAAATTATAACAAATTGCATGATACAGTTACATTCCAGTTGTAACATTGGACATGCCTTTATAACTACTCAATCCAATATTTTGTAACTCTGTGATATTATAGGTGTAAGTAGCTTTTTTAGAACACACAGTATAACACACAATAGTGCTTCCATTTACATAAAAACCGAACGATAATACAACAAATGTGCTGAAAACATTTAAAATATAATTTCGTATACATTTTACGAATTTCCGTATTATTCACTTGACATACATTGTTGATCTGAGGAAAATTTGTTCCACTAGCAATTAAGGGAGGGGTATATTTTTCTCCCAGCTTTTCGTTCAATTTTAATATTGACAAGTTCTAGATTAGTATAATATCAAGTTGGTTTGCACTGTTCACTCGATGAGACGAGAGTAATGACAGATAACCTAACCTGAGACTGCCAGCAAACCAAAAGTCGGGGACTTGGCGAAAAGTTTCGGCGGAGAAATGTGTTTCCATTTCATTGACTTTTTATGTAGGTACAGATTCATTCATTGGATAATATCAAAATAGATATTGTTTGATCATTTACAGTTCGATTACACTCTGTCGCTCTTTTCGTGCTTGATCAATTTTGAACGAGACTGTGGTGAGAAAAAAGTTAAATTATCACAAATAATAATTTCAAGATAAATTTCACTCATCGTAATCCATAAGTGCACGTATACTTCAAAAAAAAGATATAATACTTCAACAATGTGTGTTGGTTACGACTTCGACTCGGGAACTTGACATTTTCGTCAAGTCATCCTTTAGAAGAAATTGTCATCTACTGGTTTCGAATTTCACTTTCAATATTATAGGCCTATGAATTAAATTTTTTTCAATACCATCGAAACTTAATACAAACTCATTTGAAAGTAGGGTCGTTTGGACGGGGCAACACAAGGGCGATCTTACCACCACATTTTCTTATTATTTTAAATTAAAAGCATAAAATATGGTATGATAATAAATATGGTAGAAAAAGCAGAATAAATGTAATAAATCGGAAACGAGAAACATTATGGACATAGACATACAGGGCAAGATCCTGCACGTCAATTATTATAGATTGATAGATTATTGTTTGCCTAACGACCCCACCAACTGTTAGGTTATACGGGGGTACGAATGAGCAAGTTATTATGAAACTATGAAGTGATGATATGCGAAAGGACGTTTACAGAAACCCATGCCTTGTGCGGGACTCTCTGTCCAAGTTTCTGAAGCGTGCCTCAGCTGACTGAGCTACCGAGGGCGGCTCAATTATTATAACTCTTACTTGAAAGCTCTAATTAGTACAAGTTATTTGAGTTTCAAATTAATAATTTTCCCATTTAATTCGTGTGGAGATACATTTTTTCTTGTCAAAAATTTTCTTGCCAATGAAAAAAAATATATTACCGTAGGGATAGACATTATAATCCGGCTACAAAAATATCTTTTGTAGAACCTTCAAGATAGACTCTACTTGTAGAACGATGGGTGTTTAAAACCCTTGAATAGAATATACGAGAATAAAAACATCCTAGTTCAAGAAATTATTCCATCAAAATAGTTCATTTTTTATTTCATGAAATTCTCACAATATTCAGAACATTCATGAAAAAAATAGTGATTCACCAGATTTTACTTCCATTATTATAATAATATAATGGAACAATAATGGTGGTAACGATTTTTTTCATCCTCCTTATAAAAATATATCAATGCAATATAGTTGCAAGTCTTAACGTCATTTCCTCTGTGACGACCAAATATACTTACTTGCATTTTATAATCAGACACTTTATATGTATTGATCGACACTAGCCAATTGACGTGTTGAATATTTTACAAACTCTATCCTCGTGCAGTCTTTACACAACCTGTACGTTTCTTTTCCTTCAAGAAAACATAATTCATTGTTGCTTGACATCGTTAAGAAGGCCGTGGTGTCCAACAAAATGTAATTTTAACCAATAAAATGGTCGTATTTGATTGTTTACCCAATATTTAATCAAGTCTCTATGACAACGATGTAATGTGACGACCTCACCTTTATTCATTTAAGGAATCATTATTTACATCTTCTCTGTGCTGAGGACACCTGCACTTGCACACACCTTGTGCGTGACACGTTAAATCACCTGGCAGTTTGGCGTGTCAACGTTATTCAATAATTATACCATTTTTCGATCCAATCGTGAAATAGTTCAAGGCTATTATTAGGCCAGCTTGGCGAATACTAGGACTTGAGTTTAAGTAAACTTATTCACTGCTATTTTTGAAATGAAGCAATTATGAAGAAATTCGTGAATCATAGTTTTTAAATTTATATAGGCTATAAATAGAATAGAATAGGATATAGCTATCGAACATTTCACAAAATTGCTATCATAGTTGAATATTTTATTTACTTGAAACATCTATTTATGACATCGATTATAGAATTAGGGAGGTTGGTATATCTACATATTATTCTATCTAATCTGCTTGTCCAGAAAATATATTTTTTCCATGTAGGCCTACTCTATTGAGCAATGATTGAATTATATGAAACAGATTTTGAAGGACCCTGATGATCTGTTATTATATAATTTTTTGTAATTAGAGTGTTAACAAATATTTTTGAAAATCTTATAAACAAATATCAATATTTGATATAAATATCAAATACCAACAAATTTCACAGCAATTGAATATGTCTCACACTCTTGTATACTATCGTAGTTATACGATTACATTCTCAGTCATTATTAGAGTCAGCTTCATACTTCCGATTTCCTCGGAAGAGGGTTAAAGGAATAAATAAATAAATATAAATAAATATAAATTTACATTATTATTGGATTCCAATTCTTTCATCGAATTCCATCAGTTGCATTCTTTTCAGTTATTCCATAACGAAATTACCTTCACTGAATCTATCTACTGTTTTTTCATATGGTAGCCTTTTAATTTTATTTATAAAATATTAACGAGATACCTTCTACAGATTTTCAATAATCGAATTAGCGAACAATAACAATTAATAGAGGTGCTAAAATTCTATTTTATAATATGCAATCTACCCAAGTTCCAACGTAGGGCCGATGATTTAACTTGACATTGATTTAAACTAATATTTATAATACAAATTGATACTTCCAACAGTTTTTTAAATTTTTATTTAGCTATTGAATTACCAGTTGATTATTATTACACACATATTTGATTATATGCAAATTGTGCGACTGTATAAATATATTATCTTGGAGATATGTGTGATTATATTGTAATATGGGCTTCCGTTGTTGAAACTAATGGTAGATTTTTAATGTTGCGAATAGGCCTGGATTAAGGTTCAATGAACAGTAGGCCTACTAGAGAATGCAGATGTTATTTTCGTCAATTGCGAAAGTTGATCGCTGTCGTCGAGGTTTATATTATTATTATTAAAGTTTCACTTTTTTTTGGTTCGATCTCAAAAGTGCATTCAGGTCATATTCAAATGTTTAATGATGGGTAATATTATCTAAAATGACATTGACAAAAGTTTCGATAATCATCGAGAATTAGTGCGTAATTAATTCCCCAAAAATATTATATTTCATATTTATCCATAATTAATTCCCTCAAAACATGGTATTTTATATCAGGTATATTTATTAATTATAATTTATGCAAAATGAATTTTCTTGAAAACACAATTATTTTAATGTATAGTCAAGTTTATATTTTCCCGGTTTCAGCACACAATTTATATTCCAATTTTTTGGAATAAGACATCAGATAGAAATTATCACATGCAACACATTACATAGTTTTATCTCATAATACCTCTACTTCACATTTTCATTTTCCTTTCAACAGAAGCCTTAAAAATTCAACCTTTTGCTTTTCAAGTTTGAGCGGAAATTCCATTCATTTCGTCATCGCAGTGATACACGGAGCATTAGGTGATCAATCTAGGTCACATTCCGAAAAATATTCCACTCATTCATTTTGTTAATAGTGAATTCAGTAAACAAATTCTATGTCCCTTCTACATATCGATAGTTATGCTTCATTATCAATAATTTGCTTCATCTGTATAAGACCGAGGTATGAAGATGGTGCCAAATTAGTGTGCACAATAATGTAATAATTGTAAACATAATTACTAAATAATTTTCACCATTATGTGTGGATGCACGATTCATATTATTACATTCGAAAATTAAACCCTTTTGTTCGGTTTAATCTGACAATTATGACAGAGAAGGTAGAAGCAAAATTGTTGTCCTATAAAGCCTATTAACAATATTCACGGTATGTCGTATATTGCATGTCTACAGAAAACCGTCCATTCATCCGTTGATAATAACAATAATTAGACCAATCCATATCAAAAGATGTTAAGGGGTTAAACAGCTCAACTCGTAATTAGGGCGATTATCCTCGTTGCAACTCTAATTTGAGGATAAGACATGGTTTTGAAGGAGAAAAGAAAGGTGTATATATATACAAAAAAAAACTAGTAATGAAAAGGTGTATTGAGACTTGTTCGACCTCAATCTTTAGTTGATGACAATTTTCTAAGAAATAGATTAATTCTGTCAAAACAAGATTTAATGGTTTCAGTTTTACATAATCTCGAATAGTATTGTCAAGAAAATGCTGGATACTCTTTTGTGCATGAGTTATGAAAGAGTAGTAAACTTAAGCCGCGTAACGACTTGATTAAACGTTTTGCAAGCCGATACTATAACTTGGTACCCTAGTAAAAGTTTTCAAGTGAACGTATACACAACTGTAATGCAATAACCGAGAGATTTTGCGAAGGATTTGAATAAAAACAGTGACTTGTTTCCATAGTAGAAATGATCTCAAGATTTAGAATGATGCAGTTCACAACTCTCTTTTTACGTCACAATTGTGGTGGAAGTGCCGGGTTTTGGAAAGTCGACACGACTGGGATACATCTTTAACCTTATAATGACTTATTAAAACCACTTACGTTGCAAAATACTGTTTAAATTTGAGAAAATAACTGTAATAATTATTAAAATTATACTACTTTACTCTTCTAAATTATTGGTTCAAGCGTACAGTTGACTAGTACAGGTTATAAAATAATTATATGAATTTGAGCTTACTTTTAACAACCGCACAATTTTCATCAGCGTAACAAAAGTCAAAACACATTTGATTTTTACCACTACAACTAATTCTTAATACTTTTTTATTTATTTATATTGAGTTCCACGAGAAACCCGTCAGTGTGGACATGTATTGTCGAATCGAACCGTGGCGGAAATCGATCCCCGGTCTCCTAACTGACGGTTCAGTGCCCTAGCGAATGTTACCAGTCTCAGTCAGTGAAAATGTTGGTTTTAATAATTGAATTGGGTATTTATAAATTAGTTGATTACCATTGACTGCAATATAATTGCATTTTCAAAATTATTGCAATATTCATCATTATTTCTTTTGACGATTATACAACGAATTTACACATAGGATCCATCGAGAATTTCCTATTCAATTCTCATAAGTGATATTTTGTATTGAACGCGATGCAATTTTCTATTGCACACAAGTGAGAGGTTGAAAAAAAACGTACAAAGAAATAGTAAGTATGGAAATGAATACTTGTAGCATTGGTAGTTTGGACAGTAGACCTACTCTTCATGATTTAAACTCGCAAGAGAATACGTCAATAAAAAACACAATTTTACTACATTAGCACAACATAAACACATTTGCCGATACTTATCACAAGAAACATATACGCGGAACAATTATATATTATGCATGAAACACGCTATTGCTTATCGGACCTATATTGATTCATTTTACATTTAAAATGGAATTCACCTTCAATATATTATGTTCAACTAGACATTTTGATTTTACAAATCATTTAATTGATTCCTGTTTTCTTAGACAGCACGGAACATGAATTTGATAGTGCATTCATTTATATATATATATATATATATATATATATATATATATATATATATATATATATATATATATATATATATATATATATATATATATAACATATATACATATAACTGTTGATTCCGCTAACAGTTAGCGGTGCGTGACTGACACAATACGACATTAATTATTGATATTACGTATTCGGAAATATTTTGTACTGATCGCGTAAACGTTCAAGTCTGCTAACTAGCTACTAAACGTCTTTCACAAATCGATAACACTATCAATAACTATTTATCTGTCACTAGTTTCGAATGTTGTTTTCGTCAACTGAATGTTCACAATATTTAAAACCTGCTCTACGAATACACTCGTCCTTTCTGGTATCATCAAGCTGAACTGCCGCATGCGTACTTGATCTAGGTTATAAACAAGAGTTTAACTTTCGATACTTTCGTTTAATAGATGCAATTATTTTGGTAATTAGAATATATTACAAGTTTTTTTTAAATAGAATTAGGGATGCCTGACATAGCTAATTGCTAATATTTATATACTGTCGCGTGAACTTGTTAAGATGTTGACGTATATGATGTCTCTATATATATATAGTTTATACCACACTTTCTCATTCTTACTGCGGTATTATCCAGTGTCATGGTCGTCCATTTTAATGCTTCGATATAACTCGATATTATAACTTCGTGCAGTGTAATTGACTGTTGTAAACCAATATAATAAATAAGTATGTTATTGTTATTACAGCATTTTTGTCCTCATACAATGTTATTATTTATGAATCAAAAAAATGTTGTTGGGTTAGAGACTGCACAACAATGACTTTGATTCAAGTTGTCGAAGTTGATAAAAATATTAAAAATGTTGTTGGGTTGGTAACTTGGTATAAGATCGCCCCTGGTGTGCCCCGACCGAACTTTGTAGTCCACTGAACAAAAATGAATTTGTGCCAAGTTGTCGAAGTTGATAAAAATATTGATATGTCAATGTAAGATAAAATAGTTGATCAGGAAGATCGGGTCAACTTTACAACCCATGAAACTAATAATAACAACTGTTTTTTAGTTGGTTTTCTTCATCGTTATACCGGTACACCAAAATGTGTGAGGCAATGAGTGCTTTTAATTTAAATATTATAATAATATGTTTTATTGTCAATTATTCAATTTCACATTTCAAAATATAATACTATGTCAATGATAATTATAATTAAAATTAATTTCTATTGGAATGTTCTTAATAATGGTTTCTAAACCAGAATTCTACATCCAAATCTGGTCTAAAATTCTGGTTTCTAAATCTAAATTGAAATTGTTTCTTTTAAATAAGCATTTATAAAAAAATATTTCAATTTATATCTAAAAGCTGGGTCTGATTATTGTTTTAATTAAAATTCTTCTCATTCTAATTCTTCGAAATTCTTCCAGAATTTATTCTAATATATTATTCAAATAGAATCCAGTTTTATTCCGGCGTATGGACACCTCTGAATTGTCATAAATGAATTTCGAGTGAATTAATCTGCAAGTTTCTCTCTTGAAGTGAAATTGAAACTATCTAAATTAATTGATAACATGATAGCATCCGTTGAACATCAATGTCATATTTGAGGACCTTTGACATGTTTTAATTTTCTCTAATAACTATGAGAAAACAAAAAGGTCTTCCGTTGACGGATGAACAATTCATAGAAAATGTTAACATCAAACGTGAGTCAAGTCAAGTTCATAAATTTTCTGATATACCGGTATAAAACTTTCATTTATTCACTTTAAACAATCGCCGAAACGAAAAAAAGCAGATTAGCCCATTAAATGTTATCACCACTTCTCTGAGTGTGTTGTTATAATTATTATAGCTATGAATAAATGATTTTGTAACAGTAGTGATCATAATACTTGCAGTTACCTGATGTGATGCACACTTTTATTCAGTTATGTAAAATCTGTTTCGATTTTATCCCGCGCTCTACGGTAACAGACCACTTTAATATTATTCTTGGAGATATTTTCCCTCTACTTTAGGTCTTTGAAAAAACGATGTAACGTTAATGAATCCAAAAAGAGTTCTATTTATTTTAGAGTTCATTTTTACTATTTTTTCCAATTCCCCTTTTTTTAATTTTTTCATTTGTTATTATTTTATTTTTGTATTTATTTTTATTTTCACTGGACTTTTTTTTTCATATTTAGGAATATAAATATATTATATTTATTCAAATATGTATACTAGTTGTATAGGGATGAACTATATCCTTCATGACCTCGCTTTTTTCTATCCAATAGAGAATAGACAACATTTGTATGATTAACTTTAATTTGCTCAATCTGTAGACTCGGATCCATCGCACAAATTACGTTTCTTTTAAAAAGTAAGTAAAGTGTACAAGTCAATTACACTTTACACTACATCCTCATTCTTCAATAATTCTTCTCTCTTCAAAATCAAACAGATGCTTCTTAGCCTCATTCGAACATGATATTCGCACAAAACTATTATCAACCGATGCACTTTACTTAATACCTTACAAATACTACGGCTATACAAGCATAAAGCTGATATTTGTGATTGTTATGTTGGTATTCTTAAAATGAATTGAAATCCCGTACTCAATTCATAGCCATATCTACCCCCAATAAAATAAATAATTATAAAATTACTCTTACCATAATAAAAACAGCGGTAATGTCCAAGAAGAGAAGTGACCGGAATCCTCTTGACCTACAAGCACTTAATACCACGGGGTACGAACTGGTATATAGCCACAGCTGATCGGCGTCACATTCACTGATCTTTCACGAGCGACGTCTCGTCGAATACTGATACCACGGCACAGGTACACAACACTGGGTGCCCTTGTCTCTCGGCCACATCGTGACGTCACTCACAACCCATCTTTCGAGAGGAGATTCACTTTAATTACGTCATGTGGCTAAACTAATTAGAGATGATTTTCATGAACGCCAGGATCAAGGACAGACGGGGAAGGTTTCGTGATAGATACGTGATTACATTTATTTTTCTTTCGAGATGGATTTCAATGGAAAGTGTTTTGGTTTTTGTATTCTTTTTAAATGTCTCGAGAGCGAAAAACCATCCAATGTAGGGATCCACCTTATAATGAATTTCGTACGTGATTTTCGCCTGCATTCTACTTTAAGGCGTTGGCCTTTAGGGTTTAGTGATGCATTACTATACATATATATATATAAGATGACGATATATATATATATATATATATATATATATATATATATATATATATATATATATATATATATATATATATATAAAGGGAGAGAGAGAGAGAGAGAGAGAGAGAGAGAGAGAGAAAGAGAGAGAGAGGAGTGAGAGATAGCCAGTGAAGAGAGAGAGAGAGAGAGAGAGAAGTTTATTAAAACCAATGCGCCAAAACGGTTGCCACTTGTATAAAGTATAACAATGTTTAAAACAATGAATATTTAAAAAAAATAAGAGCATTAAATCAAGAAAATATAATAGATACATGATTTCAAAATAAAATATGTAGTATAATTCAGAATAGAATATCAAGTAATAAAATACGGAGGACTCAAATTATGTATAAAAAATGACAATGATAAAGTAATAAGAGTGAGCTGGTATAACAAGAAGTACAAATGCAGATAAAAATGCATATCACCAAAGTGAGGATAAAAACTTGAACATAAACCTAACTTGAAGCAACTTGTGCGTTATTTCAAGGCTATACTTCTTAATCAAAAATTGTATCAAATATTTTTTCTTTTCATTCGCGTTGTTTTTCAATTTGGAATGGAAATGGCTCACGGGCATGTTGGCGCTCATCTATAATTATTATTCGTGCGATCCAATTCCAATCTCATAATTAATTATATTGCATTCACTATTTTATTAACTATGCATATATATATATATATATATATATATATATATATATATATATATATATATATATATATATATATATATATATATATATATATATATCAACTATTTGTTTCTTTTTAGAACGTGTTCAAAGGACTCATTGGTTATTGACTCTTTTTTATTGTTATCTTTTTTTACTACAAAAATACACATATCAGTCAAAAAATCCACAAAGTCTACAATTAAGACTCAACTGTGGGAGTAAAAAAGAATATTATAATTTATAATCTGTATATTTTCAATTTTTACGTTGAATTTATGAAGAAGTTCCTTCTGTTCCAATATCATATTATATTATCTTCATTATATTTTAAGTGTTCAGTCAAATTATTGCTAGATTTGTAGAGATAAGATTACTTGAACATTGACAGTTAATATGATATCTGAAGTACACGTATTGTTCTAAAAATATCTGATTACCCTCCTATGACGATCGTTAAGGATTATATAGGATTATTATATACCGGTATATATATATATATATATATATATATATATATATATATATATATATATATATATATATATATATATATATATATATATATATATTATAACTAATAATAAATATTGTACAACACATACAAAGAGCAAAAGTAATTTATTGATAGGTACTATTTGTACCGTTATCAAGTGTTTATTTCAATATAAAAGTCTTTCAAGAAATATTGCGGATTCTTGAGAAAAACATATTTTCATTGTGAATTATTACATTCCATTCCGTGTGTGAAAGATGTGAAACTCGATGGCGTGAACTACAGGTGTCAGAAAGCAATAAATTTTATATTTGAAAATAACTGAATTATCAAATTGATGTTGACTTGCAATTAATATTATATGTTTATAAAAGTATCGAGAGGCTCTAAAGAAACTGACATTGAAGCATCGAATATTTATGATTATATTATGATTATAGACTGGCGTCTTGAAAACAATTGAAATCTAAGTCAAGGAAAAAATATTTAATAACAACTGTATTGTATAATTACGTTTCGATTCATTCCGGTTGAATCTGTATTGTGTACTTAAAATGATTGTGATATATAAAAAGATGATATTTAATTAATAATTTTCATTTTTTTTTATATAGTATGTTTCTTCTTCCGAGGTAAGCAATTAACTGACTGACTTCTAAGTCAATTCGATAGAATCTAATAATTGTCTGCATTCAAGTAGCACGAACATTTGGCCGTTTGAATTATAGCGTATGTTTTACTGTTTTTTCTAGCTAAATGACCGATTTATGTTTTTCTTTCTACTTTTCATATGATTTGTTCTTATTATATTTTATTACATACAGTATGTACTATGTATATAAATACATATTTATTGGAAAACAAAGACTATGCCTTATAATTATGTTTACCGTATGACACATACCCAATTATGAAACATGTTATATAACTAATGAAAGAGATAAAAATAATTATATTGCCATCTTTAATGAGTCTGCATAAAATATTGAAATACTATATTATGTATCAATACTGAAACAGCATGTGTAAAGGATCCGAAATATTTTGAACGATGTTCCATCAAGGGGTAACTTGGAATGACGTGATATCCTTTCAACGTTAAAATGCTCATATTACATTTAAAGAACAGCAAGTCAAAGCTGAAAATAAGAGCATTCAAAAAAGCTAGTATAAGGTCTCTTCCTTGGAAAATACCATACATTAGGTTCGTTAGATAATTAGTTCGCTTCTCGCTTCATTATAATATGTATATAATATATTCCACTTATAATATACATAGCGATTATTTAGCTGAACCTATCAGCTCTACTTTTTGAATTACGATAATATCTATCTATCTATCCATCTATCTATCTGTTCAATCTGGTCCAATATTCAATGCCAATAATATAATTTAAGAAAATGTTTGATTATGTAAATGAAAATATTTCCATTGGTAAAAACTGGTATTATCGCTATTTTGATTGTGGAGCGATCATGCATCATGTCATGCTTTAATCGTAGTAACATAAATATAACAGAAAAGCTTGGCGTATTGCCTTTACACAGAACGGGATAACTGCATAATGCATTGGCTCGACAAGGAAAATTTATGCGTAATCTATCAAAGACTACGACTGCAATGGTATGTATGAAACTTGTGTGAAAATAACAATTATTGAATATGTCGTAGTTATTTTGCTAAACTATTTATTGGTTTCAAATTCTCACGGTCTTAATATTAACGTCGTTATATATATATATATATATATATATATATATATATATATATATATATATATATATATATATATATATATATATATATATATATATAGTTTGATGAAACGTATAATACTTCTATTCACGAATGAAGAAGGGAGGCTGCTAATTTAATAATTGGAGAATTGATATGTAATGTAACTACAACTTCATGGAAGTTATAGCACTTTGGGAAAACGCAGTTGTTTTTCTTATAGTAAATCTCAAACTGAAAATTCATAATAAGCTGAAAATATCACAGTTATAAAATGAACAATAGATTTTTGTTTAGGTCTATATAGATAGGCATACTCTTCTTCTTTATAGTTGCAAGTATATATGAATTCGTATACGCATGTCCACGAAAGAATTAAGAGGGTCCATAAATAATTTCGAAAACTGAGTCAGCTGGTCATAATGATATCGGAGGATTGTGAACGAAGTACTGCTTGCATGACATCGATTGTGAGGCTATAATAATAAATGATGTTGTATACTGATTTCATAGCATGACTGACAGTCAATCATTTCAATCAATCAATCAATCATCAATGATTGTAGCTTCACGTAATTGATTATGATTCTCATTTTCATGATGGCTCATCCCAAATCGATAGCATCCACGGAATTTTCCTGAAGTTTTCGAATACATTGTGACCGTGACATTCAGGGTCATATCTAATAGAATATTTTCTCAGGAGCGAAAGAAAAAATAGACTACTGGTACTCTAGATTGAAACAAAATGAAAATTTGAAAACTACAAGAGATGTCACCTCTTTTTTTTATGTGAATTACGTTTCTATTTTTATTCAAGGTCAAGGCTTCCTTTTTAGATAACTTATTGTTTTTAGCTTGTTATTCCATACCAAGAAACAATCATTAACTGTTTGAAAAGTTTCATAAACGTATAAAAACATCCCATGAAGAAATCAAATTTCAAAATATCTTCCTATATAATAATAATAATAATAATAATAATAATAATAAAAAAAATATTTTTATGAAGTGTATGTGTATGTGTGTATAAATATATTACACAGGCCAATATATATATATATATATATATATGTATATATATATATATATGTGTGTGTGTGTGTGTTGTGTATTGCGTGCTATAATCATAGACTACTTAATAAAAATAATAACATACCTTGGTATTCACACTAATAAAAATACTCATCGTATATTGAACTTGTTTCTATTTTAAGACACTCATGGGTATCGAACCCACGACCCGCCTTCTATACACGCTTACCAGGACGTTGCAATATCCTCACAGATCACGTGTTATATTGCCTTAGGGGATAGTACCACGCTTTACGATGCGGCTACGTCCTTGCCGATCTGCCGCCATTACACTTGCCCCGTCGTGATCAAGTTACGTCAAACTGGAAGCCCGCGAAAAAGCCGGTTTCTCTAATAAACTAGAGCTGATTTATTGAGTTCTACCTGTTTACGTGTATACAACCGAAGGAATTGCTTGGCTAATGCCGGAGGATGCGACGGATAAGGTGTGATCTAGTTGGGATCATCGCAATTATATTGAAACAACAAAAGTTCAGTAACCTTTTCAGGATAATTTGTCGTGTGTTATGGCAGTTGTCAAGCGACATATTCTTGTTGTTGTTGTTGTTGTTGTTGTTGTTGTATTTGTTGTGGATTACTAGGAAAACTATGTAGTTCGCTGCTTGAAGTGTAGAGGTTGGAATTCTTTACGCGAAGGTTGAATCTCTGCATGAACTGCAAGACGATTGGTGGTTTTCACACGAGTGTTATAATTTTTTTATATAGATATTTTGTGTTGACAATAACGCGCGACTGATTCAATAAATTATTTTGTATTTTTAAATAGATTTATTGTTCAGTATTTAGTGGATTTATACATCGATCAATTTAGAGAAAATTTACTAGTTCGAATCATTCGTAAAATGACACGATTTATTACTGACCAGTTTTCTTAAGAAAAGTAACGAATAAGATAATGTTTTCTAATTTTCTAATTGATTCTCAATTTTGAATTTGTATAAGGCTATTAAGAAAATACATCCGTAAGTAGTGTTTTTGTTAGTTGTATGCCTGCGTCAATATGTTTGTACTCATTAATCAATAAACGCAATTCATCCTAAAAACTATATAACACAGATGTTTGAGATGAGAGTTAAAACATATGAAAAAATAAAAGCTGCGTTTGTCTGAAAAATATAAAAGACAAGAACATAACTGAAAACATCGATCCCACTGCTTCGTTTCGCTCGTTTTAATGATCACACATGCAGCTACGATTAAATCACGATTAAATTGTAAATGTAATTTTTTCATTTTTTCATGTTTATTATTTATGAAATCATGTGTAATTTGTAATTAGTGTCACTGCCAAATACTTATCCCACTTTCATAATAAAAGTAATAAAACTTGTACAAATACCGTACTTCGTATTCTTGCCACAAGAATGAAAAAAATCCGCGTTTCAAGCATTTGTATGTTTTTTGAACACCTAATATTCGATTATTTCTTAACACGCGTTACATCTGTTTTCATGGCAGATGCCTTACCGTGATAATTGCATTGAAAATATACAGAAATGAATGGAAGTGCGGTGAAAAATAAGAGACCGCATAAATACATAACAGTTATGCGCAATTATTATCATTCATTCGTCTTAACAATGCTGTGAGTACTTTTTTTAAAACGTATTTGTTGCCTACGGTGTTATACATTATACAACACCGAAATAATTATTAGGGTAAGCGTAGACTCAATCGTCTGGAGTAATCTGAGAGGTTATTCAGCTGAAACGTGGTACAGCCTCTCAGCTGCTAGCAGTGCAATCTCGTTGCAATTAACGGTAAAATAATCGGAAAAATTGAGTGGAATTCCTTCAATAAAGCTTTCAATTTCTTTCTGACTTCTCATTATACGAGGAATTTATACGAATTGTCTACTCAAAATGCTCATTCGATACTGAAAACTGAAACTTGAAAGGCGATGTATCCAACAATATAACATACTGCGTCGCCTGTTAGTGACAATAGTTTTGTCGTTATTTGAACTCAATCGCGAAACTGAACATATATTGTTATTTAATAGCTGATCTAGTCCACGTAGGTCAACATTGGAAAATAAAATACTCTTCATAACTCATTGTTCGTGTTGATTCAGTACGCACAGTTGAACATGGATGCCCGTTATTTTGTGGTATAGAAAATATATTATTATTTGGATGTACTGACGCGGTAAGGACAATTTTATTTTACGGCTCATTCACATTGTGTTTGAGTGATTACATGACACATATTATTTTTATGTTTATTATTATTATCTAATATAATATGTGTGTAATAGTATAATAATTCATTGTGTTAAATAATGTGATTCAATGTAATGTATGTATTGTATTTTATATTTGTGAAAAAGATAGGGCCTATAGCAGAGTCATTGTTGAATAAATATTATTATTATCATTATATCGACAGTAAAAAGAATAATAGGTCATACAATATTATAATTTTTCTATTCCAACATGACTAATGAGAATCTGACGTATTATATATCAGTTTGAAAATGTTGATTAATTCGCATTTGTGTCTTTCATAATTTATTCTTTTTGGTTTTATATTCAATACGTTTCTTGTTCTTTTTCACAGTCTGCAGACGTGAATTAACATTTTATATTCTTTGTTTCTTCTAGTTTTTTGTCATAACATTTTATATCAACATGTCATCATGTCCATAGCTTGGCATACCTTTCAGAAAGACTAATGTGACGTAAAAAAAATAAGTATAGTTTTCACTGTTTAAATTATTTTCATACATTTCATAGCATAATCCTTGTTTGTTTATTAGTCTTTTGTTGAAGAACAGTCGACGAATCACTTTTCCTATACTCTATACTCTAGAAGCCCTGATTGGTTGCAGATGTCTATAGGCTATAGTTCTACAGGGAATGTGGTCGTCTCCATAATTAAAGAAAACCTGCGAAGAACTTAAGCAGTATTTAATAACCGTGATATCAGATAATTAATTAGAAGGAATATATAAAAATAATTATTTTAACCTTCAAATTTGTATAACTTATTGGTAAACAGAATATAAATATTCTTCTTCTTCTTCTTCTTCAACATTGTCACCGTTACGTCATATGATAATTAAAATTTCGTCACTTTTGAAAAATTACTCAATCTTAATTGGCAGTTCGTAGACAACTGAACGATTCTCTTCATAGAAGTTCGTGGAATTAAATTATGGTGAAGGAATATAGAAGGAAGTATAAATCAAAAGTATACTAGAAAATATAATGGTATTGATTAATTTTAATAAAAACCTGAACCTTCTGTTTCTGTCACTTATTTCTCTGGCTATGCTACCTTATCGACTCTGGCTATGGTTTTTAGGTTATTTTATTCAATATTCATATTTAAATACGCTTATCATATTAAATATCTCCACAGTTGCGAACAAATCCCTAATAAGGAAGGAAAATCTCGACATGTAATATACAAAATGTAATGTATATTATGTATACCATCGTACAATTTCTAGCTACAATTATTAAAAACTGTATATGTTTCGTTTTATGTATATCTTACTGATTTAATGCCGTATACTTCATTGGAATGAAACTGCTGTAATGTGCAATTGAAAAAATACAGTTGGCTTCCGCCCTATAAAAGTGCAAGTGAATACAAAACACTCCCCGAGTTACCACATACATTATGACAAACCAGGATGGTATATTACTTCAGAGTTGAGGTCGCTGACCATTTTCTACCAGGTTACTTAAACTTTTATCAATTCGACTGCCAACTTGCCAGCCATCTTGATGCATGAGTGCGAATGCATAGACAAGAAACTCAAGAGTTGAGAGTGAGTGTGTGAAAGAAGCAAAAAGTAATTGGATCAGTTTTATTATTACCAGTAAGGTTGAAAAACCCATCCTCTTACCGCTTAGAGAAATATATTATTCCGTAAAAGATATATGAAAAACGTGATTATTAAGAATGGTCATAAAAAATTGGAAATATTAAATAGGAAAAAACAGCATTTCTTGAATTGGAGATATGTACGTTGAACTCACGCTCATGTTATATTTTCTCTTTCTCACAGATACGAAGATTTTACAACTTCGTTTAAATGTATGATAAAAAAATCCCACTGGGATAATATGTTCTATCCATTTTTTCATATACTTATTAGTTAACAAAGTAGTTAGTTAGTTGTCGAATACATGTGATATATAAAAATTGAAAAACAATTTCAATATAGACCTTCAATATTTTGTGCAACCCTGATGTTTCTGCTCACAGTCGTCAGAGATAGGCACCTATAACAACTTATTTGGATGTAGGCCCTATTAATAGAAGAATGAACAAATAAATAGATGGATAGATGAATAGATGTATAAATATATAGGCCTAAATGAATGAATGAATGAATGAAAAATAAAAAATAAAGAATAAATACATTAATAAATGAATAGATGAATGAATACATGACGAATGAAGGAATAAGTAAATGGACACATGAATACATAAACAAATAAATCGATACATCAAATGAATGAATGGATGCAAAAATGAATGAATAATATCAAAATAAATAAATGGGTGAATGAAAAAAAAAGTAAATGAAAAATAAATAAATAAATGTATGGATAGATGCCAGTATGGATGAATAAATGAATTATTACGTAAATGAATAAATGAATGAATTACTCATCAAATGAATATAATAATAAATACGGTGAATAATAATGATGATGAATATTATCATTTGTCTATCTCAACTGATGAATATTTATATAGATGCATTGCAGATATAAAAAACAATTTAATATTATTTAAAATGAATTATAATCAACATAATTATATTTATTTAAAAAATAACATGAAATAATATAGTATAATGTAATATGATAATTTAGATTATAATTATAGTTACACGTTTAATATAATGAACGAAATTTTGAATATAAAATATGCGAGGCTGATACCTGAGTCACTTCGTTGCCAAGGAAGAGCAAGTTTATATCTTATAGTATGTGTGTAATGATTATCAATAAAAATAAATGTAAAGTCTAACTAACTTTTATAGTTCACACAATTAACTAAGACAAGGTATTTCCTTTATTGTCGTCATCGTGTGTATAACGTTCGAATGTATATTACAGAAGAATATTTATTTCGAAACAAAGTAATGTGTAAGTTAATTTCAATCTTAAACATTAATTTTATATATTCCCACCTTGATGAACAAAGGAAGTATAAACTCTACTAGAAAACGTAAACAAATGGTTTTTATCTAAAAATAATCAAGGCCAAGAAATTATAAAATGTATCCTTCGATTCGAATTATAGTCGATTATAATAACGCAATTACGCCAAAATTTTATATTATCTTCTTTCATGTATAGGACTACCTCTTGAAAAAGGTATCTCATATTAACAAATTACAGTATAGATGATTCTGAATTACAAATACTCGAATTCATTCTCAATATTCCTGATCCTCTAACAGCTAAAACCTTCAATCAATTACTTCATTGAATGGTTAACACCAACCTTGAAGATTATATTTTATTTTTTATTTACTTCTAGTTTACCGAATAGATCTTCTTGCGCATCATTGTCAATGGTCATCACGCCATTACCTTGGAAGACGCGCTTTTTTACGCGTTATTATTACGTAATTAAGGCCCTATTCGTCAATAAAATGAGCTCATAGATTCGTTGGTGATCGTCATCCTTTTATCACGTCATCTTCTACGTTGATGTGATTACAATTGCTCTTGGTCGAGACTCTTGCGGCCATGGTGTGAGATCTGAAGATATTTGACCATGGTTGTTGGAGGGTTATATTAATGTTTTGTGGTGCATATGAAGGTCGGAAGGCGCGAAAAGAGGCTTCATCTTTGGTGATGTACCCATGTCAGTTCTTTGTTCTTAGAACCAAGATAGATGATGAGGTAGATATTAGAGATGGGTTGTTACGTGTTGATTGGAAATTGCATGGTTTTGTTAGTCATTTCTTTATTTATATGGGGTTTAACGACGTACTGTACTGATGACTACGATCTATTGGCGTCGGTGAATGATATATGAGATAATGGGATGATGAGATGGAAGGTTATTTTATTAGGTGTTTTTGGATAGTGGGAAGGAGTCGGCCTGTTGTTAAGGAACCATCCCAGTATTGACCTGAACCACGAAAAACCCCAGTCAGGATGGTCGACCATGGCGAGAATCGAACCCCGGTCTCCTGAATGACGGTTCAGTGCATTAAGCACTCGGCCACACGTCTCAGTTTTGTTTGTCATTATGGAGAGAATATGGGATAAAAATACACACTTCTGATGTTTGTATTTCCTGCTGGAATTATCCAAATTATTTTATACTCCTTTGTTGTTATTCATTCTGAGTAAGCATACACGCATCAATATTCTTATACAAGAATGTAATCAAACATAACAAAATGTCTTCTTGAATTGAGAATTATTATAAGATATTGTTTTTATTTTCAATAATATTATGAAGTGTTGTTCTGATAACAGAAGGCATTTGATTTTGCATTGAGGATTAACAAGTTGCAAAATAATTGTGTTTATATAAATTCAGTATATTCACTCATTCGAATTGAGTCAACAATTTCCTGATTATACATATTATAATAAATAATTGAAAATATTTCATTATTTTATTTTTACGTCCGCGTTCTGTAAATATACATTTTCCTGTTGTTTTATTTGAATGGACATCATGATCATCGATATTACATTTTATGGTATTTGTATTATTATAATTATTCTGAAGGTCGTAAATGCATCTTCAAAATTATCACTTTGAATAATACTGTCACCTTTTCAATTCACCCAAGGTTCTTTGTAGATTCTCTTCATAACAATGAGAATCACATTTCCGGGTTTAATTGTTTTTCAGTGATTCGGAAATTTTCAGGGATTCTGAAATAGAGAAAAATATATATTTTACTTACAGTAGAACGATTGCATCAAGGACTGATAGTACTTATTTAATATCAATATTTTTACTTTATTTTCAACTTAATTTTTATTGCTCTGATGTTTTCAATGTTTTTAATGTTTTATTGTCAAATACATATTTATGAACTACGTAGACTGTCTGCATAGATGTATAACTCTGAGAGATTATTACCATGAAAAACTATATCTGCCTTCAGAACAGCTGATTGAGCTTACAAATTTCCTTTTCTCTATAATTTATTAGATTTATTTTCACCGTCCATTATCGAACGTTTTATAACAACAAATGAAACCTAGTATATCGATTGCCGAACAGTACAAAGGTACTGTAATTGCCTCGCATCATTCATGTAATTCCTCGTCAGATAAGGGAGACAATCTTCTCCAGTCTGCATAACATTATTATATTGCGTTAGATCAAAGTTGGGGCGGTATTTAAATAGGGAAAGTTTATCGTCAACAATAAAACCAATAATAATAAAATTATTTATGCGTTACCATTTAGAGAACAATGTGCAATTCTCGGGTTATTCCTAGTATTCGCTTTCCGACGCTGGTTTTACGGCGACTCTGATTATTTATGACCGAATTAGATTATTACAAAAGTGCAGTAATTGTAATTGAATGCGCATTTGTGAAACCTTCAACGTCTGCTTCTGTCTTGAAAATATTATTTATTAGGTACTTGACTTTTCAGTTTTCATTCTAGATATCGGATCGTATATGGGTCATATTATAGAATTACAATTTTATTCAAATTACATGTATTACACAAATATATCATTTCTTGCAAACGTATTGAGAATCTGGAAATATAAGAATTAATATATTGTAACTTCTGCTGTAATATTATAAAATACATACATAATATGTATAAATACACTATTATAAATATAAATACACATATATATATATATATATATATATATATATATATATATATATATATATATATATATATATATATATATATATATATATATATGTGTGTATATAAACATGTACATAATATATAAAGAAGGAATACCAAGTGAATATCGAAAGTTTGAAATTAGTTGTAACGAAATTATTATAACCAACGAATATTTTAGTATTCCTCAATTACTTTCCTTACAGTATCTTGCATATTCTTGTATTCAATTCAACACTCCATATTATATTTATCTTGTTTGAATAAATTAAAAATTAAATTGCATAAACGATTCACTATTTAGGCCCTATATAAAATTATAGACATGTTTCAAATGTTTTACATTTGAAGATTTTGAAATGAAATGGACATTTTGAAGAGTATACTATTGATTGGATGAATTAAATAAGTTTCTGGTAGATATTCCACCCATTTCCACCAATTGAGATGAACATGAATTGTTTAATTTCATACGCTTTTCACCAAAGTGTCCCGAGTTTTCTACATGTTTCGATGTCATACACGTTGCGCAGTCATAAATACCTCCACTGTTAAACCATCCACTGTTTCAAAACTATCATAAACTACCACTCTTCCTTCAACAGTTAAAACAGTTATGTGGTTGGTATCAAGAAACTCGAATCATTCCTGACGTCGTTTACTGAGTGCTACGTTCCTCCATATACGCTTTACAGTTCTTTCTACATACTGGCTAGCTGTGCGCTTTATTTCCGAAGAAAGGTTTTTTATGATCGAGCACGCAAGATTTACGCGAAACGTTCGCTTTTTTTCTTGGAAACATCTTCTGGTCGAGTTGTTTATATAGATAGGATCTTTGAAAGCTTTTTTTTTCATACAAAATGCATTTTAGACTGATGAACTTTTTATTGCGTGACTTCGAAGTAATTTATTATTTCACCATCAATAAATGAATAAATAATATAATTATAAATGTTTGATGTAACGGTAATACATTAATGGCATTATAATCATTGTGCTATTTGATAATGACTATTTTTTATATTATATAATTTAAAAAATTATATATAGGCCTATAGTAAACCACACGTTTCATATTAACGTTTCTTAAAATAGCGTTTCAGTTGAAAATGTTCTTCGAAATATAGGTATTCATGAACTCGTATAGATAGCTGTCGGCCTACATATGAACTATATAAAATATATAAATGTCTTGAATCGCTAATCAAGGATCCTGAAATGAGAGAATACGAGTGTGTGAGATATGTTCTGTTTAATTTATGAAAAATTTCTTCGAAAAAATAAAAATATCACTGGTTCTGAATTCTTCAATGATCCCCAATTTTTTCCACACCAATCATCAATTTTTTATTATTTTTTAATCGAGCTGATGATGAATTTGAAGAGAATGATATGTGTATAGGGCCTACTGTGGTTTACACAAAAATTCTTTCAAATAATTGGAAATTTTATCAAATTTGAACGTATGATACACATATTTACCCAATTTCAAATAAGTTGTAAGCTAGGCCTACTCAGCTGTTGAATTGTTGATTTATTTAAATATCTTCTGTTTTCAAATCAATTGTCTATTAAAATGATTAAAAAAAAAAGTAAACATATCTGCTCAACAGGGAACAAAATAATCTTACTTTTCTCAAGTTTGCAGACAGATACATGACTTCTCTTCAATTCACACGCTCTCTCTCTCTCTCTCTCTCTCTCTCTCTCTCTGTCTCTCTCATATCGTACAAGGCATGCTGCGTCTTCATCGTATAAAGCATCTCATTCTTCGTGTCAATCTTTATGTATTTTATATTGGTTGTTATCCTGTTTACTTTCGTTAGTCAAGCACCAATAAAGGTATATTATAGCGGTTTAAGACCACATTTTACAAACACCAAGAATGTGTTAATGAGCCTAATTATTAAGGTAAATATAATTGTTAACAAGGTATGAAGTTATCAGCCTTATCACTGATCACAGTTTATTTTCTGTTAAATCAAAATTTTGCACCAACAGTAACTATAACTGGTACGATTTAAACGACCTTTCACTTTTCACTTCATCGTTTTACACTGATTCCCAATCCCATTAGTGTTGAAGTCGTTAAAACAAATCAATACATAGGAAATTGTTGCTTATATGAGCTAATACAATAATGTTATTTCAAAAGAGTTAATCAAGTTGATTTTGACTTCATTAAAATTTGTTTTCATCGGTTATTATTTCGTAACTATTCTCACAGGGAAATATTATGCAATTAAGATACAATATATACAGATCCAATTATTCATTCTCATTCTTAATATCTTTGATATAAAGGCTTGTTTTAATAGTCTCATAATTGGTGACACTTTTGTATTTAATTGGTTTTCTTATATTCTGAAGATAAAGTTATTATAGACCATTTTTATACCAAATGTTATATCTACATTCGTACCCCCAAATAACCGCTGTTGGTGGCTGTTGGTGGCTGTTGGCTGTTGGTGTTGGTGAAATGGCTGTTGGTGAAGTCGTTAAATAAACAATATCATATACATTATATTTTAATAATAACGTAGTAATAAATTTAAACTGTTATTTTATAAGCTTTGTGTCCTTATAATGAAATATTTGACAACAAGAAAACAATCTCTCTCACCGAAAATTATCATTTACACATACTAATACCATGGAACCGAAAAGTCACCGCCCCATACATTCCAGTGGCAATCGAATCTTCACAAATCTGTAGGGACTATTTTACAATGCGGTGTTGTAATTGCGATTAGACTGCAACTGCATGTTTAATGTTTATTGACTAGTTGTTTTAAGTTTGGCATTACTTGGATAGCATAACTTAGTTGTCACGCACTCAAACCACGTGATTTTTACTTGTGAAACGTCAGTTTGAACTTTCGTGTTGCAATGCCAGGAATAAAATGTTACTGGTATCGATTTACTTGAATGAATGAGTTAATTTCTAGAATATAAGTATATCATCAGATTTTAACCCTCCATTGTATTAATGAGATACAAATTTACAATCTCGTATAAATTCACATCGAAGGTATCTATGAAAATATGTGAACAATAAATATATGAATGAATATTATTGAATCAAAACCAGACGTTGGTCTTTATCTGAGATTCGGTGAAAACAAATTGCATTGGGAATAATGGTGATAACAATTTAAAACTGTCAGTTAGAGCAACTTTCATGTTGGCAATTCAGGAACTAAACATGCGTGAAACATTATTCAATACATTCTGCAGAGGGGTGCAACTAAAAATCAGACATAAAAATGAAAAAAGATATATAATTGAATTATAAAAACAAATGTAAAAAATGTACAAAAAAATATATAATATTTTTATTCACACCTCTACATGGCTCATTCTAGTTAATAACAAATTTCTCATTTTACTTCCTCGTAGCTCTAGGTTTTTGTTCGTTCTTTTATAATTGGCTATATTTTCTATTCTTTCAATTATTCTATCCACTCATCAATTATTATGTGTCAATCATGGCAGCCATTGTATGTGAATGGCAGAGTATTTATGATGAAGATAGGCCTCTATACTCATGTATATGTGAACTTTCATTCATTCAAGTCAACAATTCTGTATCACCGGATAATTACTTTTAATATGTACGTAAGATATATTATTACAAGAAATTAAAACTCACACCACATTGTAGTAAAATGTGGCTATGTCCCAACTCGACCGATTCCAAACTCGACTGAATCAGGTGAAATGGTAGAACGGACGAGTTGAGATTCGGTCAAGTTGGGATTCTGTCGAGTTAGGAATCGGTCAAGTTAGAAATCGGACAAGTTAGGAATCAGACGAGTTGAGACTGCCGTACTGTGGGCTCGTAAAATGTGCCGAACTGTGCGCGCGTCGACTTGTAAAATCAGTCGAGTTGAGATTTGGTCGAGTTAAGAATCGGACGAGTTGAGAATCAGTTGGGTTGGGATTGTCGTACTGTGGGCTTGGCTAACGGCTAGTAAATCAATCGAGTTGAGATTCGGACGAGATTGAACGACATCGAGTTGGGATTCGGCCGAGTTGAGAATCTGTCGGTTTGGAATCGGTCGAGTTTGGACGCTACCGTAAAATGTGTGTTTAATTTTTTCGATTTTTTTAGTTATTTCATATTAAAATACAATACTTGGGTCCGGTTTTAAAAATTATAATCGTTCTTGAGTCATTTTTTAAACATAATTATTCAGAAAAGTTTTCACTCTCAGCATGCTTACCCCTCCCCCCCCCCCATCTTCTCCCACCCTTTCCCACGTTCTTGGAATAGGGAATGTTTTTGGTATACGCGTTACGCTCTTATAGTAAATTTAAGAACGTGAGATCAGTTTTTATACGGGAATTGAGAGTGTGCATATTGCAATAATGTTCATCAGTCTGTCCATTTTTCATCTTCGGCCATACTTCGTCTTTATCATTCATTATTTTCTTATGATTTATAGCACAAGCTGGATTTGTAAGATGTCAATATTGGATTTATAATTATTTTCTTATTGTATATTCTGTGTAAAATGATAGCATGATTAAATCATTATCGCTCCCACATTTTCAACAGAATCAAAATAAACATACATGTACAAATATTTAAAAAATATTGATATATTATAACAAAATAGTCATAAACATATTAGTCATAAACATGAGCATAATCATAGAATATGATGTTAATAAGAAAAGATAATGGAAATAAAAAATGAAATATATTCACAATACAATCCATTGAAACAAAAAATGGCAAAATAGTTATAAAGTTGATGAGAATCAAATCATGCATATAATAATAACGATTATAAATAAATACTAATACCTATATCATCTCATGATATAATAATACGCGGAAATATTCCGTATTGTCTTATTCTTTTCACACGAGTGAAGGGCAAAAGTCCAATAAGTAAATATGATTCAAACAATTGTACAGCTATAATAATAGATATTAGTTCAACTCTCGAAGAGTTTAATCTTACCATTGTATTGTTCTATGATTATTATATGCAGAAGAAAACAAATAATATGGTGATGAAAATACACCATGGCATTATTTAAATCTTTGTTTGTATATAAGATTCATATTTGAATATGAAGCCTCTGTATAGAGATAGTATTCTGTGTTTTGTGTTCCATGTTTCTTGTTTCGATTTTGTTACGTTGAACTACGCGAAGGATTATTAGTTATCTCGCCAATGCATGGATTGGTGATTGCGTCACAACGCATCTGATCAATTCAATGCACTTTGCAACCAAAGATGGTTGCCCTAATATATTCCATGAATTAGTGCATGACTACTAGAGTTCGTAAAACTCTGTATCTGTATATAACTTTTGAGAAAACTTGGTACATCTACTTCAACAAGAAACAACATTTTTATAATACTCATCATTCGATTTCCAATTCGAACTGACAAAGCATGAATCTTTTGTACATCTAGAATTTAGAAATTAAATGTTATAAATTCCGTATTTTTCAAGTAGTTATAGTAGTTAGTAGTAGTAGTAAGTAGTTACCTAGAGTTGGTGAATTTTATCATCACAGAAACATTTGGTATAGTCGCGTTTTTTATTACAATCGAAGGTCAGAATAAAAATATGGAGAAATAGCGGACATTTTGGAAATACTTTACTAGTTATTAATTTGACGAACAATTGATTTTGAGCCAAAATTGCTTCCCCTCATCTCGGGGTCGAAGTTTCGAAATGTATTATGAATTCCCAATCAAGTTTATATACTATTTTTATCCACGCTTGTTGGATTGGTTAATTCAAAAGAGTTTGGCTTCCAGGGATGTCCAAACTCTCTAGAAAAAAAATAGAAACATCTAGAAATATCATATAATATGTGTTAAAGTGTTCGATGTTATTTTATATTCAGACAAAAATATATTCAATTTGAAAAAAATTACTACCACCAGTCGCAAAAATGAAAATAATGAAAATGAAATAGGGAAAAAATTCGAGGAAAATTCGACTTGGGGAATGCTCTCTCCTTGCCCCGTGAATGTTCTGAAAATGAATTCTTTTGTAGTTTTGTACGATTATTTCATGACTGATCACTGTTTGATATCAAAATGATTGATTTATACTACATGGTTGTCCAAACACCTGCGCATTTTGAAGCATTGGTTAGCAATATGAAAGAATGCCACGTACTCTCATCAAAACTTGAACACATTTTAGTTCTGAATGTTCGAAACAACAATATAGGCATACTCATTGAATTAACAGCAATAATCATAATTTTTTATGAATATTTACTTAATATGTATGATAAAATGGCATGCCTGAAAGGCATATACCGGAATAAAGTCGACTCGGTTGTATGCCATAGGTTTTGGTGTCCAACCTTACCTGAACCCCAACCACATTCTATTGAAAAGTACCCCAAAGCCCATGTCAACGACGGAGTCGACTTTATTCCGGTATACGCTCTTCAGCTCCCCCCAATGAATGACATCACTTGACAGAGGCGTACTGCTGAAAGACTTGACCACCATTTTTGAGTTGGATTGAAATGCGTGTTACCTTCAACCTTCAATAATAAACATGTATCCACTACATTACAACTAAATTTCGAACATGATTTAGTAAAACCGCCATAGCTTTCATCGATTAATATAGAAGATATAATAATAATCAACTCTGGGAGAAGAAATTATTCCAATAAATAAGAGAATCTTGTTTTGAACAAAAGATGTGTCAGCATATTATTATATTTTGCCTACAGACGTAGACACTGCCTGAAGCTGCCGGTGTCTTCCCGCTACCTTGACCTCTTTATATGGGTCTTGACCAGAGTTCAAGACCACACTCAGTGTGATCATAGTTGGTTATAGGCATGAGGTATAGCATACCTTCCTAACCTGTACTATTGTCGTTGAAACTTGAGGATGTAAATAACCGACAGACATGGGTAAAATAACTTTTTTTTTCATAAAACAAATGACTAACCATCATTCCAGAGAAATACAGTGACCTGTTGTTTAAGGCGTCTCCAGTCACCAGATTGAAAAAAGTTCCCACCAGGGTGATTATTTTTGAAAATATTGTGAATGTTTATCATGGATCGGCCATATTTTAGGAGGTACTTCTTTGAATGGTGTGGAGCAGTTTCACACAAATACGTTCATCCGGAAAGCCACTACGATCAGGATGCTTTAGTTGACACTGAAAATGGTCACAAATCATGCATCTCGCGTTACATACACCACTTGATTACTTCTTGAGGTATTTTATCGTGTGTGGTATCGATGTGTTCGTAAAAAAACTGGCTTTGGGCTAAGCTGAAAATAAACAGTTTAACTTCATGCGTTTGCAACACAAGACCGGGGAAAGTCACGCAAATTTTTTCCGTAAATCGAGGTAATCCCGAAACTATTTATTTGTATCAGAACGGCTCCAGGTATGCTAAATAAAAATAGCCTAGCTGGTAAAGGAAGGTTTATCCTATCAACACATCAATTTTCATCCAGATGCCAACTATCTAATGGTTTTCGTGTATGTAACGGCTTGACGTATTTTTCAACTAGTTTTTCCCAAATTTTCTCTGAATTTTCAAATTTTTTTTCAATTTCAAATTTTGCATATATACTATTTCAACCTTGATACATCAATAAATGATAAAATATTCTATAATTTTTTGGAGTGAGTTCTCCTTAAGTCATACTGACCAAGATATGCTGCATATATATGATATATATATAATATATAAATATATAAATATATATATATATATATATGTGTATATATATATATATATATATATATATATATATATATATATATATATATATATATATATATATATATATATATATATATATATATATATGTATTACGTATACCATTCTGATATGTCGTAATCATAAAACATAAAACAATGCTAATTGGAAATATTTTACTACATAGTTCAATAGTATAAACTCGGTTTATCAATGTACTTGCAGGCCAGTTGAGAACATATGCCTCCCTACAATTATGTAAAATGTTTTTTTCATTATAGCTCCAGGTTTATTTATAGAATCCATTTACTCTCCAATGATAACGAAGAAAAAAATGATAACGATTAACGAAAAAAAAATGAAGAAAAAAATGATAATGATTAATGAAAATGAAGAAAAAACATTGTAAATTATAAACAAAGTAATAGTATATTACATGTAAGAGAGATTAACATCTTTATTTGTCAGCTGTTCACTTTAAAGTGATTGACCACTGAGATCAAGCTCAGTTATCTATATAAAATACAATTCAATTACAGAAATTACTTATAAAATATGATAAACTTATATCTAGATATAAAAGTCGACGATAATGGAGTCATATTAATCAATATTAATCAAGATATCCCTGAGGAAACATTAGATTTTACAATTTTCTTCCAATTTCCTAAAATTTCCAATTTTCTTTCGTTTCACTCATCTGAAATAAAATCTATATAGGCCTACTGTTTCTTCCTCTGCTGTATATAGAATAAGACTTATATCGAGAGTAGGCCTACAGTGCACTATTTTTCAATTTTTGTAAATATTTACATCAGAATCTTGATAGGCCTAAACAATAATTTTCCCAATTAAAACTATAATCAATAAAAACTGTTTGAAGCGGCTGCTCTTGGTTGTTTAAGACTTCGAGGTGGTCTTTTTGTCACTAATGAAAATAATTATCTATAGACTATTTCAAATTATTTAATACGCGACTAATTTTTATTGACTAGAGCAGATCATTAATCATTTTCTATTGTTCATTGCTGATCTGAGCTTACCTGATACATTCTTTTCCATCGTATACTCAGTCTTTCATATATTTTTATAATTTTAGGACTGTTCGATATCGAGGTAAATGAAAACCATAGTGAAACCATATTTTTCTCAAGAATAACGAATCACGGTATGCCTGTGTGTGTTTGATATCCACGCGGATTTAAAATCGTTCGCATAAATATATTAAAAACGAAATATTGTTTTTGTGATGATGATTATTGTTTTTCAACGACCCCACCATCAGCTAGGTTATATGGGGGTACCAATTAGGAGGTGATAATTAAATATGAAGTAATGACCCAAGTGGAAGGACGTTTGAAGAATAGCATGCCTTATGTGGGACTCGAACTCACGCCCAACGATTGAGTCTCTTCAGCATAACCTTCAAATTTCGAATTTCAATTTCTGAAATTCTGCCTGAAACAAGAAGGGTGGATATAGCGCGCGTTTTTGGAAAGTTTTTCAGCGATATTTGTAATTAGTGGAAATGAGTGTTTTCACAGTACTCTAGGTATCTATATAAATTTCCGTAAATGGTCCTTCGTATAGGACCTACACAAGAAAAAAGTTTGTTTTATGGAAAATGTAGCTTTTCTTTTGAAGCGTAGTGTATATCGATCATTTCTGTATGAATGAATCCCTGTTGAACCGTATGAATGAGGTCCTATTCAATCGATCATCATTTATGTAAAACATCCTTTTGTATTCTCACAACACAACAATCATTCAAAATTAATGTTGTGGTGACAGTGGGGAAAACCAATATTATAAATTAAAATTCAATATTTGGCTTAGGCCAAATAGGTAACCATGGTGTTAACCGGTTTCAACAGCCAGTTAGAGCCACATCCTCGTATGTTTCAGGGCAGTAAAATGTATTAAAATTGCAGTATGACAGTAAAATTTAGTCAAATGCCAAATTTCACCGAAAGATCCAGAAGAAAAAAAATACATCAACGATGTGTTAGAAGTATCCCGGAAAATATAAATATTTTTCAATGTAACTTGGTGTGCCGAATCAAATTTGGAATCTCGGAACTTATGTAAAATGTTTGAATGATGAAAAAAAAATCCTTCCTGACCCCAATTATATAGCGGTATTAAAAAATATAATATTTTTCAATTTGTATATGAATTCTTTATTCATTTAAAATAAAGACTCTGCCTTTTGAAGAAGGTTGCCTATGGACACAGAATAGAAAAATAACATTATACAAATTAGTGAATGTCAGAAAAATAATGTAAATTTAGCTAATTTAGAAAAAAAGTTGTAGTGAGATCAATTATAGAAAAAGAATAGTAACAAATAATGAAAAGCACATGATATGAGAAAATAATGGTACACACTGATTTAATACAAATATACTAAATGTTGTAAATTGAATGATCCTTTTAAGGCTAAAAGACGTTAATGAAAAAAATATAACATTTGAATCTTGTACAAATTCACGATAGAGTGAGGAATGTGCCTCTGCACCAATCAGGAGTCCAATCACTCCACGTCAGCAGATTGTATTAGGATAAAAAAATATGGTATGTGGCTCGTAGATCAATTCTGCTCAGTTTACCTATAAACGAGCATTTTGAGTGTACACTCCACGATCGTTGGATATAGAATCTGCTACAGTTCTCGTTGGAAATGTGAGATAACTTTTCAAGGTTCTTTTTGCAATATACGGTAGGGATGATTTCTAAATAATAGAACAATAAAGAAAATAGGAAAGATGTAATCTCCGTAAACACATAAAACCGTAGCATCGATCGTAAATGTATTTTTAACGATCCTGGCTATTTTATAACAATGATATCACTCTAAAGTTATCTTAATTGCTGTAAGAAGGAAAATAGACAATTAATGGAAAAAATAAACAGTTGTGACTACTTGTAGATGATATCATTATAGTAGCAGATTCTCCATCATAGCCGCCTACGCAGCGACAAGGGCAAGAAACCAACAAAAAAAGGTATTCTATAATAAATTACTGCCAAGTTTTATAAACAATGTTTTTTATGTGATCACGAAGCTACGCTCATACATTGAGTATTTATGACTAATACACAGTTATAGGCAACGAATATTTTCAAATTTTAGAATATTAACGTGATATTTTCAAGAGAATACGAAGTGCAACTATATATTTGATTATAAAACACGTCATTTATACTATCAATAACAAACATAAATGTGAGGTATTGTTTTGTAAATGTAATTTATTGTTATATTCAATATAATGTATTTTGCTGTGATATAACAATGAAACATACGTAATAATTATTGATCAAATATAATCGAATATTCAACTCAGAACTGAAAACTTAAAAAAAACGTCCATCCTTCACTGTATTTTCTGTATACTGAATAAGTACGTCCATCATTACACGTACGCATCCGCGCACGACTGTACACATACGCACAAATACACACACACACACACACACACACACATAGATATATATATATATATATATATATATATATATATATATATATATATATATATATATATATATATATATATATATATATATACATATATAGGACAACATTTCTCTATGGATACGATTCATTACTAACATGTATGAACGTGTTTGACAAATCATAAAAATGTGCCCACTCTGGGACTTGAACCCAGGACCTCTTGGTTTGTTCCCAATGTTCTACCCATGCAATGAGCTAATTTAATTCAATTAATAGTTTTTATGATTAATTCAATATTAATATTAATGCAATTAATAGTTTTCATACATTTCGGTGTGGATCACATTGTGTTCAATCGTGTATATACGCTTTAAGCGTTAGCGATAATGATTTTGGTTATTACAAGTTAATACTAAGAATAAGATGTTCGAAATATATCATTCTAGTGGTGAAACTATCGTAACTACTGAAATAATATTGCAAGTAAATCAAACGATTTCAAAGCTATTATATAAATCATGCAACAATCACACTGCAACTTTATAACCTTCTATTTTCATCCGTTTATTGAGTATAAAATAAATTACTTTATTGCCAATATCCGTGTAAAGGAATGCCCGGGAATGCCATTCCACGATGCACTGTGTATGACTTTAGCCTATAATCTAAAGCCAAAGTAACTTTTACAAATATTAGAGCTGATAATCAATTATAAGTATATATATATATATATATATATATATATATATATATATATATATATATATATATATATATATATATTTTTTATATATTCTGGAGATAACCCGAAAGTTGTCAATGAGGCTTCCACTATATATTTCAAATGCTAGTCAAATATGCAATTGCATGGTTAAAATAATAAAGATTGAAAATGCATTCATATCACGAACAACAAATGTACGTATCTATAAACCTCTCAACTCAAACTTTCACTATCGGCGCTAATTGATTGTACTAACGTTCTATTGCGTTATAAAAACAGTACGGCATTAGGCCCCAAGACAAACAAATAAGGATCCTGTTAGATGAGTAAGGGGTGCCCACATTTGTGAATCTATCGCAGCACGTATCAATGTTGTGTCAATCAATCATTTTGGAAGAGAATGTGTTTCAGTCACGAAGATAGTGTAAGTGAACACTGCTAGTATAATTTATTTGGAGTGAGTTTTTTTTTAGGGGGGGAGGGGGATAAAAGAACGAATGATAGCGATTAACAAATGATGAGCGTAATTAAAAAGTTGATTTATAATTTCACCTAAAGTTGTTCACTTTTGTGAATATATTTTGTTTGTTTACTTTTTGTGTAAAAATGGGTTCATTCTTAATTATTCTTCAAATGTACAACTTATATGTAACGGTATATGATTTGAATTTAACTGAGTTACGATGATTGTTATATAATGCGTCTGTTTTTATCAAATTGATACCAATGTCAGATCGCAATTAGGATTCTGAGAAAAATAAAAAAAATATTCTGTGTTGTGATATTAATTTATGAAAGTAATTGCCTCTTGAATAGATCTAATAAACATAAGAAGTGGAAAAACAATCAAGTAAAAATGCTACTGGATACCTCCTCTCTAATAAACATAGATTATTTGCAACTGGATCTAGAATCATTGCGATCTTATAGTTTTCTTTTCTGTTATGATTGTGAAGAATACTCATCCATCCACCTGCCGTCCACAGAAGGTCCGGGTGTCTTTTATATCGCTTGCGTCCCACTTCCAGTTTAAGGTGGAATGTGTCCAGACAGATGAGCCGGTTAGAAAACAAGGCTATGACACTAGTTCAGAACCATTCTTGCACAAACCTGTATATTGTTGTTATAGAGATCAAGTGCAAAACATCAACAATGAAGAAAATGTTATTTTTATCTGGTTGCTCGAATCGTTTAGTTTCTATATAAGCACATTTAATTACTATAGTATTAAATAAATTCATCCCGCGTCTTGGTTTGTTGAGTAAAACATAACTTATTTTATAATGCTGTTAAGGTAGGTGAGATGGAGCACTGAACTACCATACTCAGGATGAGGAACTTCTATATCACTGTTCTGTATGACTGATGAGTTTATATATAGTTTATCACATTCGCTATAGTGTCCTAGTGAAATAATGTCATTTATGTGTCTGAATTACCAACGTGAGAGTAGCACTAACTGGCAGTTTGAAGTTGTTATCACCAGGGTTACCCATGCTATTTGTTTCCACCAACTCTAAGAAAAAGGCTACTGGACTTGATAATACCGGGCCTTTGGGAATTAAATTGTCGATTTTTCAACCATACTTATGTGGTTTTCCACAGTCGGTAAAAGTGAATATTTGGATTGTCCTCTAGCCGGGTGCACTCAGTGCCCGGGCGCGAGATTTATTTTTAGCAAACAGTCAAAGTACTATGCAGCATTCTTATATTTACTTCTTATATTTTGCTTAGGTTTAGTTGAAGAAGGTTTGTACTGCATCGTCTTCAAAGAAAAAATTATATTTTGCTGTTCATTATGGTATAATTGAATAGAATGGCTTGGGCTGAATCGAATGGCTTGAATCGAATTGCAATAACGTTGGGGCCTATATGGGATTGTAGTCTTAACCGTGCCACAACTGGCGCTTACTTTCCTATAATAGAGATCTTGATTATTTGTTTTGTACATTGAATTGTGCATCCAGATGTCGTAATGAAATGTTACGACGGTTAACACACTGCTCCAACTTTCAAACTTCAGTACCACTGAAACAGTAATGCAGCACCAATTTTGAATTACGAATATAGCTTCAAATACCATTCGTCATTCGTGCCATGATATTAATTACCTACAAAAACGCAAATATCAAATGAAGAAATGTATGAACTGGTAAAAAAATATATCATAATCTTGAATTTTTCGTCGATATGGTCATTGGTATATTGTATACCTCAAAAATGAAATCATATTTTGTTTTATCATTATATTGAATTTTTAATTATTGTTAATTTATTATCAACACTATTAACTTAAAACAGAGTCAACTTAAAACAGAGTCATAGGATATAAAAATTGGGATATTTAGACTATTTAGACTTATATTTAGACTTTATCACTACAAATTAATCAAGTACAATGTGTTTCTCTGAACACATTATATAATTGATAAATAGATGTGTTCAATCATTAAACTAGCTTCTAACGTTTCTATTTTTTTTTTTGTGATCCAAGCTAAGTGATATTTTCCTTGACCCATTGTTGATAAATTGTCTCTATTCATGCCTTGCTCCGAATAATCGTTATAGTATGGCATGAACATAGCATAATAATGAATGACAAGGGTTTTCAAAAAGCTATAATTTAGTTTCCAAAGAAACATTTTCTAATTAATTGTTACATCAAAACTGCACTGTTGACTATCAGACCGTATCAATGCGAATCTAGGTTCCTCTGCATCTCAATATGTAGAGATTTATTCTGAACAATTACTTTGCAGATTAGATAATGCTGCAACACAGTTATCATAATTACATACAGAAACGGTATATATAATAATTATAGTAATAATAAGTATATAATTGCAATTCAAATTCGAATGAAAACATACCGAAAATTCGTGTGTAATGTGATGTGTGTATATATATATATATATATATATATATATATATATATATATATATATATATATATATATATATATATATATATATATATATATAGTTATGGAATGAGTTACTACACTCTAATTGGGTATACCTGTGTTTATTTGCTTTTCACTATTTACCGGTCAAGGTAGTTTTTCTCATTATAAGCCCTACATAATATTATTATACACCGTATGTCATACCCATCTTATTCTCGGTACTAATGGCGTTAAGTGTTAAGTAATCATTCTAGATTTGTATTGTGATATGATGTCAAGATGTGGATGTGCATTTTTCTATTATCATCCTCTTACTGCAATGCCTGACCTTCGTTATTAGCCATTAAAATATTATGATTAATTAGTGGGCAAATAGTTGCAGTGTTCCAATCGCTTGAATCAACAATACTTGTATTTATTTATTTTTAATTTTTAGACAGAGTTGCTGGCCTTCCATTCAAGATTTGTTTGTCTAATAAAGTCTAATAAATTGGTCATATAGGCATATATAATTATATATATAAGCTATATGTATATATAGAAATTATATCATTGATGAATAGGAGACTTGCATTTTAAATAACCTATTAGACATGTAAAATACACATTTGAACAGGTGAAGATTGAAGACTATCAGATATGGCGTCGTATGGTGAAATTTTCGACTTTCAAATCGCGGTTGCCGGCGAACGGTCAGTTGGATCGCGGTGCGGTAAGAATTAACTGGTAGATAGGTCTCGCCAACAGCTCGGCTATTATGGGATACGAGTGAATACATCCAAGATGAACGTCGTACAAATATTCCAAGTCTTGAATCCAAGACGTACAAATAAGGCATTTTTTTCTCACCTATAACAGTCTCTTTTATTTTCATTTCATTTTGGTATTGTAAATTAAGTACAGGAAGAATGTATCTCAATCACCATATAATTTTGAGAAATAAAAAATTCATAAGTTCAATTGTAAAAAATAAATAATATTAGGTGAGCCTTATTTGTACCCCTGACCTTATTCAAACGCTTTAAGAAGTGTGGCTTTAATGCTTCTACAAGAAACTTCCCCGATATTTTAATTTTTGTATTTATTTTTATTCTGAGATTAAAAATGTGTAGTTATCACATGTTGAATTACTCAAGCTTACAATGATTAATTAATTCTACATTTTTACTAATTTTACAATTCGCTCAAAATGTGCAAGTGAAGAAATCTATACGAAAAAACACATAATTGCATAATCGCAAATATAATTCTATCCTGAATGCAATCAAAATTATATGTTATAAAGAATAGAACTCCATGATATAATCCAATATGCGATCTAAAATGTTGAGAAAGAATTGCTTGATAATATTATTGATGGCAGATTAAAATCTCCAGTAATAATACCATGCGTGTCGTTACATGCAATTTGTTTGGCTTCTGGTGGACTCTATTCCTATTAAATGCATTTACTATAATTATTTGTTTCTGCATTTTCATATTAAATTAAGTGGCGTGAGGGCAACAAATTTGGCACGTATAACAAAATACTAATGTATTAAAAAAAATAGGTTCACAAAAAAAATGTAATAAATAAAGCATTCATGCAGTAGTGATATGCATTTTGTCTCGATTACTGTGATGGAAAATAGAGAGCAATTTTATACCGTTCATTGAATATATCATCAGCTGTGATTTCAACTGTACTCGAATTATCTTGTTGACTCTTCTTCATATTTACATATCATCGCCATCTTGGATTTATGAATAATACATTTCAAACTTCAAGTTGTATACTAATTTACATACAATAAAGCCTGTACATATAGGCCCTACACATTTTTCTAGAATTGCTTACCCTAATGTATCATCCTATTCTATTTTATAAACAATATTGAAAATTTAAAAATAGATTCAATCAAACGTATAACTTTGTAGTATTTTTTGTAACAATTCATTTTCTTTAAATTGGAAACAAAGAAAAGTGTTCAGCCCTATGTGGTGACTTTGATTTACATTACATACTTTTACATACTGATGAATGAAAATGTTTATACTATGGCATATAGTGGAAATTGTACGTTTTTAATCTGACAATGTAGACTACTTTAACAGCTGGATTATGTTTATTGTTGATTTTCGACTATCCATGCATATACTGCTAAATTAATTGTAAAAGTCATTTGAATGGAAAGTAAATGAATTAAAAAGAAAATTGTGTGCATTGTAATTTAAATATCCGCATAATAAAAACAATCTGCGTGAATCTCTACGATAATCATTTACATTATCATTTCGTATCAACTTGTAATGTACGTCATCAATAGTGAGTAAATACGATAGTGTCCACATAAGGCTTACGTAGGTTGTTTTACGTCATTCTTGCAGTATATTTATTCAGCCTTATTGCGGTATAGTTTACTGACAGACCTCGAGTATACTATTTCACAAATTGGATGCCTATTAGCAAATAGTAAGACGACGCTTGTGACGCCATCCGTCGCGGCGCCGAGCGGATGTGTACATGGAATAAACAAACAAAACAACTGTTTAATGGCAGATGATACTATACACGGATGAGATGAGTTTTTTAAACGAACTCCTTAATTAAAATGTGAAATCTTAAAACACTGATGACCATTATTTGTCTTTGAAGTATTTGTGATTGAGACTCACTGATTTTTTTTATATTTGGTTAGAGCAACAGCTCATCTGGTCACTTCATCACCGTTTTAATGACTCTTCATTTGTAAGGAATTGATTGATCGAATGCTACTTTATAATATTATTATGAATTTTATAATACACCAATAAATAGAACATCAACGTTAAAAATATCGTTGTTGGATGGAATAATGTAGGATATTAAAATGACGAATTTTATTCCCATTCCACAAAATTGCGCTATAGTTATTTATTCGACTATAAATCATTTTACGAAATTTGAAAGGTCGTAAATTAAATATTTGCATTATTTGTTAATCATTCACAAATCTAGGTTTATTGGCTCGTTAAAGCGTTAAAGCGAGAATATAAGTATTTATATTGAGTTTAAACGACGAACTTTAATGAAAACCAAGATCTATTGGCGTCGGATGATGATGGATTATATTCATTGCACTATAGCTGTTGCGCTTTTCAATAATTTATTTATCAATTTTACTCATTGTGTGCCATGATATATTGAAAACAAAGATACCAATCTAAATTTTTTTACGTCAGTTATAGTTTTTCATTCATCATTTTTTTGGTAAAATTTATTTTACCTTCAAACTCTACCGAAGAATTTCAATATCTCTAAACCTTTTCACAAAATACACACAAAATATAAAATATTACATTAGATCTACTCCCACACGCTCTTGTAATCAGTCATGTCAGAATGATTCGAATGATTTTCAATTCGTTTTGCACATCCAATTATTTGCTACCACATCGCAAGACAATCTGTACAAATCTAATTGCCACAACTCGTTGTGTATTGTGAACGCGAGTTTGTCTACCTGTGAGCGATGCATTAAGAGAGATAGCCTTAACAAGGACGCAAGAGAATCGAACAGTCATCGTGCAACCTTGAATCGTCCTCAACCAACAACAACAACAGCAACAGCTTCAACATCGTTCGCTAATTACTTTCTTGTGGTTGGTTATTGTAATTAGGTAATTAATTCCACTTGAGGTAACTAGTTCATTAGTACAGCGTACACCTATACGTCATATATGCAACAGTCCGGTGAACAATGATCATTAGCTAAGGTTAAAAGAATAAAACAATACCCAATAATAATTGATAGACGAAAATTTGCAGAAAGCTAATTTTAAATTAAACTTTCTATGTTTTTTAATTTGTGCCTTTCACTTAGGGTTACAATGAAAACGAGAATACCTAATTTTATTATTACGATCAATTTACTAGATGGTCGTTATGATGATTCTCGTCTATACAGGAACAGGAAAAAATATTTTTTCTGATCTTTCTTTTTTTAAACTAGGCCGACCATATCTCGAACATTCATAGCTCGATCATTTTTCTTTGTACAATGTGTTTTTTTTTCGAAATGTATTACATGAGGTGGTAAGGCAGCTCTTGCAAGTCCCCACCAAGAAAGTAATTATACTTCTCAGTTTTCGACTCGTTGGAACACACAGAATTCGTTACTATAATGTTTTATAAATATTTGTGTGTCTTGGATAGAATGCAGAAGTCTCTTGTAAAGCTATCGTGAAGACTGGACAGAAAATATCGACATGTATTCATCAATATATAATATTTATTAATGTACAAATAAACAAGATGAATGTGAAGCTACACGGAATTTAATAGACACGTTGCAAGATGACTGTATAGTCGTTAAGCAGAATGAGGAGAAAGAACATTACACAATAATTCATTCCCTGAAATGGAATCTTCACAATCTACGAGTATTTTATTGGAACTTTATATAGGTAGTTACAATTCTGACTGTAACTCAACGGAATTGAAGAAAGCTTATCGAATCAATGCATATAATTATATTAAAATTATGTTGTAATTATTGGAAATATGGAATATCCTATTTATGGCTATTACTCGGTATGGTAAATGTAATGTGTATTCATGATTTATTATAGTTGGAAACTCAAACAGATTTTACAACTTGTTTATCGTACTTCAACTATTTATTAAGAAATTATTTCAAGTAATAATCGCGATTGAATGCAATTAAAAACAGTCGTTTCCCTGCCCCTTCGAGATCTCAAAACATAGCATACAATCAAGTGGACGCTTTAAATGACCACAAATGATCTAGTTCTAACTGTCTGATTGATAAGCCATACGCCATAAGCCAGTCGTCAATTACAATTTTCAAGTTTAAGTGTACAGTGGTAATTAAGAACAATCCAAGTAACAATTAGCTAGCAATATGGCAATTCAGCAAACTGCAATATGGCAATTCAGCAATGAGCGAGTGATGATGTGACGATGAATTGATGATAGGTGAAAGGACGTTTACCTAAACCCATGCCTTATGCGGGACTCGAACCCATACGCCCAACGGTGACTTCAGTTTCTACCGCAGGCGATAGTTGACTGAGCCACCAGGGCGGCCCTCATAGATTATAGATAATACTTATCTCATCCAGGTTTAAATCTGATAAGGATATCCGAAGTGGCTGTTTATACAAACAGCCCTGTTGGTCTCTGTTAACTGTTTGGCTTAAACTATGTTAGTTTCAGGTTATAGTTATTCAGGTTGGTGTCCGATTAGATTGGTTGGGTTAGTTATAGATCAGGTAATCTTTCGTCAATTTAGATTACTCACAACAACAACAACAACAACGCCAGCCACGGGTTGTACGACCCAAGTCTAGCTGCACATAGACCTTGCCAAGAATATCTGTTTTCTGCTATACCCCTTCTAGATCATTGACTTTGGGAACATGTACTGTACGTATAAGACCTTCCTCATCGTACATGGGACACCTTGAAGGGGCAATAGATGGTTGTTAAGTGGCTACATTGTAACTAGACTGCAATTGTTAATTGGGGGACTTCTCAGTCTTTTGCAACAATGAGTGACATCAACCTATAGAAGGGGACACTTCTTCTGTAGCGTTCCAAATTTCACCGAGTCATTTATATTAACTAGAAAATGAGTTTGTTTATAATATTTCAGTAAATTACTTTGAAAGTTTCATTTATAAGGACTATATTATAGTTCGAGCAAAAATTATTTTATAAACTTTATAATGTTTAACTTCAACATTCCAAACGTACATATGAATGACAGTTATAATTGAATATTTGTCTTATTTAATGATAATTATTTTTGATATGTAAATATTATAATCTATATTATATTTTCAAGATATATAATGTATTTAGAATATGAAACCAAGTCGAACGTGGTTCGAGTCCCGTCTAATACATGGGTTTTTTTAGTCACAATTCTTCAATCATTAGCTCATTCGTATATCCAAATAATTTAGGTATAGGGCCGTTTTAGCAAATCTGATCACCTGATGTTTCTTCACAATATCTTAAGAAAATGCATTTTTTTCCACGTGCGTCAAATTAATTAAAACGGAATCTTCGTTACGTATGTATTAATATAATCTATCAATTGAATATAAAACTAAATCCGGTGTAACAATGTATGGATTTATTTTGGTGTATGTTATTTTTCATAGAATATAAAACAATTTCGCATATTTTCATAACATTTTTCTTCACACCCTTGGATGGCTTATAGTACGTTTCTCACTTTACTTCGTTATAGCTGCAGTTTTCTGTTTGTTATTTCATATAGATTAATTAGTTACATTTTCATTTTCAGTTACATTTTCTTGATTTATTACCGTTCTTTCTATGTTATTCTATCAATTGCTTAATTATTCTATGTCGTTATGGCAGCCACTGATTGTGTGGCAGAGTCTTGATGATAAAGATATGTATATATAGAACAAAATGATTCAAAATTCAAAATTAAATTGAAATTGATAGAGGTTTGATAACAACTATCTACTCTCATCTTCCCCACAGCTGTTTGAGATATAGAGCCCACTCTATATTTGAAAACAGCTGTTACCTAATGCATAGTTATTGTCTTTTGTAACACAATTTACTTGTAACATAATACAGCATCGTTAGTTAGGAGATTGTCAACACAAGAACAGTAATGTATACTCCCAGTATTGGCGTGGAAAAGTTTTCATTAGTTCGATTACTATGGAAACAAAATAAAAACAAGAATAAACCCAATCTATCGATCGGAGAAATGAGCGCAGCACTATATTCCGGCATTCCCCTCTAATAAAATGTAATGGCGAGGTAAAGTAGAGTATATGTTAATGCCTTAATTGGTGGATAATGAATGAATGAATGAATTTAAAGCGGATCGACAGCGATGTCATTTTTTTTTTTTTTTAATAACATCGAAACTTGATACAAAATCTTTTTGTACCTATATGTTCATGTCCGTGTACTTTAACATAATTGTCAACATTTGTGGATGTTTCAAGCATTGAGCTAGGTGCTTTAAGAAAAAGAGAATAGTAAGAAAAGATGGGGGAAACGAAGTGACAAGACAATAAAATGATTTAACGCAAGGCTCAGTACTCTTTTGCATATACTCCGGTCACCTGAAGGCTTCCACTGGACCAAGGCGGTCTGAACTTGGTATGGACCCTCACTCGAGACCTTAGCCATGGGTAACCCTTTTGGGAGTAGATAAATTGCTCCCGACGAGAACTCTGGAGATCACGCCAGCCTTTACTAGCGGCACTCCTTTAGTTTGGTCACGATAACGGATTTCGTTTTACGTTCCAACCACTCACATATGTCCAATTTTTATATGTCCGACGGATTTTTTAATATTTCGTTAGTACCTGTTAGTTCATTACCTTTTGGTTGATAACGCCAAAAGATTCGTTAGTACTACTCTAGTTACGCCATTACTAATTATAATCTTCTCTGTAGGAAGGGTCATCTTCACGCCAGCTTCTCACAGAGTGACGACGTAACAACGTGATAAAGAAAGCCTGAGTAATAACTTGACTTTGTGTGGAAATGATCAGTACTAACGAAGTACTAACGAGTACTGTTGGAAACATTAACATCGGTGAAATGTGAGAGCCCTGGCGTGGAGTTGTCCCCTCACATGGAACAAAGCATTATTACCGAGAAACCAAAGGAATTCCTGTAGCTCCTGTAGCTCCTGCAACTCCTGTAACTCCTGTAAATCCTGTAACTCCTGTAGAAACTCCTGTAGAGGAGTACTATACAGAGAAGTATTTACGAAACATTTCACGGATGTAGCGAAGCACTAACGATGGGTGAAATATTATTTTAATATTTTAATATGTAAGAGGCCAACATCACTAACGTGTTTCCATAACCCTCAAGTCGAAGTCCAACATGGACATCTAGTTGATTAATGATAACATAATAAAACTATGAAAATTTAAATTTAAAATAAATTAAAAAATATGTAACATGATGAAAAACATTTTATTTTTCACAAATATATTTATTTTGCACGAAGTATAATTTCGACCCGCCGTCCATTTTAGCTCAGTCAGCTGAGGCACGCTTCAGACACTGAAGCAAACCGTTGGGCGTGGGTTCGAATCCCGCATATGGCATGGGTTTTTGTAAGCGTCCTTTCACTCATCATCACTTCATAGTTTCATAATCACCTGCTCATTCGTACCCCAGTATAACCTAGCTGTTGGAGGGGTCGTTAAGCTAACAATAAACATTTCGACCCATGTATTGTTTAATTCATATAGGCCTACTACATATTTCACAAGCACCCACATTCAAAAGTACGGAATTATTTGTTACTATCGAAAACCTTCGTATTTTAGAACATCAACCATCATTATTTTTAATTGTGAGAAGACTTACATCATCTTTTTTAATCAAATTTATTTTCGCTTTGTTAAATAGCTATCAATTACTCATGAGGGCCACAATACGGGAGACTTGAATACAATATTAGTTGAATATTAATCACATTCGCGAACTGATAATTTATTATCATATATGATATTATTAACTTTATATTATGACTGGTATAGGCATGTTGGCAATAGGAAATTCGAATGTAGTTTTAATCAATACAAATCGAATGTAATGCTTAGAAGTTTCAAAAGTGAATCATTTAAGCAGGGTTTAATTAACAATGAAAAACATATATAAATACGTTTGTTAACCATCGATAACCGTTTATTTTATTCAAATCATATATTAATTCATTCAATGTATCCAACATTTCACTCAAATAACTCCTTCCAGATCGAACATTCTTAAAAACTAGTATCAATAAGTGTCAATCAGTGACTCAATTATGAATTTTATTCTCCATGAGATATTGAATACACACTGTCTGTGTTGTACATGAGCCTATATTGAGAGAAATACACTTCAAGCTCAAAGTGCTTGCTGCCTGCGTGGCTCATTCAGCTAAGGCACTGCTTGATGAACTGAAGTCGGAAGTGGGTTTCTGTCCGTCATGAGGGCCATTTTGTAAACGTCCTTTTATCATATCACTTCATCTCTCTATTACCTGGTGGTAAGTTGGATCTAAGGAGCATTAAAAAAATAAACAGTATTCGTTATATAGATATAAAACTGAAATGAACCTCCCCTCCCCCGCCCCCCGACCACGTTAGCTCAGTCAGCTGAGGCACTCTTCAGACTTGGTTCGAATCCCGCTTAAGGTATGGGTTTTTGGAAACGTCCTTTCACTCATCATCACTTCATAGTTCTATAATCACCTGCTCATTCGTACCCCCGTATAACCTAGCTGTTGGCAAACAATCATCATTCATCAATCTGAAACTAAAATTATAGAATTACTCATTCATTACAATAATAGTCATTCACTGATTTATAGTTTTAAAACAATATTATTTGAATTTAATGTTTTAGCATGTTCAAATCCATTTCAGTGAAACCCATTTGAAATTGAAAAATGTACTGTAAAATTGTCTGAACAAAATTATACAATCAGCAGTGGATAGGAAGGAATTCGTTTTGAAGTTCTTAGAGAAACCACGCAATTATATTTCCAATTTAGCTACCTGCCATTTTTAGTCATCTGTATTCGTCAAGATATACTGGTTAATGTTCAGTTTAGGCAATGAAAATTCAATTGTTCAGTTTTACTGTGATTAATTATATTTTAGTGAGACACTACATATTTTGAAAAGTTTCTGCTTATGTACATACTTGTGACAGTATTACAACAAATTGTTCAGTATATCACGTCAACTTTTCATGAAACTGTGGAAGAATGATTAAACTCACATCAGTAGTTGTGAAAAAATATATTTGAAGTATTTTATAATAATTACTATCAATGACACAATAATCACATATGAATTAGAAAATAATTTTATATAATAGATATTTGGCAACTATTTTTCGAGAGAATGTCCGTGAGAACCGAGTTCGATTCCAAAGACGTTCCTCATCGCTCAGTAATTATTATAAACTGCTCAAGAGATTTTTTTTACAGGATATTACTTGTATAATATAAAATTAATGCATTGAACATTGAGAAACATGAAGAGTAACATGAATACCTACGTGCTGCGCTTCAATAATAATAATAATAATGATAATAATAATAATAATAACAATAGCAACAACAAGTATGTTACGTATAATGATGATAGAAAGAGAGCAGGAAATCTAAAACTACTTATCACTGTTTGAAACCAAAAAAATATATAGGTAGATCTTTCTAGTTATTGTAACGTTCGTATTTCGTTATTTGTACACGCACGCTTTGTTTCGTTCGAAATGTGCTCAAAAAAGTATGATCCGATGAAATCTTCTTCTTACTGAGTGATTGAATATTTTGTTATGTAACAACTAATGCATTAGCTGAATAAACGTGCATGGATCAGTCAGTCTGTTATACAATACGCATTCACTGTGATATAAAAACAGATATGAATACGGTACGTATTGCGTTATGGATAACCAAGGCAACATGTATACAACAACATACCATACAACATTGATTTGTACATATTTTTTCTTGTAATTTTTTAATTTTGAATATATTATTCTTGTTCAAAATGGTAAAATCGCCCTTGTTGTGGCCCTTGCCCTTTTCTTTATCTAGCGATTATTAGAAAAACAGACTTATACATATCAACGCCCGCCAAGTATCACTCTCTGACATCAATCCAATATATCAAAGGTCCGTACTGTTCAATGACCTAGCTCCCACAACCCTCCAACTGCAAAAAACAACAGAATTATCTAAAGTATTGTTGTATGAATGTTTTGACAAAGAAATGTGAACTTTCTTTAAAACCAGCGCAACTTATTGGCATATTCTATAAATGTGTTACGCCCTTTACATCTATGTTCCTTGCGCTCCAGAATGAAAATATTATTATATTATATTATTTAATGTACTACGTTGCCGTCCTTATCAACACCCTTATTGAGGCTGTCCTAATAGGAATAACGCGTCAAATTTTCTATTTGATTTCTGTTTTTTTTTCGAACTAAAAATCTCATTGGTCTAATTTGATTTATTATAGAATGCCAACATATGTAATTATATAGATACATAAATAAACTCTGAAATTGTATGTGTTATTTGTATGTGTTATATGATGGCTGTGTGTTATGCTTGCGTTGACGTCGAATATAGACCAATCAAAAAGTCGATCAATTGAGTATTATTACTAACTTCGCGTTGATTGACAGCTGGCTCTTTACTACATCGTAATCAATCAGTATACTTTGGGAAAACTCGATATGCAGCCTATATTTTGTCATGTTGATTGATGAGAGAGAGGAGCTCTTTTCAATTAATTTGAAGGTTTTTATTTTTTATCAACTTATAATTTAGTTACTTTCGATGATCAGTACTCGCTAAGTGATTGTGGGTGATTTTGTCATAATGATGAGAAATAAGAATGTGTATACACGTAGTCTGTGTACGTAGGTGCCTCCTTTTATATAAAGCCCACTTATCACTATATGACAATTCTTCTCTATTATTCTTAGTTCTCTTTATACTACGTCAAATTTATCTACATATTTTCAAGTTATCAACTACTAGTCATTTCTATTTTATGTTATCATTGTTTACTGTACTATGCATTAGTACCTTATTATCCTTCATTTCATTCATATTTTTACTACCTCACTAACTTGATATTATTTTAAATTGTACTTTTATTCATCTATCTGTTTTCCTCCTTATTTCCTTTTTGGCTATGCTTCTGTGTCTGTATTCTTCGCCCTCTGTATGTTGTCCCTTGCCCGTACGAATTGCTTCTTGCGAAATTAAGGTACCGGTATGTGTATAAGTGAAGTTATAATAAAATGATAATTTTGGAGTTTATAATTAAATTGTAATTCGCGGAATAAGCAAAATACGAGTAATGAAAATCGAGAGTAGCGTTGAAAAGGAATTCACGACAAGGTTCGTTTTCTCTTAATAGAAGCTGTCACCTCCATTCTTCTTACGTGGGAAATGTGATATTAGTTTGCCATGTTCTTCCTTAGCATTACGAAGGTATTGAGACTGCCGATTACATTACGTTTCACTAAACCCTGCTGATGCGATTACCCATACTACGGTTATGACGAGCGCACAGTCTATCCTGTATCTGAAGGGGTAATTGTAAAGTACGTCATTTACCCACTAGAGGACAGTACATATCGCAATGACGGTAGATCAGTCGCTATATTGGATGATCCGGCATTACAGCAAATGAAAATTGAAAAACGCCATTATATTTCCTCGTTGGATAAATATGGTGACGTCATTTTGACTACTTCGTTTCTATATAGAATTACAATTATTTATAAATCTTCCGGACATACTAAGTCAAAGAATAGAGTTGTTATTCATCATTCACTTATTGATGAAAATATATACTGTTTTAACTAGATAAACATAACAGCATGTGGAATGAAGTGCAGAATGAGTACTTCAAAGTTTAAACATACTCCACAAGCACACTAGGATGAATAAAAACTACCCTTCTGGCTCAGTTAGTTGAAGAACTGAAGTAGGAAATTTTAGAGGAAGATTTTTTTAGATTCTATAGAAGTAGGAAATTAGAAACTGAATTTATCCGGGCGTGGCTTCGAGACCCGCATAAGGCATGGTGTTTGTACAGATAATTCATTCATCACAAGACATATGGGGTTTGTACACATAATTAATTTATCACCTGTTCATTCGTACATTGAAATAACCTAGCTCTTGGTGAGGTCAGTAAGCAAGCAGTTATTGAATGAATAAAACTGGTTAGGATGAACTCAGTGGAGGTGCCTGTCACATGACGTCATAGCGTGGCATAACGAGTGGAAGTGCCGGGTTCAAGGACGTAGAAGTAACTCTTGGAGCTACATACTACCAACATTGCCACAAATATTTACGAGCAGAAATAGCTGGAAAAGTCATGTGGGACAGTCCGCAAAAAACGGAGTAAAAATGACAGAATTTAGCAAATATATTATAACCTGGTAAGTCATGGAAAATAGTGGTGTTTAACCGGCAAAATGCAAAATTATCATCATAGAGGCCAAATCATCGAAGTGAGTAGGCCTATGACATAATTCAGAAAAAAACAAGATAATCAGGAAAAGTAGCCTACGGTAGTGGAAAATCATGGTTTAAGCGTATAATATCTATGTGAAAATCCAACAGTTATGTCCCCGCAGCAGTTTTTCAAATTAAGTTCGGAATGTACAATGATCAACATTAATCTCAACTGACTCATTTTACAATTTGGAATGTTTAGAGCACTTCAAAATAATGATCTTTAAATCACTGAAACAATGAACAAATGCACCTAGAATATGTCTAAAACAGATCGAGTTATTTAGGAAAGTTCAGAAATTACATGCTCGAAAGTGAGTGGTAAACCTGTTCAGTTAGAAATCATCCACTTTTCTAGAAGAAATTACCACGAAGCTATAATCGCCCTGTAATTTCACTTGAAATTATATAGAATTAATGCTCATCATTGTTTTATGATACTTCTTTCAAATTAATCAATTTTCAAGAGAAGTTTGTAACCTTATATCAGTTAATTATTTCCACCTAGTGATATTTAGATATAGCGTGTATGTGTTAATTGCCTAGTAAACCGTAAACCTTAGAAACGCACGTCGTTAATTCGTAAAACGCAACGACTGCGTGAAAGAACCGACATTCCGTTATCTGACAAGTTATTACAAGAACCTTCCTACCTTAAAACACGCGTACACTGATATTTCGAAACAATTATTCTATCTTTACATCAATCATTTATCAGAGACTTTCTTGGATATATTCAGTCACGTTCGAGTTTTTTCTTAACGATTGTTGTCAACTCTTGTCAAATCTTGTCACTTTTGATCATTCTTATCTGATCTGAAATATTAAAAATTAGTATATAGATAGCATAAATTACTCACGAACGTTAATATATACATTAGAGAGCGCGTTAAACACAAATAGGGCATACATACGAAAATGATGCACAACATGAATTGAAAAATACGTTTTGTCATTTACCTTTCTAACGATTTAAGTAGAACGACAAAATATTCTGTAACTAGAAAATATTAATGCAAAAAAACAATATAAAATGTCATGCTTGTTGGCTATTATTCATTATTTATTCTGAGTGTGATAAATGATTTAGAGTTCAACAAAATCGATCTTGATAAAATATTGCATAAGAAATTGGTATGCATATACACTGCACCACTGTTTTATGTAAATTGAGGTCCACATATTATTATTACATCAAGATTAATTGACGTACGACTATAATTTATTAGTGTTATCGTCTAATTGCCACCACATGTATTAATATTTACGCCTAGCTAAGGTATTAAAGGTATTAAATGTGAAACAAGCTCGGAAGGACGGCTTAAATAATTGAATACCAATACTAGTAGGTCATGCATCTGTGGACTCAGAAACACATTTCCAATTACTTAATTTCCATATATAGGCCCTATTTGGTCCGTTTTTGCATTTGTCAAACCGGCCTTCTTATTACTCTTATAATCAAACCATTTGATATATTTCTCATAATTTGACGTAGGCCTATATCTTGATGAATAATTTTCAATTCAATACATATAAATGTTTATATATTTTTTCAATTTAATTCTGTTACCTCTACCAGGGCCTATATATAAATAATCATTGATTATTTATATTGTACACTTATAATGTAATTTATGTGTTTTCAGTGCTACACCAAGCCCATTTGTCAATTTTGAACGATTCAGGCTGCCATATATATATCATAGAAAATGTTAAAAATAAATTCATTTTAGATAGATTGAAATCCAAATCTATGCATGCCTGTTAATGCATATTGAATGTCAACTATTAAATTAGTTCATTTTTTGTTATTCACTATTCTTATTTGTCACATGAAGGCTTCATATAATTAATAATAATTCAAATTTGCGATATGAGAGAATGATTTCACGAGTATAGAAAACTTCCTAGAGGCGAAAAATAAAAGATTCGTTCTTCATTTCTCATAAAAATAAATATTCTATTCCCGGAAAATAACGGTTCCTTTCGTTTCCGGATTCCGCTTCCGGTTTTGGTACATGATTATAAAATCTGTATTTCCACACGTTTTTGTTTATCCATCACCGCGACAATTGTATATTGGTTAAGACACTCATACACTCAGACACTGTTAAATAGCATAGCTGTTAAATTTCACCGTTGGCTATAGCTTGAAACAATTAATTACAATTTAACGATTTGGGGTGACGTTATTTTCAAGTCAGTCAGTACCAGGGTGTGTTAAGGTATAGTGTAAGGCGGGTTGCGTGTTAATCAACTCCTAATCTACCCCTGCAGTGCACGCTATACGCACGCCACGTGGCAAATACATCGCATAAATCATGTTCCTATTATCACTAGGACGTCGACATATGCCACAGTGCATTTTATATATATATATATATATATATATATATATATATATATATATATATATATATATATATATATATATATATATATATATATATAATTCTATTTGCACTTTGTCGCCGTCAAGTTTAGTATAGAAGTTTATTTTATTGATTTCCGAATAAAATATTTTATGCAGGTTGGTCGAGTTTTTTTAAGTAGAATATATTATTTTATCTTTATTATAGGCTTACACATTATAACTAGGACAATTATTTGATATATAATAGCCTACAGTGTTACTTATAATATGTCTACTACCAATAATTCAGAATCCGTTTGAAAAAAGTTCAAATGAAATCTATAACAAAAAGTAGAGGAGACCATGTAACGAACGTAACACAGGTCGATTGTAACAACGGCTCTCAGCTTCACATTTATGATCGTATACTCGAGCTATATATATTTAAAAATTCGTCATAGAAGGCAGTGGGTGTGACGTAGTTTTCAGCTTTGTGCAGGAAAGACTGCTCTTCAGAGAGAAGATTGTAGGCCTATGTTTCGACATCACATAATGAGTTTAGTTTTTCATACACAGTTTGGTTTTTGTCTGGCATGCCATGATTTCTTGCTGATTGTGTGTATAGATACATTATTGAATGGTTAATATACCAGGAAAACGCCGTATGCGTTGTTAGACGAGCGGATAGTAATAGTATGGGTAGTAATGGTTAAGAACTGCTTCGAGTGGTACCAATTTAGCACATTTTATTTTTTTTCCTCAAAATGGCCGACTCGATCAAGCTGAAAATTTTTAGAAATGTGTATCAAAATGTAATTCAACTTCACGCAAAATTTCATTTTTTTGGGAAAATAAAAATATTTTCTTTTTTTCCGTCATGTTATTCTAATGGGTATTTTTGAAATTACTAGAATTCATAAAACAAAAAGTTACCTCCCGATAATGCCACAAAACTATACAGATCTAAGTTAGATGAGGATCCATATTGAAAAAAAGTTTGAAGTTGATAGCTGTAGCCGTTTGACCTGTGGAGAACCGACAAAAAAACATAAAAACAAAAAAAAAACATAAAAACGAACACCAATTTTTTTCAGTATGTCAAATTGAATCCTCGCTAAAGCTCGTCTAATAACTGTAATATATTTTGAATAACAACATGTGTGATGAATAACATTGTTCACTTGAAGAAATTAGGCACTTTGGGGACAATTGTAACACCATGGTTAAACTTGACAAGGGACAATTGTAACACTAACGCTAACCTACTTATAACGTTGCATTGAATGTAGGTATAGGCTAATTGATAATGTTGATCAAGCTCAAATGTCATCACAAACTTTAATGTGTAGGCCTGGTGTTGCAACTGACCCATGTGTGTTACAATTGCCCCGTAAGCCTATAAGCCTATAGTAAGTTAACAATACACTTTGCCACAATCATCAATTTTTTGACTAGATTAGGTAAATTTTTGAGTCATGTAAAAAATGTAATCTTCACTATATGTATTTGTTCATCTCAATATTTTTGAAGCTTTTGATTCTTTAGTATATTGTAAAACTGTAGCTTCCTATACCCAAATCTGCCGTCTGATTGGTTAACTTGGTATACTTTGGTTTAGTTTATTGACCTTATAGGTCAATAAACAATATGGGTTATTTATGGGATAGGCCCTACGTGAATTAAGTTCTATGTAATTACGTAAAATACAATTTATGTAATACGTAAAATACAATTTATGTAATACATACATAAAATCCGTAAAATACAGTTACAAACAAGAGCATTCGGAGACATGTAACCTAGGCCTACAATAAATCGCGACCGGCACATGCAGCGAAGGGGTTAACGGGCTCACTTCGTGTGATCCGGGAGGCAAGGGGAATTTCGAACCCAGTTCGATCCCTGACGCCGACCATCTTTACAGGGGATTTTCATGGTTTCCCTCTGTAGTCTAGTCTATGGCCGCGATGGTTCCTATAGCAGTAAGTCGGCCATGACCGCTTCCTTCCCTCTAGCCTTCCGATTACTCAAGATCGTTCATCTCAACATCTTTAATCATCCATCCGACGTCATTAGATCTGCGCTATCATAACAGTGCGTCATCAAACCCAATAAAAAAAAAAAGAAAAAAAAAATCGCGCAGTAAATAGGCCTACATGGTAATTTCACAACATTTCCGGTTTTAATCCCCTATAGACTGCAATATGAGAGAGCTCGGGTTGATAGCGCGCTCGCATACAGCACAGCGGTCAACGCGCTCGTTTCATGTGATCCGCGAGGGGAATATCGGAGCTGGTTCGATCCACGCCGTCATCCATCTATATAGGTGTTTTCATGATTTCCCTCTTCAGACTAGGCTGCCGATATGGTTCCCACAATATAGACCACGACCGCTTCCTTCCCAGTATCCTACCCATTACCGAAGAACCTTCATCATCCCATCATCTCATTAATTAATCATCCATCCCACGTCAATAGATCTGAGTTATCATTATAGTGCGTCGTTAAACCCAATTTAAAAAAACATACCAACATTGAAATTTTTCTTAATTCAATTTTTACGCGTGTTTTTTTGTTGTGTCATTAGGCCTGTTTGTTTGTGTTGCACCACCTGAACTAAAGTGCAGCTGGTGTAAAAAGGAAGTACGTCATATTTCGGGTTTTGTGCAGGAAATGATACCTAAATGATGAGGTACAAACAAACACGAATTTGCCGATTTTTCGGTTTCTAGACGCGAATTTTGAAATGGAAGCAGACCCGTTGATGGAGAAAGAGATATTAAATATCATGGAATGTGATTAATGAATAGTAAATATTTAATAATGACAACCCTTATTCGATTATATATATTTTCATTCTTATCACAAATCAAAAAATCAAAATCAAAATAGGTCCTATATTAGGGGCCTAAAGGAATTAAATACCTTAGTTGAAGGAAACATAAATGGACAAAATTAAAATGTGAAATCTAAAAATCATACTTAACAAGGAATATTGACAAATTGAAACTAATGTATCACATCCAAGTTCCAGCCAACTGCTACCCTTTGCAATATTCCAAGAGCCTAGGACCTTAGGCCTACTAATCCTGCAGAGAATTGGGAGCCTCAGCACTCAAACACACATTCTTAAGCGGGCCTTACATGACGCGGATTGTGTGCGGATCCGCAACCGCGAGCAGACACGGATCGGCCATATTGTAATATTAGCCAATCTGATTGGCTAATATTACAATATGGCCGATCTTTGTCCGCTCGCGGATCCGCGTCATGTAAGGCCCGCTTGATGAATCTAATTATAACATTAGTTAGTTAATACAGAAAGTTGCCTATTGGTTGTTTTCTGATGATTGCCATGGTCACCATATATGTATTCAACCGTACTTTATGTTTCTCCGTCATCTAGATATCAATTTTGTTGCTCTCACAATTTAGTAACTTTGATTTCATTGAGCAAAATCTACCAATGGCATTGGTTAATTATCCTTTCTTGACTTTTATTACCGTTATCTTTCTTCGTTTCTATATATTTAGCGAAGTACTGCAGCCTGTTGGTTTATTTGCTTATGTATATCTATGACTGCCAATAACGTTATTGGTATAGTCATAGTGTATAATTTTTACTGTATATACAAGACTGCAATGCCTATAAACGAAAAAAAAAAAGCCCACATTAGCAGACTGAAAGTCTAATCAGTAATCAAGTAGGCCTATTTGAGAACACTAACAATCAAAATGCCTCTCAACTACGTAGGCTGAAATGCAAGTTTTCAGTGTATTATTTAGGACCTAAAACAGTAGGCCAACCATAAATGTAAACCGATGAATTAAAAACACAGAATTTAATTGTACTCAAGCTATTCCACATCTTTATTCTCACATCCACATTATATGATACACAACCGGTAAGGTCTGACTTTCAGTACTCAGACATGTTGTCCTTGGACATACATAAACCTAGTAAAAAATATAGGTATACCCAACCCACATGAAAATATTTCATATAAAATAAACTCAAACACATAAAATTAAAACAGGATTATGGTACAATAAATAGTCATAGAAACAGAATTGACGGTCAGTCAATTGTACTGCTATATCTACTAATTAATCATAATTATTAATTAATGACAGGCTAATTTGAATATTCTATGCAGATTAAATTTAAAGATTCACTCAGCTACAGCGACTTCTCCTGCTTCATCCAAGTCCCCAACATCGTCGTAATCATCATCTTTACTATGCTCATGCAGAAGAACGTACTCACGGGAACTAAAACCAAACTTTACAACATCTCTTTCGAGAAGTTCAACATACTTCTTTGGTTCAATCTTCACGTTATTGACAAACGTGCCATTTGCTGATTCAAGGTCAATAATGTAAGGCCGTACTCTCTTTCCCGTAGTTCCGTTCTCACGTTCAAAGGGTACAAGTCGATACTGTAAAGCCGCATGTTGCTTCGAACAAGACGGATGATCAACAGGAATGTCGGCAATTTTTCTGTCTCTTCCGAGAAGGTAAGAGCTCTGTCTATGGATGTACAAAACTTGAAGAGGTTTTTCGCCTTTGAATGGATAGAAGCGCCACCGGCGACGGGGTTTACGAGCTTCGGGTGGCTCGCTGTACTTGATGACGACGCCGTTCACCATATTCGCTTCTTCGGTCAACTTCCCCGACGTACCAAAGTTTGGTTTTTCCTTATCGGCAGGATCTATCTCTTCTACCTTTACGTTATCAGCTTTTTTACCCCATTCGAAAGTGCCTTCATTGTCGCTGGATTTCTCATCCCTTGGACCATCTTTCCATCGTCCCCCTCTCCCAGGACCACTGAGGATAGAAAAATTGGAAAAATTTCAATTACTAGTACTAACAATTTCATTGAACTAATTATAGCTACAATATGGATAAAACTATTTTAATCTAAAAAAGTTATTTATACAACCATGATCATATGATGTGGTCTTTAGGTCAATGCCTATTCAGGACATCCATGTTGTAGATATAATTAGTTTAATGAAGTTGCATACATATTATGCATACTGTAGTACAGTCTCTATACCGGATTTGATCTAGTGTTCTAGTTGTATTAAAAGTCAAGTGCCGTGTGAAGCCAGCTACACTGTTTGCACGACTAGGGACTCCACTAGGAGGTTTTGACCATATTGTATGTGCTAAGCCCTACTAATTTTATGTCACCAAATGTCAAAAGCTATTACACCTAGTTATAAAGTACCGAAGGTTTGCAAAATATCACTAATATATATGCACACATATAGGCATTTTCTGTCTCTCTCAAAAAGTTGACTTGGTCAAAGCTTTTTACATCATTTCTTCTATATGCCAAAGAGTTTAAATAGCAATGTCTTGGGTCCCTTATTTTACAAGTTTTTGGTGGGGTAATCTCACTCTACAAAAGTCACTCACCCTCGACCACCTCTGCCTCTTCCTCTTCCAGGTCTCGCCTCTGGACGCCGATCACTTGGCTCCTCACTTTGTCTGTTCTCTCTTGGATCCTGAGCGTTTCTCGAGTTTCCAGCCTGGCGGTCCTCCTTGTACCGCGGGTTTTCTCGATGATTAGACGAATCGTCTCGGTCCCCTCGATTTGAAGAATTTTCTCCCCTCCCATGTTGCCTCGACCTTTCCCCGTCTCTAGGTCTATCTGTCTCTCTAGGTCGATCTCCCTCTCTTGGCCTGTCTCCACCCCTTGGTCTGTCTCCATCCCTGTGACGATCGCCGTCTCTAGGCCGATCACTTTCTTGCCGATGCCGCCTAACGGATGAAAGAACAATGCGAAATAAAATGGTCCAGAAATCTACAGCTGAATTTTAAAATTATAGGCCTAGGTCTGACAATGAAAACAATCATGGTTTCACATAAGCTTTCACTTTACCCTACGCTGATAATGAGCCATTTACAGAATGTTTTAATGCTGGCTGATGATTATTAATCATATATACCAGTAGGCCTACCTAGTACCCACTGACAAAAAAACTGTCTGAATACACAAGCTCTAAAGATACTTTAACAAAACTCTATAAAGCTTGAGGCTCGTAATCAAGTCATACCATGCGGAAGGAATGGGATGGGAGGCTCAAGTTATAAGCAATCCAGATTGGATACTAGTATTATCATAGTTATATTACCAGTGTCCAGTATCAATATTATGAGAGGGCCTTAATTATATTTTGTTTGGAAAATTTTACTTTTGAAATTCAAAGAATTAAAAGTAGGTTACAACAAACCTTGAAGATTGGTAGTCTGCTTCTTCTCCTCTACCAGTATTTCTGTCTCTCTGTCGTTTATCAGGTGGCCGTTGCCTTGAAGAGGAATGCACATGTCGAGATCGAAGATTATCACCATCATCTGGTTCTTGTTTTATTTTTACTGCTCCATAATTATCCCGCCTCCGATCATCTTCCAAGCGTCTTCGATCATTATCTCGTTCTATCTCAACACTAGAGCCGTGCCCACGTTCGTACGTACGGTATTTTACTGGTCTGTCGTCTGCATACCTACGATCAATACTTTCGATCTCCGCACTCGAGTCGTGTTCGTCAGAAAGATTTTGACGTGTCCTTTGGCGCTGTGTAGATTGTTCGGAACTTTCCTGAATCTCTTCTTCCATAACTTCATTTTCGGATTCCGACTGTTTATGCTTGCGTTTATGTTTCTTTCTTTTTTTCTTGTGCTTTTTGATTCTCTCAGGGCTAGATTCTGATGCAGAAGAATGTCCACGTTTAAGCTCAACAATTCTTGAAGCTTGGTCGTCCGAGTTACCGGCACTACTAATATCTTCTTCTGCATCAACTGACGGACTACGTACTTTCCTCTTCTTATGCTTTGAATGTCTTGGTACATCGGTATTTCTCATAATAGTTCTGGAACAAAGATATTTCATTAGGCCTAATTCAAGCAGAGAAGAGTACACCAAGTGGTGAATCACAACTAATTCCAAGGAGAAAAACTACACCAGGAGATGCAAACCACACACTAAGCCTACAGTTCATGACTCTCGGCCTAGGCCTAGCCTACTTGAGGGATTAGATAGGCCTATTCAGTGAAGTACAACTACTAGGGCAAGACCACCTCCAAGGAATGTACACAATTCACTGTAATTATTTTTGTTACATCAAGTTTACCTTAGGCCTGAGATCCTATTGGCCTAATTGAATAATTAATGCCATTTAGATTGATAATGCCTAGGCCTATATATGACCGTAGAGGTTATGTGACGCTCGCATTCTTTCTACTTTCATATTGTGCCATCACTGGGCTATACTAGTGTAGACTAAATAACATGTTTAATGTAGCAATTAAGCTTATATTCAATTATGAAGAAATACAATTCTCACCTGTAATACTGTCTGCCGGAAATCTAGAAAGAAAATGCAACGACGTCCAATGGATGTTGGCCGAAGTTTCGATGTTACGTCAAAACGAGACGGTCGGATAAAATTCGGGAAGGAATTCTACAAAATATTTATGAAGGCTGTGATAGATCGACTACTATCGAGTATCATCTCGAACATTCAACTAGATATGTTTCAATCTGGCTGCAATCAACAATAGGCCTATGTTTATGTTATGATAAGTTCGCGATAAGTTCAAGATTAAATTCGCAATAAAAGATTCAAATTGAATATTCAAACGACGGAAATGTATTAATTAGGCTGTGAGGTTGTCAAATACCACTGGTACAGCTGTTGTCAAGACTATTTTTGTTATAATTATGCATATTATCAGTAGGCCTAGCCTTACTTGATGGCCTGGATCAACTAGGCCTACACACTTGATGCCTGGATTTAAATGACAAAAATGTGAGTATACTTTTGACTGAATGCGTTTGATTTCAACTCTACTGAAACGTGGGCATACTGCATTTAGTGCTTTAGTGGTAGGAGCGTCTGATATTGTACCATTAAGTATATAGGCAGACTATATACTTGATGATTGTACATTGACTAATGACAGATCAAAGGCCTAACCCAACTTTCTTATATCTACACATTCTTGTGGCCATGCTTAACTAGACATAGGCACATACAAACTCAATGGGCCTACCCCACCAACAGCCAAGTTATATTAGGGTAGGTAAATAAATAGGGGGTTATTAACTATAGGGTAATTAATAATTATGTATTAGGGACATAGAACTTAATTGAAAAAGGTCAAAAACTACTAACCACCAGCTTACCCTCATGAGATACCGGTAGCCCCGTTTCCGTTTGACTTCTCTCTTGATTCAAGTAAGTTATGCAGTACAACCTTGATAGTACGATGCTTGATACAACGACGATCGCGATAGAACGTCGTTTTGAGATAGTCCCGGCCAATCCCCACAAGACTCCATGTTATTTTATTCGGAGTGTCTAACAAGCCGGTCATCCGGCGGGATACCGGAATATTGTTCTGCCGACCGCTCCCATATTTGTGTTCGACTATCGATTATTCCGTCGCCATCTTGGATTCGATAGTCGAGCGCTGCACGCCAGCTGACGCCATTCACAAGCGAGCAATGAACGAGGAAGGGTGTGTGTTAAAAGTAGGTGATAAGTTCGAAAGTCCGGAAAGCGTTAGTTATGCAGTTGAAAAGTATGGAAGGAGTATTTTTATGCAGTTTTGGAGGCGAGATTGTAAGACGATTGAACTGTCGCCCCTGAATGTTGTACTATCAAGGTTGTACTGTAGTAAGTTGAGGTGGTACACCTGAATCACCTTCGGGACACAAGTGCAGACGTAAACGGTGAGATAAAATTGTCGTAGATCGCATCACGATCTAATCTTATTTTTTCGTCCTGAATTTGGTGTTTTCTAGTAGGTCTTGATTGGATTTATATTGCAGCTTTCATCATTTATTATTTATGGCAGACCTCTATGTATGAAATAATTGACCTCTAGTCTAGTGAGAAGTGTGGCCTACTAGTAGGTCATCTAGATAACAATACCCTGATTGGTGTTGTCAAAACAGCTCACTTGATTGGGTGAAACGAGTCCTGACGTGTGTCAGTCAGTGATCGTCAATTGATGTTTCAATCTGGTATTTTGCTTGTTACAGCTTTTGAAGCCTGTCAACGTGGGACGATGTCAGTGCATGTATTGCACATAGTGGTGCATTCTAGCGGGACCGTTGAAGAAGGCAACTGAGACGGCCGTACGATGTAGAAGTTGACGCGGTGAGGACGTAAGAAGAAGAGGGAAGGAAGGAAAAAGATGAACGCAACAGAGAGAACCACAAGAACAACATGCGTAAGTAGAGAGTAGAAAGACGTAGCTGCTATTTTTCAGTCCTGACAGTGTTGATGATCAGAGAATTGATAGTTCAGCCATCTCTTACCTCATATCTCTGTAAAAGCAATACTTTCAGCCTTAATCAAAAATCATGTTTTATGATTCACATAACAATATGGTATGATTAACAATATGATTTGAACTTTACGTATCATGGGCAACCAAAACTATTTATGCCCTGCAAATTATTGCTTAGTTTGACGTCTATCTTGCTTTTACATTAGTTTTCTATATTGCCGCTACTTGCCGCCACCCTCAAGGTTTCTTATCACTGGAGATGATCGTCAGATGGGAGAACATGGGAGAATTCCAAGTTGCGTATCCATCGTAGATAACTATTCCTAGATGCAACCCTAAGCATTCAAATGATATACACATTTTATGATATATGTTACTATAATTGGTAGTGGAAAGCAAGTATTGTGTGTCAGATAATTTGGTACAATGAACCAAATCTATTGACCCAAAATTGTTGACTTAGGTGTGTGGGACGCCCTAAGAAACTTCGTAGATGAAAATATTCAATTTCAATTTTAAATATGTCCGTATCTAGCCAAGTACGGTCCATTCATATTAGGTTTAACGGCACTCTGTAATGATGACTGTGATCTATTGGCGTTGGATGTTTGACCAATGGCATGATGAGAGGAACGCTCGTTAGATAATGGGAATGAAGCGATCGTGGCCTGTATTATAAGAACCACCACGGCATTTATTAGGCTACATAGATAGACCGCGATGGACAACGATCTGCGCTCCTCTCAACAGAGTTTCAGCTATTTTAAAAATCTCTATTAATATGTGAATAACAATTATTTTGTGTTTCATTATAGTATTTTTTATTCCAGCTGTCACGATGCCAGCACTCGTACACTAGCGGGATTTTTGAAGAAGGAAGAGAAGGCAACCAAGACGGCAGTACGATGTAGAAGTTGACGCAGTAAGAAGAGGGAAGGATAGGAGAACATGAACGCAGCAGAGGGAACGACAAGAACGATGCCAGTAAGTAGAAAACACTTGTTATTTTCCGCAGTCTCGACGCAGTCATTGATGTCAGAAAACTTTCTGTTGATTTTCTAATTTAGAATTCTTGTACGGTAATTACTTTGAAAATAAGAAAATTGGAGAAATTTCAACGGAATTGGGTTTCCAGAATGTCCTTTCGCCATCTCACAAAATTTCAGACAAATCAAATTCATGAATTTTTGCCTTTTTTACTTTTTTCAAATTTGATTTCGGACTTTAATTATGGTTTTAAAATTTCCGAAAAAATATTTTCTTCCTCAGAATTAATCCCTCTGTCTGAATATTTCAACATTATCAGATAATTGTCGTTATTTCAAAAGTCAGTTCCAAAAATTGGCTGAAAATGTCCGTTTTTTGATACATCAGCGACGTTTTTCTCGGCAACCGCCAAGGCAATCCTAACGGAACTTTCTAATGATTCAAAGATCCCAAAGTTATGAACATAAAAAAATACTAGAACATCATAGCTCTCACCAGTTCATAGAAATTAATTGCGAAAGGTCAAAAACGAGCTTACTTCTGTACATTTTGGTTGAATTTTTTTGTCGCTTGAAATTTTTGGTTGAATTTCTCAGTTCTGTTGTTATGTATGTGTAGTGTGATCAAATTGGAACACAAATCCCGTGTCAGTCAGTGATCGTCAATTGATGTTTCAATCTGGCATTTTGCTTGTTACAGCTGTAGAAGCCCGTCAACGTGGGACGATGTCAGTGCATGTATTGCACATAGTGGTGCATTCTAGGGGGACCGTTGAAGAAGGCAACTGAGACGGCCGTACGATGTAGAAGTTGACGCGGTGAGGACGTAAGAAGAAGAGGGAAGGAAGGAAAAAGATGAACGCAACAGAGAGAACCACAAGAACAACATGCGTAAGTAAAGAGTAGAAAGACGTAGCTGCTATTTTTCAGTCCTGACGGTGTTGATGATCAGAGAATTGATAGTTCAGCCATCTCTTACCTCATATCTCTGTAAGAGCAATACTTTTCAGCCTTAATCAAAAATCATGTTTTATGATTCACATAACAATATGGTGTGGTTAACAATATGATTTGAACTTTACGTATCATGCACAATCAAAACTATTTATGCCCTGCAAATTATTGCTTAGTTTAACGTCCATCTTGATTTTACATTAGTTTTCTATATTGCCGCTACTTGCCGCCACCCTCAAGGTTTCTCATCACTGGAGATGATCGTCAGATGGGAGAACATGGGAGAATTCCAAGTTGCGTATCCATCGTAGATAACTATTCCTAGATGTAACCCCACGCATTCAAATGATCTGTACACATTTGATGATATATATTACTACTAGGAAAATGCCATATGCGTTGTTAGACAAGCGGATGGTAATAGTATAGGTAGTAATGGTTAAGAACTGCTTCGAGTGGTACCAATTTAGCACATTTTTTTTTTTCTTCAAAATGGCTGACCCGATCAAGCTGAAATTTTTTAGAAATGTGTAACAAAATGTAATTCAACTTCATGCAAAATTTAATTTTTTTGGAAAAATAAAAATAATTCCTTTTTTTTGCCATGTTATTCTAATGTGTATTTTTGAAATTTCTAAAATTCATGAAAAAAAAGTTACCGCCCGATAATGCCACAAAACTATACAGATCTACGTTAGATGAGGAACCATATTGAAAAAAAGTTTGAAGTTGATAGCTGTAGCCGTTTGACCTGTGGAGAACCGAAAAGAAAACATAAAAAAAAAAGAAAAAAAAACAAACACCAATTTTTTTCAGTATGTCAAATTGAATCCTCGCTAAAGCTCGTCTAATAATTGGTAGTGAAAAGCAAGTATTGTGTGTCAGTTAATTTGGTACAATGAACCAAATCTATTGACCCAAAATTATTGACTTAGGTGTGTGGGACGCCCTAAGAAACTTCGTGGATGAAAATATTCAATTTCAATTTTAAATATGTCCGTATCTAGACAAGTACGGTCCATTCATATTAGGTTTAACGGCACTCTGTAATGATGACTGTGATCTATTGGCGTTGGATGTTTGACCAATGACATGCTGAGAGGAACGCTCGTTAGATAATGGGAATGAAGCGGTCGTGGCCTGTATTGTAAGAACCACCACGGCATTTACTAGGCTACAGAGATAGACCGCGATGGACAACAATCTGCGCTCCTCTCAACAGAGTTTCAGCTATTTTATAACTCTCTATTAATATGTGAATAACAATTATTTTGTGTTTCATTATAGTATTTTTTATTCCAGCTGTCACGATGCCAGCACTCGTACACTAGCGGGATTTTTGAAGAAGGAAGAGAAGGCAACCAAGACGGCAGTACGATGTAGAAGTTGACGCAGTAAGAAGAGGGAAGGATAGGAGAACATGAACGCAGCAGAGGGAACGACAAGAACGATGCCAGTAAGTAGAAAACACTTGTTATTTTCCGCAGTCTCGACGCAGTCATTGATGTCAGAAAACTTTCTGTTGATTTTCTAATTTAGAATTCTTGTACGGTAATTACTTTGAAAATAAGAAAATTGGAGAAATTTCAACGGAATTGGGTTTCAAGAATGTATTTTTGCCGTCTTACAAAATTTCAGACGAATCAAATTCATGAATTTTTGCCTTTTTACTGATTTCAAATTTGATTTATGACTTTAATTTTGGTTTTAAAATTTCCGAAAATTAATTTCTTCCTCAGAATTAATCCCTTGACCGAATATTTGAACATTATCAGATAATTGTCGTTATTCCAAAAGTCGGTTCCGAAAATTGGCTGAAAATGTCCGTTTTTTGATAAATCAGCGACGTTTTTCTTGGCAACCGCCAAGGCAATCCTAATGGAACTTTCTAATGATTTGAAGATCCCAAAGTTATGAACTGAACATAAAAAAATACTAGAACATCATAGCTCTCACCAGTTCATAGGAATTAATTGCGAAAGGTCAAAAACGAGCTGTACATTTTGGTCAAATTTTTTTGTCGCTCGAAATTTTTGGTTGAATTTCTCAGTTCTGTTGTTATGTATGTGTAGTGTGATCAAATTGGAACACAAATCCGGTCTCCGTTCCTAAATCGAGTTTAATTTAAAGATTTTAGAGCGAAAAACAACTTAGTGTACTCTCCATGGTAGAGTCCTATATAGAATTCTGGAATCCTTCTAATTACTTTTCCATTAGCATTATTAGCAAAATTTCAACGGAATAACTCTTCTGAAATGTCCTCTTGTCTTCCTACAAAATTTTAGCCGAATCAAAAATGATGATTTTCCTATGACTCTGAAAAGTGGCTGGAAATTGCAGTTTTGGGGAAATTCAGACACCTTTTTCTTGGAAATGGCTGATGCGAGTATAGCCAAATTTGCTGAGGATTTAGGGACCATCAAGTTATACTCTTAAAAAAATACTAGAACATCATAGCTCTCACCAGTTCATAGAAATTAATTGCGAAAGGTCCAAAAGTACCTTAGTTAACCCTGTACATTTTGGTCAAATTTTTTGTCGCTTGAAATTTTTGGTTGAATTTCTCAGTTCTGTTGTTATGTATGTGTAGTGTGATCAAATTGGAACACAAATCCGGTCTCCGTTCCTAAATCGAGTTTAATTTAGAGATTTTAGAGCGAAAAACAACTTAGTGTACTCACCATGGTAGAGTCCCATATTATAGAATTCTGGAATCCTTCTAATTACTTTTCCATTAGCATTATTAGCAAAATTTCAACGGAATAACTCTTCTGAAATGTCCTCTTGTCTTCCTACAAAATTTTAGCCGAATCAAAAATGATGATTTTTGGTGACTCTGAAAAGTGGCTGGAAATTGCAGTTTTGGGGAAATTCAGACACCTTTTTCTTGGAAATGGCTGCAGCGAGTATAGCCAAATTTGCTGAGGATTTAGGGACCATCAAGTTATACTCTTAAAAAAATACTAGAACATCATAGCTCTCACCAGTTCATAGAAATTAATTGCGAAAGGTCCAAAAGTACCTTAGTTAACCCTGTACATTTTGGTCAAATTTTTTTGTCGCTTGAAATTTTTGGTTGAATTTCTCAGTTCTGTTGTTATGTATGTGTAGTGTGATCAAATTGGAACACAAATCCGGTCTCCGTTCCTAAATCGAGTTTAATTTAAAGATTTTAGAGCGAAAAACAACTTAGTGTACTCACCATGGTAGAGTCCCATATTATAGAATTCTGGAATCCTTCTAATTACTTTTCCATTAGCATTATTAGCAAAATTTCAACGGAATAACTCTTCTGAAATGTCCTCTTGTCTTCCTACAAAATTTTAGCCGAATCAAAAATGATGATTTTTTATGACTCTGAAAAGTGGCTGGAAATTGCAGTTTTTGGGAAATTCAGACACCTTTTTCTTGGAAATGGCTGATGCGAGTATAGCCAAATTTGCTGAGGATTTAGGGACCATCAAGTTATACTCTTAAAAAAATACTAGAACATCATAGCTCTCACCAGTTCATAGAAATTAATTGCGAAAGGTCCAAAAGTACCTTAGTTAACCCTGTACATTTTGGTCAAATTTTTTTGTCGCTTGAAATTTTTGGTTGAATTTCTCAGTTCTGTTGTTATGTATGTGTAGTGTGATCAAATTGGAACACAAATCCGGTCTCCGTTCCTAAATCGAGTTTAATTTAAAGATTTTAGAGCGAAAAACAACTTAGTGTACTCACCATGGTAGAGTCCCATATTATAGAATTCTGGAATCCTTCTAATTACTTTTCCATTAGCATTATTAGCAAAATTTCAACGGAATAACTCTTCTGAAATGTCCTCTTGTCTTCCTACAAAATTTTAGCCGAATCAAAAATGGTGATTTTTTATGACTCTGAAAAGTGGCTGGAAATTGCAGTTTTTGGGAAATTCAGACACCTTTTTCTTGGAAATGGCTGATGCGAGTATAGCCAAATTTGCTGAGGATTTAGGGACCATCAAGTTATACTCTTAAAAAAATACTAGAACATCATAGCTCTCACCAGTTCATAGAAATTAATTGCGAAAGGTCCAAAAGTACCTTAGTTAACCCTGTACATTTTGGTCAAATTTTTTTGTCGCTTGAAATTTTTGGTTGAATTTCTCAGTTCTGTTGTTATGTATGTGTAGTGTGATCAAATTGGAACACAAATCCGGTCTCCGTTCCTAAATCGAGTTTAATTTAAAGATTTTAGAGCGAAAAACAACTTAGTGTACTCACCATGGTAGAGTCCCATATTATAGAATTCTGGAATCCTTCTAATTACTTTTCCATTAGCATTATTAGCAAAATTTCAACGGAATAACTCTTCTGAAATGTCCTCTTGTCTTCCTACAAAATTTTAGCCGAATCAAAAATGTGATTTTTATGACTCTGAAAAGTGGCTGGAAATTGCAGTTTTGGGAAATTCAGACACCTTTTTCTTGGAAATGGCTGATGCGAGTATAGCCAAATTTGCTGAGGATTTAGGGACCATCAAGTTATACTCTTAAAAAAATACTAGAACATCATAGCTCTCACCAGTTCATAGAAATTAATTGCGAAAGGTCCAAAAGTACCTTAGTTAACCCTGTACATTTTGGTCAAATTTTTTTGTCGCTTGAAATTTTTGGTTGAATTTCTCAGTTCTGTTGTTATGTATGTGTAGTGTGATCAAATTGGAACACAAATCCGGTCTCCGTTCCTAAATCGAGTTTAATTTAAAGATTTTAGAGCGAAAAACAACTTAGTGTACTCACCATGGTAGAGTCCCATATTATAGAATTCTGGAATCCTTCTAATTACTTTTCCATTAGCATTATTAGCAAAATTTCAACGGAATAACTCTTCTGAAATGTCCTCTTGTCTTCCTACAAAATTTTAGCCGAATCAAAAATGATGATTTTTTATGACTCTGAAAAGTGGCTGGAAATTGCAGTTTTTGGGAAATTCAGACACCTTTTTCTTGGAAATGGCTGATGCGAGTATAGCCAAATTTGCTGAGGATTTAGGGACCATCAAGTTATACTCTTAAAAAAATACTAGAACATCATAGCTCTCACCAGTTCATAGAAATTAATTGCGAAAGGTCCAAAAGTACCTTAGTTAACCCTGTACATTTTGGTCAAATTTTTTTGTCGCTTGAAATTTTTGGTTGAATTTCTCAGTTCTGTTGTTATGTATGTGTAGTGTGATAAAATTGGAACACAAATCCGGTCTCCGTTCCTAAATCGAGTTTAATTTAAAGATTTTAGAGCGAAAAACAACTTAGTGTACTCACCATGGTAGAGTCCCATATTATAGAATTCTGGAATCCTTCTAATTACTTTTCCATTAGCATTATTAGCAAAATTTCAACGGAATAACTCTTCTGAAATGTCCTCTTGTCTTCCTACAAAATTTTAGCCGAATCAAAAATGATGATTTTTTATGACTCTGAAAAGTGGCTGGAAATTGCAGTTTTTGGGAAATTCAGACACCTTTTTCTTGGAAATGGCTGATGCGAGTATAGCCAAATTTGCTGAGGATTTAGGGACCATCAAGTTATACTCTTAAAAAAATACTAGAACATCATAGCTCTCACCAGTTCATAGAAATTAATTGCGAAAGGTCCAAAAGTACCTTAGTTAACCCTGTACATTTTGGTCAAATTTTTTTGTCGCTTGAAATTTTTGGTTGAATTTCTCAGTTCTGTTGTTATGTATGTGTAGTGTGATCAAATTGGAACACAAATCCGGTCTCCGTTCCTAAATCGAGTTTAATTTAAAGATTTTAGAGCGAAAAACAACTTAGTGTACTCACCATGGTAGAGTCCCATATTATAGAATTCTGGAATCCTTCTAATTACTTTTCCATTAGCATTATTAGCAAAATTTCAACGGAATAACTCTTCTGAAATGTCCTCTTGTCTTCCTACAAAATTTTAGCCGAATCAAAAATGGTGATTTTTTATGACTCTGAAAAGTGGCTGGAAATTGCAGTTTTTGGGAAATTCAGACACCTTTTTCTTGGAAATGGCTGATGCGAGTATAGCCAAATTTGCTGAGGATTTAGGGACCATCAAGTTATACTCTTAAAAAAATACTAGAACATCATAGCTCTCACCAGTTCATAGAAATTAATTGCGAAAGGTCCAAAAGTACCTTAGTTAACCCTGTACATTTTGGTCAAATTTTTTTGTCGCTTGAAATTTTTGGTTGAATTTCTCAGTTCTGTTGTTATGTATGTGTAGTGTGATCAAATTGGAACACAAATCCGGTCTCCGTTCCTAAATCGAGTTTAATTTAAAGATTTTAGAGCGAAAAACAACTTAGTGTACTCACCATGGTAGAGTCCCATATTATAGAATTCTGGAATCCTTCTAATTACTTTTCCATTAGCATTATTAGCAAAATTTCAACGGAATAACTCTTCTGAAATGTCCTCTTGTCTTCCTACAAAATTTTAGCCGAATCAAAAATGATGATTTTTGGTGACTCTGAAAAGTGGCTGGAAATTGCAGTTTTGGGAAATTCAGACACCTTTTTCTTGGAAATGGCTGATGCGAGTATAGCCAAATTTGCTGAGGATTTAGGGACCATCAAGTTATACTCTTAAAAAAATACTAGAACATCATAGCTCTCACCAGTTCATAGAAATTAATTGCGAAAGGTCCAAAAGTACCTTAGTTAACCCTGTACATTTTGGTCAAATTTTTTTGTCGCTTGAAATTTTGGTTGAATTTCTCAGTTCTGTTGTTATGTATGTGTAGTGTGATCAAATTGGAACACAAATCCGGTCTCCGTTCCTAAATCGAGTTTAATTTAAAGATTTTAGAGCGAAAAACAACTTAGTGTACTCACCATGGTAGAGTCCCATATTATAGAATTCTGGAATCCTTCTAATTACTTTTCCATTAGCATTATTAGCAAAATTTCAACGGAATAACTCTTCTGAAATGTCCTCTTGTCTTCCTACAAAATTTTAGCCGAATCAAAAATGATGATTTTTGGTGACTCTGAAAAGTGGCTGGAAATTGCAGTTTTTGGGAAATTCAGACACCTTTTTCTTGGAAATGGCTGATGCGAGTATAGCCAAATTTGCTGAGGATTTAGGGACCATCAAGTTATACTCTTAAAAAAATACTAGAACATCATAGCTCTCACCAGTTCATAGAAATTAATTGCGAAAGGTCCAAAAGTACCTTAGTTAACCCTGTACATTTTGGTCAAATTTTTTTGTCGCTTGAAATTTTTGGTTGAATTTCTCAGTTCTGTTGTTATGTATGTGTAGTGTGATCAAATTGGAACACAAATCCGGTCTCCGTTCCTAAATCGAGTTTAATTTAAAGATTTTAGAGCGAAAAACAACTTAGTGTACTCACCATGGTAGAGTCCCATATTATAGAATTCTGGAATCCTTCTAATTACTTTTCCATTAGCATTATTAGCAAAATTTCAACGGAATAACTCTTCTGAAATGTCCTCTTGTCTTCCTACAAAATTTTAGCCGAATCAAAAATGATGATTTTTTTGACTCTGAAAAGTGGCTGGAAATTGCAGTTTTTGGGAAATTCAGACACCTTTTTCTTGGAAATGGCTGATGCGAGTATAGCCAAATTTGCTGAGGATTTAGGGACCATCAAGTTATACTCTTAAAAAAATACTAGAACATCATAGCTCTCACCAGTTCATAGAAATTAATTGCGAAAGGTCCAAAAGTACCTTAGTTAACCCTGTACATTTTGGTCAAATTTTTTTGTCGCTTGAAATTTTTGGTTGAATTTCTCAGTTCTGTTGTTATGTATGTGTAGTGTGATCAAATTGGAACACAAATCCGGTCTCCGTTCCTAAATCGAGTTTAATTTAAAGATTTTAGAGCGAAAAACAACTTAGTGTACTCACCATGGTAGAGTCCCATATTATAGAATTCTGGAATCCTTCTAATTACTTTTCCATTAGCATTATTAGCAAAATTTCAACGGAATAACTCTTCTGAAATGTCCTCTTGTCTTCCTACAAAATTTTAGCCGAATCAAAAATGATGATTTTTTTGACTCTGAAAAGTGGCTGGAAATTGCAGTTTTTGGGAAATTCAGACACCTTTTTCTTGGAAATGGCTGATGCGAGTATAGCCAAATTTGCTGAGGATTTAGGGACCATCAAGTTATACTCTTAAAAAAATACTAGAACATCATAGCTCTCACCAGTTCATAGAAATTAATTGCGAAAGGTCCAAAAGTACCTTAGTTAACCCTGTACATTTTGGTCAAATTTTTTTGTCGCTTGAAATTTTTGGTTGAATTTCTCAGTTCTGTTGTTATGTATGTGTAGTGTGATCAAATTGGAACACAAATCCGGTCTCCGTTCCTAAATCGAGTTTAATTTAAAGATTTTAGAGCGAAAAACAACTTAGTGTACTCACCATGGTAGAGTCCCATATTATAGAATTCTGGAATCCTTCTAATTACTTTTCCATTAGCATTATTAGCAAAATTTCAACGGAATAACTCTTCTGAAATGTCCTCTTGTCTTCCTACAAAATTTTAGCCGAATCAAAAATGATGATTTTTTATGACTCTGAAAAGTGGCTGGAAATTGCAGTTTTTGGGAAATTCAGACACCTTTTTCTTGGAAATGGCTGATGCGAGTATAGCCAAATTTGCTGAGGATTTAGGGACCATCAAGTTATACTCTTAAAAAAATACTAGAACATCATAGCTCTCACCAGTTCATAGAAATTAATTGCGAAAGGTCCAAAAGTACCTTAGTTAACCCTGTACATTTTGGTCAAATTTTTTTGTCGCTTGAAATTTTTGGTTGAATTTCTCAGTTCTGTTGTTATGTATGTGTAGTGTGATCAAATTGGAACACAAATCCGGTCTCCGTTCCTAAATCGAGTTTAATTTAAAGATTTTAGAGCGAAAAACAACTTAGTGTACTCACCATGGTAGAGTCCCATATTATAGAATTCTGGAATCCTTCTAATTACTTTTCCATTAGCATTATTAGCAAAATTTCAACGGAATAACTCTTCTGAAATGTCCTCTTGTCTTCCTACAAAATTTTAGCCGAATCAAAAATGATGATTTTTTATGACTCTGAAAAGTGGCTGGAAATTGCAGTTTTTGGGAAATTCAGACACCTTTTTCTTGGAAATGGCTGATGCGAGTATAGCCAAATTTGCTGAGGATTTAGGGACCATCAAGTTATACTCTTAAAAAAATACTAGAACATCATAGCTCTCACCAGTTCATAGAAATTAATTGCGAAAGGTCCAAAAGTACCTTAGTTAACCCTGTACATTTTGGTCAAATTTTTTTGTCGCTTGAAATTTTTGGTTGAATTTCTCAGTTCTGTTGTTATGTATGTGTAGTGTGATCAAATTGGAACACAAATCCGGTCTCCGTTCCTAAATCGAGTTTAATTTAAAGATTTTAGAGCGAAAAACAACTTAGTGTACTCACCATGGTAGAGTCCCATATTATAGAATTCTGGAATCCTTCTAATTACTTTTCCATTAGCATTATTAGCAAAATTTCAACGGAATAACTCTTCTGAAATGTCCTCTTGTCTTCCTACAAAATTTTAGCCGAATCAAAAATGATGATTTTTTATGACTCTGAAAAGTGGCTGGAAATTGCAGTTTTTGGGAAATTCAGACACCTTTTTCTTGGAAATGGCTGATGCGAGTATAGCCAAATTTGCTGAGGATTTAGGGACCATCAAGTTATACTCTTAAAAAAATACTAGAACATCATAGCTCTCACCAGTTCATAGAAATTAATTGCGAAAGGTCCAAAAGTACCTTAGTTAACCCTGTACATTTTGGTCAAATTTTTTTGTCGCTTGAAATTTTTGGTTGAATTTCTCAGTTCTGTTGTTATGTATGTGTAGTGTGATCAAATTGGAACACAAATCCGGTCTCCGTTCCTAAATCGAGTTTAATTTAAAGATTTTAGAGCGGAAAACAACTTAGTGTACCACCATGGTAAGTCCATATTATAGAATCCTGGAACCTTCTATTACTTTCCATTAGCATTATTGGCAAAATTTCAACGGAATAACTCTTCTGAATGTCCCTTGTCTTTCCCACAAATTTAGCCGAATCAAAATGGTGTTTTGACCTGAAAAGTGGCTGGAATTGCAGTTTGGAAATCAGACACCTTTCTGGAAAGGCTGAGCGAGTATAGCCAATTGCTGAGGATTTAGGGACCATCAGTTATACTCTTAAAAAATACTAAATCATAGTCTCACCATTATGAAATTAATTGCTCAGATTACGACTGTCATGTCCAAAAGTAGGGTTTAGGGTTAACCCTGTACTTTTGTCAAAAATTTTTATTAGCGCTTCAAATCTTTTTTTTGTTGCTGAGGGATGATGCTAATATTAGATCTATGATGACGCAAATACATAGAACAAAAGATTGGTACGTCACACAGTTGTCTCCCCCCCTCTCCCCCTTGTAACAATATGACACCACCCCTCCCACCCTAAGCTGTGACGTAATTTATGGACGTCCCCTAAGTGAGAGTGAAAGAGTTCCATTATTATTCTTACCAGTGAAAACGGTGTACATGCTGAGTGATGCTGGATAACTCGCAGACGCTTGGGCATGTCTTCGGCTTGAAAACCTGCAACAAGTGGAAAGAAATCTATTAGTCACTTATTAGGTACTGAAAATCTGACCACTTGGGAATGACTCCATGCATTTCTCACAAAGAAAAGGCTCATCCACGATTTACAGTTAAGGCTTCGCATCAACGGGCCGTTGCACCACTGTTTGTATATGGTACGGTATTTTCTCTTCCAAACTAATATTGCCCCCACTCATGAATATGACCTGAATCTGTCCCAGCGTGTAAACCACTCAATGTGTTGTAGTTATAATATATTTAAAAACAATAACCTAGAATATGTATTCTTAAAACGTGTGAGAAACAAATGACCACATACTCCCTACAAAATTTCTTCCATTTTACACTTGAGTTCCAGTCACTGCCAGTCATTGATTCGACTTGAGAATGAGTCATAAACTTACCCAGGCTTGGCACGGCTGAGAGCTGATTGGTGGTTGACGTCTGCCAAGAGCCGGCGTGGTGTCCTCGGTAGGAGCTGTGACTGAAATAAAACGTACCATAAGGATTAGGCTTATTCAGCAAATCAATCTAGCACTGTCTACCTAGTTAGCTTAGATTGTGACACATTCTATTACTAGGTCAATCTCTAAATTATTGCCACCCTTCATTCAAGTGAAATCAACAACTTACTGTAGGCTATAGACCTACCTGCTACTGTTGCCTCTGGTCTACCAAGTTTCTGAGCTAATCTAGTATAGCTGTAGGCCTATCGTATCACATATTGTACGCCTATAGGTTGACTGAAACTACATTCCTTGGGTGGGACCTGGGCCAAGTCTACTTGTAGGCCTAATTCAAACAAGAAAGACGATTCGGACACACAGCGGCCCTAATCGGGATAGGCTTAGATCAAGTCATGAGTGGGCAGGGCCATAGATAAACTAGTCTCCAGACAGGCAATGCCGTATGACCATCACAAATTCTGATCACCAAACCAATTCACCAATTCCATCACCAATTTGCCTGATCACAGCAGTCCTAGGCCTAGCAGCATTCACTTGCAACAAAGCTCTAGCACATAGCATTTTCTTGGTGATAATGGCGCTCCTAGCAGGATTACCAGGCGTAAACTAGCCTAGGCCATTGAATTTGTAGTCTTAAAGAAGGGACATGGGATAGGGAGGCTCTATAAGAGCAACCGTAGTCGGTTCGTTCAGAGCTTCCGAAAAACCCGAGGGAAAAATATAGAGGGCCAGCGAGCTGAGCGAGCTGACCGTAGCGCTTCGAAACGGAGCGGATATTTTGTAGAACTAGTCATTCTAAACCAACAGCGATACGGAAAACATCGCTGCTGGGCGGTCTGCTTCGCTAGTGTTGATTGGAATTGCTATATACTTGGGCTAGAAATGAGAAACCTTGAGCTAGTCTAGAGATCGCGCTCGATGAACGCGAGATCGCGGCGACGCAAGAAATGGTCGATTTTTAGTTTTACTCTAGGAGTATCAAAAAGTATCAATTACATAAACACGTAATTACGTAATACTGTACCAATTACCATCAAAATAATTCTATTCCATCATTGTTTCCCAATGAAGGCTAAGAATAAATGTAAGAGTGTTTAGTTTAGCTTATGCATTATTATCATTACATTATTACCTCAGAAATACACACTATTTTGTGTGTATTTGTCATTAAAAAAAATGAAATGAATAATGAATATCTATCTTCTTGTAGGCCTACTAGACAAATCGACTAAAATCTCAGATGTTTTAGATTATTCTCACGATTGGGCATATGGGCAAAAATAGAAAGAATATTAACACATTTCGAAAAACTATGTTTTATACGATTTTTTCAGTAAAATTGTAATCAAATATATACGTATCACTTAATAAAATGGGCATTTGAAATTGGTTTTCAATTCAAGGATTACTTGAACTTCATTCATTTTCAAGTTTCAGTTAAATGGGTCTAGCTAGGCCTACTGTTTTACTCATGTTATCTCTAAATATTTTTCTCTAAGGAGAAAAATGTCTCTAAATAGGCCTATAACTATATTGAGAAAGATATCCGATATTCATCATACATAAGCCCAATTCATAATATGAATGTACATAAGAGTAACTGTGAAAGACAAATTGCCTGCCAACCATCTCATCAACTCATCTTGAACGCGGAGCTACTTGAATAATAAACGCATAATCAATGTAGGCCTACTAAATAGAGTACAAATAAAAAATGAAAAAAACATTTTTTTTCGTACAAGGACTTATATTATAAAATTATATTAAAAACATTCCATTCTCGGTAACTGCACTTTGTAATGTGTTCATCACATGTTAACAGCAGGTAATAAATCCCTATCCAATTGGATATCTATAGGCCTACCTATTATATGTGTTAAGATGGGAATTGATTTGCCCGACTGATTGATAATGGAGACAAACCACATGCTCAAGTTTAACGCCTCCCGGAATCGCACTCCATTTTCCAATATATCTTGCCCTATATGCTTTACTATGACTGACCTATATTTTTGTTATTCTACTTCATTGATTATTAATAATTATTTATATATAATTATTCAATTAAGGATCGTATACGGTATTAAATTATTTAATTTCAGCAGAGTTTTTTCTTGTCCTATATAATTAAAAAGTCAGACATTCAGGTATAGATCATGTAAGAATAGGTGAATTTATTTCGTCCGTAATATTTGAGCAATCCTAAAATACTGGAATATGCAGTATTGAAGGGATGTCATTCAGGTATCCTCATCGCAGCTATGACTATTAATAGAAAGGTATGTGCGATGACACCGCCGATAACAGCTTTTGTACTCCCCTCCCAAAGATCGGTTGTTGTTCATGGGGTAGACGAGCGTCCTATTCTCAAATGAACATTGCATTGGCGTACGTAAATTATATTATTCGACATTAATGCTGTAGAATAAAAATACATTACCAACTAATATCAAAATGGGGTAGATTTTTATTTCCTCCATGATAATGTTATTTAAAATCACGAATTTTGAATGGGTTCGTACGTGTACTACGAGCGGACGCGAGATGTGAGGGCTGCTAGCCTACCCGAGCAATAACAACAATTATTACGCTTATTGAATAAGTAGATTGAAACATGAGAATATAAATGGTGTGTAGAGTTTTCGATTATACTTTATAGATATCTCGCTCATCTTACAACGCATATGCTACGTTTGCCTAGTCATAATAATAATAATGGTGAATTGGTGATAATAAACATCCCTGGATCCCCAAAATCAAACATGTTCACGCACTGTCTAAGATAATGATATAAATATAATAGCATATATAGAATATAAAATTGAGGATTTATAAGAATAGGCCTACACTCATTTTCAAAGCTACGAAAAATAGATATTTTAATTATTTAATTATGCAATTTACTGCAGTATCATTCAGATTGGGCCTACTTGGAAGAACTTCACACACATAATAAAGAATAGTTAAGTATGGTCATTTCAAGATGATTCAATGACATATTAATGTCTAGATGTAAGTTATATTATAGCCAGAATGAATATCTATTGTATTGCTGACTGATTTGTGATGATTTTTAAAATCAATACTGATTTAGTATTGTGATGATTCTGAATACGGTTAAACTTATTGATGATTGTATTTTTTTGTATCACCCAAAATTATTTGGAAATCGGACCTGCACCTACACCGGATTAAACCTTTTTCTTTATTATTATTTTGCATTTCACTTCAGTTTGATTTAATGTGCCCTTTAACTATACTGCCCGTAATGCATACTATTCTAATATCGACTACCGATACTGAAATAATGGTGATTAGTGACTTTGTAACACAGCGTAAACAAGTAATACCATAATAATTGGCAAGACCAGACTGTATATTAAGGTTCACATTAATCGTTTGATTGATTTGTTGATAAGTTGGAAAACAACACATTTCTCAAACGATAAACTGATCCAAATCATTTGTCAAGTGTCTTGCCTGTATTGGTTTTAAGTTCTCTTTCATATCCCCTACAGCTATTGACAACGAGTACCATCAAGTAGGGTATGGCCTATTGTTCCTGAGTACGACATTGTTTTTGTGAGGGGTGGGGGTTACGGCAAATGTAGGCCTACTAACGATAAACTATTCCAAGTTACGTGTCTTGCCGATATTGCTTTCTGGTTACATGTTTTTTCTTTTGTTTTTTTGGTATGGGGCCTTTGGATCTATTGACTGCAGTTGGCGTAATTTGATCTATACCTGAATGTCTGACTTTTTAATTATATAGGACAAGGAAAAACTCTGCTGAAATTAAATAATATAATATACGATCCTTAATTGAATAATTAAGTTATATATAAATAATTATAAATAATCAATGAAGTATAGGGTAAAATATATTAGAAAACATTTGGAGTGCGATTCCGGGAGGCGTTAAACTTGAGCATGTGGTTTGTCTCCATTACCAATCAGTCGGGCAAATCATTTCCCATCCTAACACATATAATAGGTAGGCCTATAGATATCCAATTGGATAGGGATTTATTACCTGCTGTTAACATGTGATGTACACATACAAAGTGCAGTTACCGAGAATGCAATGTAGATGGGTTAATTTTATAATATGAGTCCCTGTACGAAAAAAAAGTGTATTTCATTTTTTTAAACTTTAAAATGTGTTCTCTATTTAGTAGGCCTACATTGATTATGCGTTTATTATTCAAGTAGCTCCGCGTTCAAGATGAGATGATGGTATGGTTGGCGTGCAATTTGTTTTTCACAGTTACTCTTATGTACATTCATATTATGAATTGGGCTTATGTATCATGAATACCGGATATCTTTCTCAATATAGTTATAGGCCTATTTAGAGACATTTTTCTCTTTGGAGAAAAATATTTAGAGATAACATGAGTGAAACAGTAGACCCATTTACTGAAACTTGAAAATAAATGAAGTTCAAGTAATCCTTAAATTGAAAACCAATTTCAAATGCCTATTTTATAAAGTGATACGTATATTTTTGATCACAATTTTAATGAAAAAATCGTATAAAACATAGTTTTTCGAAAAGTGTTAATATTCTTTCTGTTGTTGCCCATATGCCCAATCGTAAGAATAATCTAAAACATCTGAGATTTTAGTCGATTTGTCTAGTAGGCCTACAAGAAGAAAGATCTTCATTATTCATTTCTTCAAGGACAAACACACACAAAATAGTGTTTATTTCTGAAGTGTGTGTGTCGGTGTCACATTACTACATTTAGAAAATGTTCACTCATAATATGGTAATAATGTAATGATAATAATGCATGAGCCAAACTAAACACTCTTACATTCATTCTTAGCCTTTCTTGGGAAACAATGACGGAATAGAATTATTTTGATGGTAATTGGTACAGTATCACGTAATTACGTGTTTATGTAATTGATACTTTTTGATACTCTTAGGGTAAAACTAAAAATCGACCATTTCTTGCGTCGCCATTCATCGAGCGCGAGCTCTAGACTAGCTCAAGGTTTCTCATTTCTAGCCCAAGTATATAGCAATTCCAATCAACACCAGCGAAGCAGACCGCTCAGCAGCGATGTTTTCCGTATCGCTGTTGGTTTAGAATGACTAGTTCTACAAAATATCCGCTCCGTTTCGAAGCGCTACCGTCAGCTCGCTCAGCTCGCTGGCCCTCTATATTTTTCCCTCGGGTTTTTCGGAAGCTCTGTACGAACCGATCACGGTTGCTCTTATAGAGATTTAACATTGGATGTCCCTTCTTTAAGACTACAAATTCAATGCCTAGGCCTAGTAGGCTACCTAGTAACACTACCATGGTCTCTAGACTGTTCAACCAGGGCTCTGCCACTCTTATCCCGTAAAGATATTTATTTACTCAATGGTCCTAGGCCGAGGTTGAATTATTGAATTTCTAATTTGAATCAATAGTTGAATCAAAATACAACCAATTGTTCCCTCTATGTATCCACTAACATCTCCTAATTACCTATATTTCAAGCAATGTTATCCATAAATATAGGCCTACCGGCTATTGTCTTGAGGTTAGAATAAAGTTACAGATTCACGTTTTTGGCTAACATTGGCGTGGGCACATGGGCAACATTCATGTTTTGCAACTAATTCGAACATTTACGAAGTCTACAGGCTTAACTACCTCTTTAGAAACACGTAGGAGTGTTACAGCTAGCATTTACATACCACTCATTGGAGTATTTCATCATATTCTTCGAAGAATTAAATGTTAATTGTAAAATGTAAAACTCACCCCATGAAGTCAGTAGCCATTATGGAATTTAGGCAACAGGAAGTGGAAATGCTGAGGTGCCAACGTAAAAAAAATCCACAGACACGGCCTCCTGGATCTATTCCACGGTCTATATTCTAGACCGCGGTCGGATCAAAGACATTGATTTGAACAACACTCGACTATTTCGGAATACAAACACCTTATGACCTACACACTCTTATCGAAATTTTTAGGGCCTAGGTCTTATTCACGGTCTAGAATATAATTATATTCTAGACGTGGTCTTACGTTTACAGGATCAAGAGGCCATTCCACTTTTTTTAAAGAACTTTGTTGAAAAATTTAATTTGTCAAAAAATTGATAGATTTTATTTTTGTAAGCATTTTGAAAAGTACAGTACAAATTTTGACAAATCATTATATTCAATTACTTAATTTTTCAATTTTCCCTCCCTGTCCCTTTTTAAATACAATTCTTATAACATTTTTATTTATACCTCAATAAATGGCCTTTTAATACAGTTCTCAACAAATTTGTTATTTTACTTCCTTATAGCTTTAGGTTTTAATTTGTTATTTCATAATTAGTTACATTTTCTTGATTTATCAACATTCTTTCTATTCTATCAATTTCTCCATTATTCTGCGTCCCACTGCTTGTGATGGCAGAGTCTCAATAATAGAGATATTTACATACCTGCGGAGGTGGGGGTCACTGGTGGTCAGCACTGATCTGCAGTGGTCAGTTTTCATTCACATTGAACGCAGGCCTACTGGACTGTCACAGCCTTCGAGAAGTGATACAGGAACAAGTGGATGAAACGCAGGAAAATGTGATTAAATATTCAATATAAAAACCATGCTCATCTTTGGTCAATTTATTGGAAGTAGGGAATTTACATTTCACATGATTGATCACCCAGCATATTAATTACAATAATTCTCTCCCAACAAATAGGGCCTACATGATAAGTTGTGCTAAATTATTACAAATAAATTATTTGAAAATATTATATTTATTATTAAAGTGATGACTAATACGTGTGGGCCAAGAGTTCTTGTAATAACTTTGAATGAGAATTATTTCAAAATAACATGTAAACTATTAAACGTTACGTTAATCGTTGAATATTAGAATATCCTATGAAAATTGAGTATATTATATTTCTATATAATGATAATAACCTTCATTTCAGAACGTCATTAGGGAGTCCAATCCAATTGACAGTTGCGCCCCACCAATGATTTATCCTTCTTTTGAAGAATATATACGTTGGCCTACGAATGAACACAATAAAATATTGCTACTTATCAAGATAAATTATATCAGTATGCACTCTTCTTATTTACCCTTCCTTTAAGAAATGATAAACAGGGTTGGTTTCTATGAAAATAAATCTGAATCTCGGTAATAGCAAGTGACTCATTCCTTCGATCTCTAACACAATTATTGCAGTACAAGTCAATACTGACCACAGCGAATAATCAAATTCACACAATGCATGCTTTGTGTTCTTCGGCCTACAATATTCAGCGATGATAAAGTACAAGGGACTACACTAACTTGCCCTTACCCTTGCCGACGTCTAATGAATGCTCGAACATAAACAATAACGTATCATCACTTACCGAACGATGTTCTGGTTGCATTTCCTCTCTTTTCAAACTGTTGCGTGAGCATAACCTATATTCGTCAGCATACAGTAAAAACAGTCCTCACTTTGTTGCACCAAAAACACTTTTTAAACAATTCAAATATCACAGTTTACATAATTATTCTGTATGTAAGGAGAGATGCATGTTGTTAATGATATCACTTTGACCAATAATGATGTGACAATAGACTGAGGTTGTTTGCTAAATGGGACCCAAAGTACTCGGTATGCTAATTTTTTAATGCACTTCCAGATCATTGATATGAATCATTCTAATTTTAAATCTAAACTGAAAGTTTTTGTTAAACAAATGATATTCAATAAATGAATATATGGAAAATGTCCGTTAATGTATAAGCATTTTATTTTCATACGGTCCGTTTTAATATCATTCTATGATAGAATATTGAAAAATGAAATACTGTATTACTATTATTAAAGCTCAGCGCAAACAAAACTCTTCAAAATTGAAAATAGACCAAGATTGACTCGAGGCATCAGCATAGAGAAAGGTATTTTGCGACAAATCAAGTACAGAGATATTTTTCATCGTCTTGCACAATACTTACAAAATTGGTAGTAATTTAGGCCTTATACCGTACTTGGAAAAATATTAAATAATTGAATATCCTCTTGTTAATATACCTGTTCAATTTGTTGATCTAATGGCCCGGATTTACTTTTCTCGGAAGGTGTGCGTTTCCAATCCGACCCCGATTGCATAAAGATCTGCCATTTCTGGTAAAAGTGCATCGAAACACTTTCAGTGAGCTGCTAAAAATGTCTCATCCATAACACTTTTATACATGATTTATAAAAATGAAATTGGTTGCAATGTGCTGACAGTAGAAACCCTTAGTACGATTCTCGGGGGGAGGGGGTATAAAAAAGCGGATTAATGTATAAAACGTAATATCAAAGTTTCAAGAAATTTTTAAATATTGAATCAGAGATGATAAAAGCCAAGATGAATGAGGAAATAAAAATATGAACTATTAGTGACTAATGAATGTGATAATATACTGGCAACATAAATAGCTACGATTCTTATAGTTCAAAACAGATTAATTTGATTCCCAAATAGATTTTTCTAATCCAAGTCCTACAGCTCCAAAATTAATTGCATGGTAAGCCTATTTATAATTATTTTCCCACTGTCTGCGATGTTTTTACGTAACAAACAGCTGTTAATTAATCTCTCACTTGTAAAACCAAACTTACCGCCTTTTACCATAGTCCAACCGTCACCAATATGGTCTTCATCCTAAATCTTTGAAAGGAGAAAATTTTGCCGCAGACAAAATAAATAATCCTGCAAATTAGTGGGAAGGTACATAACTACACACATTCAAGTACATTGGATACAATTAAATGCAATAAACTAATCGTATAAGTTATCCCGATATACTCTAAATGCCAATCATCCACTTGGGGTAGAGATGTGGCAGCAAGTTACAGATTATGACTTTACATAAAGAAATAAGCCAACTATTGATTATACTGACTCCATAATAACTGCAGGGCTAGAACCTGTACAAACTTGGCCCGTGTTATTTCATCTCGATTCATCTTCTAGCATTGGATGGCATCCTAGAATATCTTCCAAAATTTTGTTTCAATTTTAGCTTATGACTACATACATGTTCATAAAAACTCTATATAAATCAACAGAAATAATAAATTCAATACAATACAATGCAAGCAGAAGTTAACTCGACTAATATGCTGCAACTTAAGGTTGAACTTAAGACTAGATGTTCATTCAACTAAAACTCTTGAATCTAACCACCGTAAGGGTGACAAGTTGGGCTGCCACGATTAAGACTTGGCCCGTGATCGCGACTTACAAAACATACAAGCTTACGATGAATACTGCTTATACAGAACGTAACACTTACGACAATAAAACAGTACATGTACAATACACAATACGTACAATAATACAATATAGTACATGATAATAATACACTAACATAACATAGTAATACAATCTATTTCACTGTTGAACTATATGGACATATTTTATATTATGGTCTCTATACTTTTTATTAACACCATTCACTCTCTTAACTATTACTGTATGGCTTCATTTTTTATCTTTATATTACATTTTTATTTAACTCTTAACTTATACTCTTATTTATACACAACACCGTGTGAATATTAACACCTGTCACCGGAAGGTAGCCCCTTCCTACGACCGAATACATACGATTTTATTTCTTTATTTGAACAAGTATAATAATAATAGTTCAGATGCAATTTTAAGAAGACCAGAACTGAAAATATTTCCAACTAAATTCACGATTTCAAGTTTAAGTTAAAAAAAAAATGGGAAAGCATAAAATATGTGTACGCTTGTTACGTACGAGTACATGGAAAACTGTTTTCAACTCGACCAATCTCCTTCCCTCCCTCTCCACCCAAAATGTACCCAGCCTTAGCCTAACAATTAACCTAAAGTCCACCCACACCCAAACCTTTCCCAAACCCAATCCAGCCCAACGAGCCCAGCCCTAACTTGACAGGAGAAGTTGAAAACAGTCTTTAATTTACATGGCAAACAAAAAATGGTAACTCTGGTTCAACTTACATGAAACCAATTGATCACTTTCTTAAAATAAATACAGTATTGTGATTGGTTGTATCAATGTACACAATAACTTCGTACAAGAAATCTGATTACGAACAGAATGCATGAAAAAAAATGTGCATTGCGTCAAGTAAATTGAATTCTGAGGTGTGTAAAATGATGTCAAATTATTCACGAAAATAGGCTTAAAACGAACGAGGCAATTCATCTTGAATTATTCACAAAGTTAATTTAAGCTGCATTTTTACCATTACATATTTCTTGAATACGTTACTGTTGACTCATATATTTCATCGAGTTTTATTAAAATTGCTCTCCGTTCACATTTCATTCCACACGTTTATATGTGACTCTAATCCAGCTCTCGAGCGAGTTGTTCTTCTACGTGAAGACCAAGGAATGCCGTCGCAGGACGAAGCGATCCTGCGGGATGAAACTGTCGTCGCTGGAATCGTCGAGACGCGGTTATAACGGACATATCTCCGCGTGTATCCCGTAGCAGTGCACTCTGTCTAGAACAAACAAAACCACTGGAAGTGCAATTGGCCGGTGCTGAAATCATTCATTTTCCCGTTTTAAAGATTTTATAAATAAAAATGAATCCAGCTACAGTGAAAACTCTATCCAACACCAACGTTTTTCAAGGGACCATGAAAATAGAACCATCCACGCAGGAAAATGATCCATCCAGGAAAATTTAGCTTTGATTATATGGGAGTGGGGTGAGAAAAAATTAATGATACAAGCAGGAAAACGATGGATCCGGGAATGATGCATAGAGGTTTCAGTGTATTCTACAGTAGTTTTTTTTTATATTGGGTTTTAACGACGCACTGTTATGATAACTGAGATCTAATGGCGTCGGATGGATGATTAATGAGATGATGGGATGATGAGATGAAGGTTCTTAGGTAATCGGAAGAATAGTGGGAAGGAAGCGGCCATGGCCATGGCACGCTGCATGTGCCGGTCTACAGTAGTATCGTCTACCTTGAGAAGTTCATATGCGACGATTACAAGTTATTACAAAGAAATCTAATCTAAAATAAAAGGATCACTTAAAAGTAGAAACTTAATGGAACTACAAGTTGAAAAAATAATGTGGTTCATATTTATATTATTTTCAGTGAAAGAGTGTTCTGACATAGATCAGACGACATAGATGAGACGACAGAGACATAGATGTTGAAAAATTGGGAATTACAAACAACGTACTAGATAAATTCAAGATGAGTTTAATTTCAAGCGTAATTCTAGCATACCCTGGTATTGTTTTCTATTTCGAGTTGACAAATCCTATATTAGAGTGTCTTGAAACTCTACCTTACCAGTCTAGCATCGGCCGATGGTGGATAACGAGCACTTTCAAACTATCGATTAAAAATGGTGTGGCGATAAAAGATTAGGTAGACGTTAGATGTTATATTTCACTGCTTGTAATCACACATGTTTTTGTACATACGTACAAACGTACAAATGTACAAATGTTTGTGTTTTGTATTTATTTGCTGTCCTCATTCTATTTTTTTTGTCACCTTGCATGATGATGTGTTATATTTATTCTATATATTTCACATATTTTATATTGTATTATACTTATACATAATCTGACTTTCCATATATATTACATTTTATACATTGTTTTTAACTTGTTTTGTAATATCTTATTTGGAAGAAAATAAATGAAATGAAATGAAATGAAATGTTAAGATGGACACAACTCAAAATGTGGACTTGATACGATAGTTTTCTCGGACACTCATATTTTGTGAAACGTAGTAAGTACCAACTTGAGGAAAAGAAGAATAACGATGTTTATATAGGAAAATATTAATTGTACGTAAAACATGAATATAGATAATGATATCAAATGAATAAAAGTGAATACAATAATTACCGGTATATCTGATTTTAAATCTTACGAGCTGACGTAGATGTGTCAGTCTTGTGGTACCGCTGGCCGACGCTAGAAAGCTGAGCCGACTCGAAGTTCTGTTTTGGAGACGTTGTGGGCAGACTCGATGACTCGTAGCACAGTTCTCGTTGGTCAGAAGAAGTGAACCTCGAAATACTGACATGAAGAGGGGGGGGGGTATCCCAGATGCAGGCTACGGAGAAAAACAAAGTTAATGAAACGGTAAAAAAAATCATTTTCTAGATTTGACAAAAAAGTGATTACAGTGAAACCTCTATGCATCGTTTTTCAAGGAACCATCCATGCACGAGAACGATCCATCCAGGAAAATTTAACATTGATTATATGGCCGTGGGGTGAGAAAAAAATGAATGATACAACCAGGAAAACGATGGATCCGGGAACGATGCATAGAGGTTTCACTGTAATTAAATAACTAGGCAAACGCGGAATGTGCGTTGTGAGATGGGCAAAACTCTACACACCTTGATCATATAAAATGAACTTTATCTGATGCCAATGGATCTAGGAAGCCGTGAATTTAACAATGCATTATTTTTCCACCTATATTTCTATCTTTTCTATAAATAAAAAAACATGTATTAAATTATTTTCTTCAAAACGGCTGGTCCAAATTACACGTCAATTTTTATTAATGTGTATTATTTCTGTGTTCACATTTGAGAAAAATTTGAATTATATTGGAGAGATTTTATTTTTCAATTTTTTCTGCCCAGCCTAATCTTATGGGGTTGTTAGAAACTTTGAAATGATGTTTCTCAAAAATGGTCTAACCGATTTGACCCCAAAACTATACAGTTCCAAGTTGGATAAGTACGCGTATACAAAAAAAGTTTCATGCTGATCAGTCCAACCGTGCGACCTGTGTAGTGCGCACAAACAAACAAACAAACAAACAAAAAAAAAAACACACAGACAAAGCTCCGTAAGAGTGGGATGGAAACTCTTCGCTAACGCTCATCGAATAAGTCATAAACTATTACGACTGAATAAAAAAATAGTTACGTTAGAATAACACAAGCCGTGGCTCAGTCAACTATCGCTAACTGCGGTAGAAACTGATGTCAGGTCGGGGGTGGGTTCAAGTCCCGCATAAGGCATGGGTTTTTGTAAACATCCTCTCACCTACCATCACGTCTTTGTTACATTATCACCTGCTCATAACCTAGCTGTTGGTGGGGTCGTTAAACAGCATTAAAATAAATAAAAAATCAATGAAAGATTATAGCACATCATTACGCTGCGTGAATGTTGACACGATGTGTATAGAGCCAGTCGGAACTGCCAACTCGATGAACAGCAGCCAGCGGTACGAAGAATGTGCGGTTAGTGTTCTCGTGTTGGTACGTGTCTCCTATGGTGATTACTGGCACGACGAACTCTGTCAACAAGAGAAACACGAGGGACGTAACAACCAGTCGCTTCATTCGAGTGTCAAGCTACAGGTGGGCGAACACGGACATTCATACAACTCATAAAACTTTTTTTTTTTTATTTATTTTTTTATGTTGCTTAACGACCCCACCAACAGCTAGGTTATACGGGGGTACGAATGAGCAGATGATAATGAAACGATGAAGAGATGATAGGTGAAAGGACGTTTACAAAAACCCATGCCTTATGCGGGACTTGAACCCACGCCCAACGATGACTTCAGTTACTACCGCTAGCGATAATTGACTTAGCCACCGGGGCGGCTACATAAAACTTCTCCCTCCTAATGTTACATTCCAAGTCCCTCTACGTACCACACACAATCATCAAACATTTTACAATTACCGGTACCTTACTCAATCTCTCAAGCTCCATATCTTTTAAAACTATTAGTCCATATAACATTATGCTATTATCATTAGCAAATAAAATTATAATATTCCTGTTACTCTCCTATAATCATAGTTAATTTTCTGTATCACTATTATTATTATTATTATTATTATTATTATTATTATTATTATTATTATTATTATTATTATTATTATTATAAGCCCATAATTAATATTACAAGCCCATAATTTCAATACTCGCCTTCAGCTACAAACCACATATAAAATTCCTTCCTATATAAATAAATACGGCAAAAGACAGCTCAGTGTAGCAGTACCTACTACTTTCAACAAAATTCCTATTCATATAAGGAATCTTAATAAATATTCTATTATAAAACATGCATTGAAAAACTGGATGTTGAACCCTTAGCGACTCTGTTCATGAATGTCCATTTAAAATCTAAAACTGGCGACGTAAGTTCAAACAATTGAAAACTTTAGTTGGTGATGTTTCTGTATCGAATTCTGTAATAGTAGGGCCTATAGGATTTCTTTTTTCAATATCATTAATATTCTAGTGATTTTGTTTTGATGTTTCCTAATGATGTATTTATAGTTTATGATTCTCAGTATCACACTCATGTTGTTTCTAGGCTAATTCGGAAATCTTTAAATAGATAATCTGCAGAATCTTATTAATATTGTTCACTATTTACCACACTAACATTGTTCTACACTGTATGATGCACAATTTGCAATACATTACATAATATATTGATTAATCCCACAGTCAAGCCTCAATGGCTTTGTGGGAATTGAAGATGTAAAATATGTAAATTGATATTTTAATGTGTGAAAAAAAAAAAAAAAAAAAAAAAAAATATCATCATTATTATATTATTATTATTATTATTATTATTATTATTATTATTATTATTATTATTATTATTATTATTATTATTATTATTATTATTATTATTATTATTACTATTATTATTATTATTATTATTATTATTATTATTATTATTATTATTATTATCAACGTGGAAATGACTATAATTTGACATGTGTCTTATGTGAATTTATTTTTGAATTGTTAAATTTTCTTTTGCATTCAATCTACATGCATATTATAATTTACAAACATCAATATTTAATTTTACCTCTAGGTACGCAGATATAAAGTTTATATGATTTGATAAATCTATTCAATCCACAGATAAGCCTTCTTTTAGGCTTTGTGGGAAAAGAGAGCTTAAATTTGTATCATAAATGAGTGCCAATAAATGAAAACTTATAGAAAGAAAAAAAAAAAAAATATTATCATTATTATTATTCACATTTTATTACTGATTGAAGGTTTGGGTAGAAGACCACTATTAATAGTGAACCTTGCCAAGAGTGATCTTTAAGCAATCGTCGTGTATTAATTGTTATTTTATATATTTTATTACATCATACAAATATGGACCAAAAAAAGACAATTACAATGCAATACAACTGGTTCTGCGTAAACGTTGAAAATAATGATTTGTACAAGTCTCAAGATTGAAAACTTCAAAATTAAAAATATTTGATAGTCAACAAAATGATACTGTTTGATTAATCTCCTATAATGGGGTTAGGCCAAGTTTTACTGAAGGAAAATTCATCAATTAGACGTTAATTACCAGATTAACTTGCTTATTACCCTTGGTCACCAATGATAATTTTGTTCTTTAATTAATAATTGATCTCCTATGATTAATAAATCTCCTATAATGGGGTTAGGCCAAGTATACCGAAGGAAAATTCATCGATTAGACGTTAATTACCAGATTAACTTGCTCATTACCCTTGGTTACCAATGATACTTTTGTTCTTTAATTAATAATTGGCATAATTAACACACTTCCATTCATCATACAACGTTGTCTTGAACTCGCAAACTGACCACTAAAAATATCCAAGAAAATCTCATATTAAAATTATTCTGTCAGAAAGCAGATTGAGGAGGAAAGCTTACCGGGTTTTAGCAGCCAACGAAACAATCACTTGCGTTTCAGACGCACTCGTACGACACGTTCGCTGTTAACGAGATGAACGTAGACAACGAGAAGCTCGATGACGAGTCGTACCGCAGCCTCTACCGACGCTCAGCAACAACAGAAAGAAGTGATATCAACGACACGTTCAAGACAGTTGTGATGTCGTGGTCTTGAGCAGGGGCGGACTGGGGGGTAAAGGGCCCGGTCAGGAATGGCACGAGCAGGGTCCTTGGGTACTGGACTTGACGAAAATGTGTACCGGTATATTAGAAATAATTTGACACAACTAGAACTAAACATTTCTAAATAGAATAGATCGACACTTATGACAGGCAAACTAGCAGACAATGAACCTACGTACTACAACAATTTTTACAATTTACAATTTACAATTTTTACAAATTAGAAGTCGCTTGTAGAAGTGACACAAGTGACGCTTATGAGAAGTCCCACGATGAGAAGTTGCTTGAACATGAGAAGTCCCCCGATAAGAAGTCACCCTATGAGAAGTTGCTTGTAGATGAGAAGTCCCCCGATGAGAAGTCGCTTGAAGATGAGAACTCCACGATGAGAAGTTGCTTGAGGATGAGAAGTCGCACTATGAGAAGTCCCCCGATGAGAAGTTGCTTGAAGATGAGAAGTCCCCCGGTGAGAAGTCCCCCGGTGAGAAGTTGCTTGAAGATGAGAAGTCCCCCGGTGAAAAGTCCCCATGTGAGAAGTTGCTTGAAGATGAGAAGTCCCCCCGTGAAAATTGCTAAAAGGGGAGAAGCCCCCCCAAGAAAGCCCACGGTGAAAAGGGTTGCTTGAAGATGAAAAAGTCCCTCGTGAGGGGGCCTCGAAAAAATTTGCTTGAAGATGAAAAGTCACCCGTTTAAAAAAGGGTGTTGGGAGAGAGTAAACCCATAGTATTCCCCCGAAAAGAAGTTGTTTTTAAAATAAAAAGTCGAAACGAAAAGAATCCCCCGATGAGAATTTTGCTTGAAGTGAGGAGTCCCCGATGAAAGCCCCCCGGTGAGAATTTCCCCCCGAGGAGAATTGTTTAAAGATGGGGAAGCCCGCACTTTTAGAAGTCCCCCGATGAAAGGGTTGCTTGAAAGATGAGAAGCCCCACGATGGAAGCCCGTTTGTAGAAAAAAGCCCCCCGATGAAAATTTGTTGGGAAGAGGAAAGTCACCCGATGAGTAGTCCCCCGTTTAAAGTTTTTTTAAAGATGAGAAGCCCCCCTTTGAAAAGTCCCCCTTGAGAATTTGTTTTAAAGAGGGAAAGCCCCCTCGATTAGAATCCCCCGATGGGGAAATTACTTAAAGATGAGAATCCTCGATAGAATTTCCCCCGATGAGGATTTTTCCCTTGAAGGGAAAACCCCTCGAGAAAAATTCCCCCGTGAGAAGCCCCTCGATGAGGATTCCCCCGAGGGAAAATTTTCTTAAAGATGAAAAGCCCCTCGATGAGAATTTCCCCCGGTGAAAAGGGTTCCCTTGAAGATGAGAACCCCCCGGGGGAAAAGGGCTTAAAGATGAAAAGTCGTTTAATGAAATCCCCCGATGAAAAGTTGTTTGAAGATGAAAGTCCCCCAATGATTGCCCCCCGAGGGAAAGTTGTTTGGGAAAGATGAGAATCCCCCGGTGAGAATTTCCCCCGAGGAAAGTTGTTTAAAATGAGAAGTCCCTCGATGAGAAGTCCCCGATGGGGGAGTTGTTAAAGGGATGAGAACCCCCTCGATGAGAAGTCCCCCGATGAGAGTCCCTCGATGAGGGGGTCCCCCAAATGAAAGGGTTGCTTGAAGATGAGAAGTCCCTCGTGAAAGTCCCCGATGGGGAAGTGCCTGAAAGGAGCGGGCCCCCGATGTAAAGGGTTACTTGAAGATGAGAAGTCCCCCGAGAAAAAGCCCCCGATGAGAATTCCCTTAAGAGGGAAAAGCCCCTTGTGAAAGTCCCCAATGAGGATTTGCTTGAAGAGGGAAAGTCCCTGGGATGAGAATCCCCGGAGAATCCCCCGTTTGGAAAATTTCCCCCTTTTGGGAGAATTTTGGGCTTGAAGATGAAAACCCCTCGATGAAAAAAAGTGTCCCGGTGAGAAGTCCCCCGATTGAATTTTGTTTGGGAAACTGAGAATCCCCGTTTAGAAGTCACCCGTTTAAAAATTTGTCGAAGAGATAAGCCCACGATGAAATTTTTTGAAGATGAAAAGTCCCTCGATGAAAAGTTCCCGGGAAGAGGACCGTCCCCATGAGAAGCCCCCCTTTGGGGAAAGTTGTTTGAAATGAGAAGTCCTCGAGAAAGTACCCCGAGGGAAATTGCTCGAAGATGATAATTTCCCAGTGATAATTGCTTGAAGATGGGAAGCCCCCCAGGAATTTGCTGGAAGATGAAATTCCCCTCGATGAGTTTTTCCAAATGAAAAGTTCCGAAGTTTAAAAATTTGTTTGAAGGGGGAAAAGCCCCAGGGATGAGAAGCCCCCCTTTGGAGAATTGCTTGAGGATGAAAAGGGCCCAGGGAAAATTGCTTAAAGATGAAAAGGGCCCCCGATAGGGGGCCCCCCGGATGAGAATTTTGTTTTGAAAATGAAAACCCCCCCCGATGGGGTTTTTGCTTGAAGATTAAAGTCCCTCGAGAATTTTGCTTGAAGATGAATGCCCCCCCGTAGAACCCCCCCGGGATGAGAAGTTCCCTTAAAGATGAAAGGTCCCTCGATGGAAGTGTCCGGTGAAAAGCCCCCTAAATGAGAAGTTGCTTAAAGATGAAAAAGCCCCCCATGGAAGTCCCCCGTTTTAAAATTGTTTTAAAAAGGGAAGTCCTGGGAAAAGAGTTTTTCCCGGTGAAAAGTCCCCCATGAGAATTCTTGAAAAAAATGGGAAGCCCCAAGATAAGCCCCCCTGTGGAAGTTGCTTGGGGGGATGAAAGCCCCCACGATGAAAGTTGTTTGAAAGATAAAGAAGTCCCCCGAAAAAGGAGTCCCTCGATGGAAGTTGCTTAAAGAAAAAGTCCCTCGATGAAAATTTTCCTTGTAGTGAAAAATTTCCCCCGATGAAAGCCCCACAAATGAAAATTGCTTGTAGAGGGAAGCCCCAAAAGGGAAAGTCCCCTGTTTGAGAAGTTGCTTGAGGATAGAAGTCCCCGATGAAAATTTTGCTTGAAGATGAAAGCCCCAAAACGATGAGGAGTCCCTCGGAGAAGTTCCCCTTGAAGATAAAAAGCCCCTCGATAAAAATTCCTTTAGATAAAGTCCCCCGATGAAAAGCCCCCCTAGGAGTTGCTTGTAGATGAGGAGTCCCTCGATGAAAAGCCCCCCCGGTTTAGAAGTCCCACAAAAGAAGTTGTTTGAAGATGAGAAGTCGCACAAATAGAAGCCCCCATGGGGAATTGGTTTGAAGATAAAATTTTTCCCCCCCCCGTGAGAATCGCTTGTGGGTAAAAATTCCCCCATGAGGTTGCTTGAAGAGGGAAAGTCCCCCGATAAGTTCCCCATGGGAATTCCCTTAAAAGGATAAGCCCCCGGGTGAGAATTTTCCCCGGGTGAGAAGTTGTTTAAAGATGGAAGCCCCCCGATTAGAAGCCCCCCGATGAGGGTTATTTGAAGATGAGAATTCCCTCGTGAAAAGGGCCCCCCATGAGAAGTTGTTTGAAGAGGGAGAAGTCCCACATGAGAAGTCCCCCATGAAAGGGTCCCCCGGTGAGAATTTTGTTTGAAGAGAGAAGCCCCAAACGTGAGAATTTGCTTGAAGAAAAAAGTCCCCCGAGAGAAGCCCCCGATGAGAAGCCCGCTTGTAGGATGAAAGCCCCCCCGATGAGTTTCCCCCCCTTTGAAATTTGTTTAAAGATGAAAAATTTTCCCCGGGTGAGAAGTGTCCCGGTGAAAATGTTGTATGGGAAAAGCCCCCCGATGAGAATTTCCCCCGATGAGAAGTGGGGAAAAGGGAGAATCCCCCAGGGAAAGTCCCTCGAGAAAAAGTCCCCCGATGAAAATTGCTGGAAAGATGATAAGTCCCCCGATGAGAAGTCCTCCGGTAAAAAAGTTGTTTTAAGATGAGAAGTCCCCCGAGGAGAATTTGGGGCTTGAGATGGGGAAGTCGCACGAGGAAAAGTCCCCGATGAGAATTGTTTAAAGATGAAAGCCCTTTCCGCCGATGAGAAGCCCCCCGAAAAAAGTTGCTCAAATAAATAATCCAACGTGAAATTTTGCTTAAGATGGGAAGCCCCCCGATAGAATTTGCGGGAAAAGTTTAGAAGTCCCTCTGAGAAGTGCCCCGGTGAGAAGTCCCCCATGTAAAGTTGTTGAACATGAGAAGCCCCCGAGAGAGTAAACCCGATAAAATTTGCTCGAAGATAAAAGTCCCACGAGGAAGTTGCTTGAAGGGAAAGCCCCTCGTTGAGAATTTTGCCGAAAAATTAACAGCCCCCCCTATGAAAAGCCCCCGATGAGGATTGCTTGAAGAGAAAAATCCCTCGAGGGAAAAGTACCCCGATGAGAAGTTCCCTCGAAGAGGGAAAAGCCCACGATGAAAAATTTGTTTGAAGATAGGAAGCCCCCGATGAGAAGGCGGGAAGGGAGAAGCCCTCGATGAGAAGCCCCCCTGATGAGAAGTTTTCTCGAAATGAGAATTTGCTTAAAGAGGGGAAAGTCCCACGATGGAAGCCCCCCGGGAGAAGTTTTTGAGGATGAAAGTCCCACGATAAAATTTGCTTGAAGATGGAAGCCCCCCCCATGGGAGTCCCCCCGATGGGGAAGGTTGTTTGGGATGGGGAAGTCCCCCGATGGGGGATTTTGCTTGAAGAGGGAAAAGTCCCTCGAGAATTTTTGAAATGAGATGCCCCCGATGAAAAGGTTCCCCCGATAGAATTTTGCTTAAGAGGAAAAATCCCCGAGAGAAGTGCCCCCGTGAAAAGCCCCTGTTTAAATTGCTTGAAGAGAAAGTCCCCGATGAAAGCCCCCCGATGAGAATTTGGGTTTAAAGATAAAGAAGCCCCTCGAAGAAGTGTCCCGGGGGAAAAAGTCCCCCGATGAAAGTTGCTTGAGAGGGGAAGCCCACGATGAGAAGCCCCCTGATGAGAAGGCTTGGGTGAAAGCCCCAACGATGAAAGTTGCTTGAAGATGAGAATCCCCCGAAAGGGACCCCCCCGGGGAAAAATTTTGCTTGAAGATAAGAAGTCCCTCGATGAAAATTTCCCTTTGTAGGAGAAGTCCCCCAGAGAATTCCCCAACGATGAGGTTCTTGTAGAGGGGGAACCCAAATGAAAACCCCTTTTTATGAAAGTTGTTTGGGTTTGGGGAAAGTCCCCGTTTGAAAAGGTTGCTTGAAGTTTTGAAAAAACGCCACTTGGGGAGCCCCCTCGATGAGTTTTTGCTGAAGATAAGAAGTCCCTCGTGAGAATTTCCCTTTGGTAGATAAAAAGCCCCCCGATAAAGAAGTCCCCCCGATGAGAATTTTTGGTAGATGAGGAGTCCCTGGGATGAAAAGGGCCCCCCGGTGAGAAGCCCCCCGAGGGAATTTGCTTGAAGATGAGAAGTCGCACTATGAAAGTCCCCCGATGAAAAGGGTTGCTTGAAGAGAAAGTCTCACGAGGGAAAGTGCTTGTAGATAAGAAGTCCCCCGTTTAGAATTTGTTTGGGAAGATGAGAAGTAAACCCGATGAGAAAGTCCCCCGAGAGGGGTTGCTTGAAAGAAAAGAGCCCCCCGGGAAGCCCCCCGGGTGAAAAAGTTGCTTGAGATAGAAGCCCCCTCGATTAAAATTCCCCGATGAGGAGTTACTTGAAGATGAGATTCCTCGATGAAAAGTCCCCCGATGAGTTTTTGCTTAAAAATGAAAAGGGCCCCCACGAAAAGAAGCCCCCCCATGAGAATTTCCTGAAGAGAGGATTCCCCGATGAGAAGCCCCCCGGGTAAAGGAAAACGGTTCCCCCCCGAAGAGAAGTTGTTTTGAAAAAATTTGAGAACCCCTTGAAAAAAATTTTTTTCCCGGGGAAAAATTGCCTTAAATAAATTTCCCAAGTTTTTTTGGGAAGGAAAATTTTTTGGGTTTTTTGAAAATTTTTTAAGAAGTCCCCCCCGAGGGAGAATTTTGTTTGAAGGGAGAGAAGGTCCCCGATGAAAAGCCCCCCGATGAAAAATTTGCTTGAAGATGAGGAGCCCCCCCCCCCCCCCCCGATGGGGAAGCCCCCCCGGGGGGAAAAAGGGTCGTCCGTGGAATTGTTTGAAGAGAGAAGTCCCACGATGAAAAGTTGTTTGAAGATGAAAAGTCGCACTATGAGAAGCCCCCCCCGTTTGAGATTTGCTTAAGTGGAACCCACGATGAGAATCGCTTGTAGTTTAAAAGCCCCCCCGTTTAAAAGGGTTGCGGGAAGATGAAAAATTTTCCGTCGATGAGAATTTCCCCGATGAAAGTTGCTTGAGGATGAGAAGCCCCCCCCGTTGAAAAGTGTCCCGGGGAAAAGTCCCCCGATGAGTTTTTGCTGGAAGTGTAATCCCCCTTTTAGAAGCCCCCCCGGGGGAAAGTTGCTTGTGAAGTTTAGAACCCCCCCGATAGAATTGTTTTTGAAGATGAGAAATCCCCCAATGGGGAAAGCCCCCACGATGAAATTTTTCACTCGTGAAAATTTTTTCCGGTGAGAATTGCTGGGAAAAAAAAAAATGATAAGTTCCCCAAATGGGGGTCCCCCGAGGGAAAGTCCCGTGTGAGAAATTGTTTAAAGGGGAGAAGTCCCTCGATGGGGAATTTCCCGGTGAGTTTGTCCCACGATGAAAATTTGCTTGAAGTGAAAGTCGCAGATAGAACCCCCCCCGTGAAAATCCCCCTTTTTAAAAGGGTTTGCTTGAAGAGGGAAAAGGGCCCCCGATGAAATTTGGCTTGAAAGAGAGAACCCCCCGATGAAAAGCCCCCCATGAGAAGTCGCTTGTGAGGGAAAAGGGGTCCCCCGATGAGTTTTCCCTCGGTGAAAAAGTTGCTTGAAGATGAAAATTTCCCGGGGGAAAAGGGCCCGGGAGAAGTGTTTGTAGCCCGAGAAGTCCCCCAAATAAAGCCCCATGAGAATTTGCGGGAAAGATAGAACCCCCCCCGATAAAAAGTCCCCCGAGAGAAGTCCCCCGATGAAATTTTGTTTGGAAGAGATAAAAAGTCCCCCGATGAAATTTCCTCCGGTAAAAGTTGTTTTGAAGATGGGGAATTTCCACGATGGAAGGGGCTTGTAGTTTAAGAATTTCGCACATAAAGAAGTCCCCGTTTAAAAGTTGGGAAAAATGAGAAGTCCTCCGACGAGGGAAAAAGTCCCCCCCGATGAAAATTGCGGAAAAAATGAGGGGCCTCCCGATGAGAAGCCCCCGATGAAAGTGCTTGAAGATAAAAATCCCTCGTGAAGCCCCCCCGGTGAGAATTCCCCCCGATGAAAATTTTTGTTTGAAATGAAACCCCTCGAGGGAAAATGTCCCGGGAGATGCCCCCAACGTTTAAAAGTTGTTTAAAAGGATGAAAGCCCGCACGATGAGAAAAAACCCCCCCGTTTAGAATTTCCCGGAAGAAGAAGTCCCTGGGGAAGAATTTCCCCTGATGAAAAGTTACTTAAAGATGAAAAAGCCCCCAATGAAATTTTGTTTGAAGATGAGAAGTCCCCCGATGAAAGCCCCCCGATGAAAAGTGCTTGTAGATGGAAGCCCCCCCGTTTAAAGTCCCCCGGTGAGAAGTTGCTTGAAGATGAGAATTTTCCCCCGGTGAAAAAGTGCCCCCGGTGAAAGCGTTTTGTGTCGGAATCCCTCGTTTGAAAAGTCCCCCGAGAAAATTTTTCTGGAAGTTTAGAACCCCCCCGAGAAAAGCCCCCCATAAAGAAGTCCCCCGGGGAAAAAGGGCTGGAAATGTAACCCCCCCGGGGAAAAAGTCCCCCGGTGAAAAGTTTTTTGAAGAGGAAAAACCCACATAAAAGTTGCTGGAAGATGAAAAGTCCCTCGATAGTTTTCCGCCGTTAGAATTTTTTGAAGATGAGAATTTCCCCCGATAAAAGAATTCCCCCCCCCGAGGGGAAGCCCCCCCATGAGAATTTGGCTGGAAAAAGAAGTCCCTCGATGAAAAAAGTTCCGATGAGAATTTATTTGAAGATGAAAAAGTCCCCCAAATGAAAATTTCCCCCCGGGGAGAATTTGGTTTGAAGATGACATTTCCCCCCCCCCATGAGAATTCCCCCCGAGGGAAAACCCCTTTAAAATCGAATAACCCGATGAGAATTCGATCAAAGATCAAAAGTCCCCATGAAAAAGTCTCTTGAGATTTTAAGGGTTCTTTCGGAGTTTTAAATTTGCAAATCTTTTTGAATTCTGTAAAATAAGGGGGCTTGAAGGTATTGCAATAATTTGTTCGAAGGTATTGCAATAAGTTGCCTAACGACGAGGTGTATATAATCTGGTCGTGGTGCGTACTCCACCGGCAATATTATATTATAACATATTATTATATTATATATTATTAATAACAATATTATTCCTAATTATAATAAAAAACTAATTAAATAATAATAAAACTATCAATAATATTTTGGCCCATTGTCATAAATTTCATGTTACAATAGCATTATCGAATTATAAAAATCCATTAGGATGTACGGACAGGTACATATTCTAAATTGTATGTAATAAAAATTCTAAAACTGAAAACTATTATAATATGTAAGTCTAATTAATACATAATAATATGATGGGTTATTATAATAATCAATGTGATATTTATAATTATTTATAATGAATTCGAAAATGTTCAATTCTAAATATCTTCAAAAGATATTTCAATTCGGACAAAATGTAATACTACAAATGTTGAGAATATCAACTAGATGGAACTGATGAGAACTTATGTGATGATATTAGTTTACATATTGTGACGAAGTTGACTTCGTTATGTACCAATCTTTGTGAACGGTAAAATACCCCTGCAAGATCTGCAATTTGTCGTACGTCTCTGGAGCTGGGTAGCCTACATTACCTATCCAAGGAGTGCCAAATAGGGGTGAGAGAGGGCACCACTAGCACTATCTATCTATCGAGCTTGAACAACTGTACTTTCGGTGATCAGCTGTTTGGAACTGCCTTGAACATCGTCGAGAGAACATCGGAGCGTCCGGAGTTCGAGACCAAGGGAGGGTCCTAGCCTAGCCAAGGAAACTGGGAGGATGATGACCGTCAATTTATGGGACTGGAAATTGTCCAACTAGACATCTGAGGTTCCAAGCCGACGCCACTCTGACAATCACCTGACAGCGATGTGTACGGTTTGCTACTCGGCTTTTAGCCTGGTTTAATTATATTTGTTTGGCTCTTTTTATGGGTGGGATAGACTCATTATTTGATACCACGTGGGTGGGTTAACCTTTCTAGCTATGTACTCGGTTCCAGCTTTCTTTACGCTCGTTATGTCTTTGTGTCATCATTCTTGTTCATCAATATGTATTCAGCTTTCGCTGTCAGTCAACTATCAATAAATCGTTGATACATTTTTCCTTCTGAATTTTGCCTTGTAGTGTTTTGCTAGTGTCCGATGTCTATTCCCTGTCTATTCCTGAGTAATGATCCCGACGAGGCCTCTTAAAAATTCAGATCGTCACAATATGATACATTATTATTATTATCAAGATCAACTCTTACAGTTGCGCAAAAATGCACGGTGGCACTAAATGGGGGGGTACATACGATATGAATCATATGAATTGTAAACATATAGGCCAACTTGAAACTAATAATTATTCTTATACTAATTATACTATCTATATACTATCTACTGTATCATACTATATATACTATCTACTATATTATACTATCTATATACTAATACTAATCAATGTAAATATGAATTATCGACCAACCAATATATATTTGAAATATTAATATATATGAATCTCTATTGAAGACCATGTCATGTTACACATGATTGCTATTCGACACATAATAATAAACAAATACAAAATTTATGAAGAAGAAAAAACACACAATAATAATAAATCGCACATGAATGATTAGTAAATACATGATGGTAGAAAATAATGAGAGAGAATAAACAGTAACATGAAAAAGCATTAGTATAAACAGTGATATGAAAACATAAAAATACAAAAATGACGAATATTATTATGCTATGAATGTTAGTATAATTGGTTTCTTAAAATGGCAATGGATGCTTTTTAAGGCTAAAATTCCTATAAAATTTATAAAATCACTTTTTAGATTAAACAAATTAAGCACCTACCAAAGGACCAATCACAGTGATATTCGAAATATATAGGTGTTTTTCAAGTATGAAGATGTACTATTATACTGAAATTACATTAAATAATTAAATATTTTTTTATATCAATTATAGTAAATATTATATTAAATTGATTAACTATAATAAATATTATCAACTAAATAAGAATCACAACAGATTAAATGAATCAAGCTGTGGAGAACAGTGAAGGCAGGCCAAATAACCCAGCTGTTGCTATGGTCGTTAAACAAACAATTATGCATATTAATGTAAATGAACCGATGGGACCCATTTCGGGAATCGACAACTTGACTGACGTAGAATCCAGACTAAATATTTATTACCTAATGCCCTGACGTCACAAGTTACAAACACTTCTGTTATATATATATATATATATATATATATATATATATATATATATATATATATATATATATATATATATATATATATATATATATATATATATATATATATTTATTCAATATTTTATAAAAGACCATGGCATGGTATACATAATTGCCGTTCGACACATAATAGCAATCAAATATAAAATGAATCGAGTAGAAAAAACACACAATAATAATAAATCGGTGGGAGGGGAGGGGGGGGGGTCAGGATCGGAATTCAACGACACCAAAATAAAAGTAAAATAACAAAACCAAAATGGGCACCACATAGCTTACGAAATAAATAGTAATTAATAAAGGAAAGAATAAATAAATCTGCGGGTTAAACCTCGAAAATCCCCCAGACTAACAATGTCCACAACCGATCACACGCGAAGTCAAAAACTAACATCTATCTCGCAACGTACACTATTGTATCGTAATTCTATATTTTGGTAAAAATTTGTATGATATAATATAGGCCTAATATGATATAATATGATAGTAAATATACAACTATTGCACAAAGTGGGCTCTCGAGAGAGATGCGACTATTCCCAATAACCAAACTGAACGGACACTAAAAAACCCCGCTCTGTCCTTCTCCGACCCATGACGTGTCCTCATACTACCCCTGCTAGTAACGAGCCAGAGGAGAAGGGGGGGGGGGGAGGTCAAATTCACTCACGGGCTCACATGAATGATTAGTAAAAACATAATGGTATAAAACACTAATCAAATAGCCAAGTTGAATTTCACAAAACCCTCATACAATCACAAATCACTGCTAGGTATAAATCTAGCAGGTCTGATATCTGTGTAGTCAGACCTTGTAGACTGATCAAGATTCCACACCGTAGCAAATCAAAGCTATCATGAAAACCTAACAAAAATATTCCTAAACATTAAATGCAAATTGCAGGATCACGAACCATGGCCTGACATTTCTTTGGAATTCAAAGAATATAATCGAAACCTAGCTTACTGTTCACAAAACATTTAAACTAGTGATGGTACTGACGTGAATCGAACCGCAACCCCCTTGTTGACCTCCTGACCTCTTGGTCAATAGCTCGGCTCTTGTCAAGACTATTATGTATCAACTAATGCAGGTACTGATAGTACTGAAGGGAATCGAACCCCGGCATAGTTGTTGATAACACATCCTGGCCTATCGGTCTCTATCTAGGAGTTGACCTTGTACTCTATTACTGACTAATCTGTTGTGTGTTGACTACGGCAGGTACACTGACAGTACTGGAGGTGATCGAACCCTGGTTTCCTTATTGTTAGAATTCCTTCAGGAATCGAAACCTGGACTCAGCTCCTAGTAGTAATACTCGCAATATGCCCTATACGCAACGTAGAATGGCGGTAGCTTGCCTGTATACGTACTCTAGCCCCACACAGAAGTGGAGGGCTCACCACCTTGCAATTAGCCACCCTCTTTTCCATCCCTGTGGCAAACTCTATTCACCAAACCATCCTTGTACGTCACAACATGCAGAGGTTGTTGTTGTTGTTGTTGTGAGCATCCTAAATGAACCGTAATCACCTCAATCTAACCAGTTTATTGAACTTAAACCAACTAACCTGACCAAACTAACATCCTGAACTAATCCAATCCAAACTAAAACTTTTGCTGAAACTAATTTAAACCCTACTTCCGGTTCAACTAATAGCCAATTAGCATCTCTGTAGTGTTTGTGAAAGATGTGCAAGGTGTGGAATATCACTTCATTTCACTGCACTCCAAGATTCTAAATCTAATCAGTGACATCACGATCTAATCATAGCAACTCTAAACACAATAGAAAAGTATTTAAGAAATTCATTAACACATCACCAACGCCCCACTAGTACTGCGCGTCTCGAGGAACAGCCAATCAGAACAGCACAATCTTGGGGTACAGCCTATAGGAACTGCCACGACGACGAACTGCGGGAACAGTGGCACGAAGGATGTGGAATTGTGTTCGTGCCTCCGTGTTAATTGTACTTGCACGACAAATCTCTGGAACAATTGAGAAACACAATCTAGATTCAGTCTGTAGTTTTATTTTCCATATTTATTTATATTAGGGCTAACGACACGCTGCAATGATGATGTAGTTTATATATACAGGGGCGTCGGAACACTTTGAAAGTTAAGGGGGGGGGGGGGAGGGGAAGCTGGCAAAAGTTGAAAAAAATGACAGCTAATTTTAACAAAGTGGGTTTCAGCAGGAAACCACGAGACAAACTGAGTCTAACAAGACCTTCTTTTTCTTGCCCCCTTGGCCAAAAGTTATGGGGGGGGGGCAATGGCCCCCTCCCCCCGGTTCCGACGCCAGTGTATGGATATATATATATATATATATATATATATATATATATATATATATATATATAATATATATATATATATATATATATATATATATATATAGAGAGATATATAATATATTGTAGAAGCCAAAATGGTATTGACCATTGTGAAGAGTGCCATAAGATTCAAGAAGAGGACAATAGTAGATTTTTGTGAAGGAAATTAGGGACCTCTTGAGATCAGACAACAAAAATATGTGATTACCGGTAGGGCATAAATTTGGAAAAAAATGTAAGCTGATAGAAGAAGGAAGACTAATCAGTAAGGCTTATGAGGTGGACAAATACTCGGTCCAAGCTATAATTGACCATTCATTCATATTGTTAACTTAATTATCTTAATTTATTCAACTCTGTCAAGCTTCATGCATCATTAAAACATTGAATTGTCAAGTTTGAATTGTATTTCTATAGTTATGAATTACACCGTGTAATTGTATTTCTAGTAACGTATTTGATTTTGTTACTGTTGTTCATTATGTATTTTATTGTGTAATTGTAATTTGCTTTAGGGGCCTATAGCCCCAAGTGTAGAGTCTAGGTTTGGTACATGTCTATGTTTACATCAATGTCCAAGTCTATATAGCTCTGTCTAGGTCTAGGCATGTATACTTCTCTATGGTCTAGGTCACAGCCAAGTCTACTTCTAGTTTAGGGTGTAGGTATGGCTCTGGGTCTATAGATGTTTACTTGTCATGCGTATAACCTTGAAAATTAGCAATAATGCTAAATAAATATCAACCACCTACTATATCCTACAAATACAATCTGGGATTCAAGATGTATGTATTCAACCTTGTAAAATAAGCTATCAATAATTCTAAATAAAATATCCACTAGGTCTAAATATGTTTATCCTACATACAATATGGGGGAGCTCTATAATTAGTGATTTAAAGAACAGTGTTACAGTGAGCTGAATCCATAACATTATTTGAATATTTACTGCACAATCTTAGGTTTATGAGTGTAGAAGCTATTATTTAGAAAACAAATGTATAGGCATAATGTTACCTGGAAGGAAATATGGTAAAATTACAGAGGCACTGAGCACGCCTATTTGTGTTTTTTCCCCAACCTCCCCCACTAACCTAACCGACATATTACACCCTCCAGCAGCTACCCCCCCTCCCCAACAACGGCATCAACCTACCCCCTAACCTAACCACCAAAAATCACCCCCTCCAGCACCACCCCTCCCAAACAACATGCAAAAACCATCAGATTCAAGCGAGTTTAAAAACGATAAAAACCAACAATTCTCAACCTCTCGCAACTTTTTCTGAAAGATGTAAACAAGATCTTTCAGAAAACACCAACAGATCGAAAATCAAACACCAATTGGCGATGCTCAGTGTCACAGTAAAATTACCTTCGCTCAACCAATAATAAAGCCCTGGATAAATATTTATTTAGTTTGTTGCTACTTCAAAAACACTACATTTCATCATGTCTATAGATCGGTTTCGTGCATTCTAATAATATTCTTTATCCTTTCCGTATCCATAGAAACGTATATAAGCAACAATATGTTGAAGCAACAATGTGTTGAAGCAACAACGTGTTGAAGCGACACCACAAAGTCCAATCAACTTACCGGGTTACACACCGTTACAGTAGATGTGTTTAATCCGAGTAAAATTCATGCATTAACGGAGATTTTCAGTTCAAAATTATTCAGTTTCACTATACTAAACATAATTCATGCGATTAAAATAATATCTTTCAACATTTTCAGCTATTTTCCTGCTTTTGGCGACATTTTCATGAGCTATTGTCCGCAAGACCGCTCTAGAGAAGCCTATCGACGGACTGAGTAATGGTTCTTTTGTCTACGCCCCCTCAAAGCCCAATTCAATAAACTTTACAACTACTATTTCACTTACCGGTCACTGTGGATTAGTAACTTCATTTCATGATGCTAAATTTCATAATTGTTAATTATTTTAAACTTAATATGTGTTGTAGAATAAAAATTACGGACAATTTGTACGTAGACCTAAATTAGAACGGTCTAAAGGGTAGTTGGAATAATTTTCCATCTATAGATGGCTCTGGATTCCAATTAGGGTAGGAGACTTTTCTTAAACATAACAAAAATTAAATAATTATAAATCGACGAAAATACCTTCCATGCATCAATCGTAAAAATAATCTTGAATGATTATATATATATATATATGTATTGTATTCTTATTTATCTGTATATCTTGTTTTTATATACAAACATTTTCGTACTAAACGGCTTGGGAAACTTTTTCAATAATATTTTTGATAGGTTGTTGGATATACGAATTGTTTTTGGCTACGGACACGGTCTAGAATAGGCCGTGGCTATACGGCGTTCGAATTTCATTTTAAGCTCCCTGCATTTAGGGCTGTTGCCCTGACATACAGCGGGGTTATTTTCCCGTCTTTAAACCCAATATGGATGAATGAATTATATTTGAACCTTGTGGATGGAGCTTGTATGTCGTTATAATTTATTACGATGATTTGGATACATCTATGTAGCTTCTATAAAACTATTCAATATCCATTCTGATCTTGATTTCATTAATAATTATGTACGCAGGTGGTTCATCAACCCTTGTGGCTGCTAATATTATATACTGTCAATAATTCCAATGTCTGTGGGCGTTGACTGATGAAGAGGCCGATTGACCGTCTCCTCTTCCCCATTTAACTACCGCGCGGGTGGTTCTCATCGTCATATTAAATGTTCGCAAGACGAAGCAATAAATCAGGCCGAGATTGACGTCTATGCCACAGAAGTATAGGTCTACCAGTCCTACGCGAATGAAGAAGACAACCTACCAAATAAACAACTGGGAAAACTGCACGATGTTTTAAGAAATCCTCTGCAGAATCATGCTTTTGAAAGATGTAATTGCATTTCTTATAGTAATTCTCGACCCGAATAATTTTTGTTCATAAATAGGACAGTTATTCAAGTTATACCAGTGATATTTGTGAATGTTAGGTTAGTGTATATAGGCTACCTCCTTCTTTCGTGGATAAGTAAATATGACTTGAATATGTAAACATGTGTTTCGATTCAAAAATCGCTACAAATCGAGTTGCTAATATTAATAACATGCATTCTGGCAGCAACTTGATAGCACAACACAAATGTCCAGTTCAAGTTACAAGTTGATTAGTTTCTTTGACTGACCTGCCTGTCACTTACATAAAAATTAAATAAAAACGAGTCCCTACTTTTTCTAGAATAATGTTGCTATGGGAATGGTAACGATTGTTTGGTCATTTTGTCACTTGAAAGAAGCCTATATATAAAGTCTTCCAAGTTATTTGTAGTATTATGAAAAGAGATTCAAGATCTCACCTTGGTCAACCATAGTCGTCCGAGTAGCTGTACTTCTCCCCGCCGTGCTTGGGGTGTTCAAGTTATCAGCTGGTATCGGCAAGAAAACGCTGTTTTTTCTTATACACCACGGGTGAGGTGACGCTGCTCTCAGTTTCTACGGGTAGGAAATAATAACGTGACTATTCAATACCGGTACGCCTAGTTTCTGAACTCTCCTGTAAAGTATTAATAAACTTTATAAATGTATACAAAATCTTGTTCTCAATGTACATTATTACTGTTTTTGAATATCCTCACAATAGCCATAATTTACAGAAAATAACTTACCTACTTCTTGGACCCCATTCGGGTCTCCTGTGTGCAGTTATATCATACGAGTAGATGTAGTCCTCTTTTGAAGTTCTGTTAATTATTCAGTCCTTTTTTGCGAACGTCCACTCCCTGTTTGATTGCTGTTATTTTTTCCAAGGATTCCACGACTTTTTGCTGTGCTCCGCATGTCTCACAAAGTCTGAAAATGTTTTGAAATTATTATCGTTTTACTCAAATTACCAACTTACTCTTTAATAATAACTCCCATAGTGTTGATTCTCACAATTATTATGTAGTTTGCAATGTTCCACATATTACATCATTTGTTTTATATCATAGATGTATAATCATTTAGGCATTATAATATACAAACAAAACTGAGATAGGCCTCATTAATTTATAAAAATCCCAATAAACATGGAATGCACGAACAAAGCCTCTTGCAGCTTTTGTCACTTTGACCAGTGAGTATTCTGTGAATCAACCAAATCCATTTACTGTGCCCTATTGGGGCACAGGTCCACTCCCTTACGGACCCCATACCCCAAATAAAAAGATGAATTGGTTCTCTCGATATAGATTTACAAATGTAAGACAATTGTCTAATTTTAGATCCAAATCAACGATATTAGGCCTACAGTCTGTTGAATACTAAATTGAAACATACAAAAGAAGTAGCTATGGAGTGAGGATAGGGGTCTAGATCCTGACACATTTTTAATAATAATTAAACCCAAGTTCGATTAATAAATTATTATGTACTCACATATTTCCATTGATCCAAGGATTTGTATGATGCTCCAACACATTTGTTTTAATGATTGTACGATCTCTCTGTACAATGTTGTTTGCTGGTAATTGTGAAATTGTTTGCAAATTCATTTTTCATCTAGGCCTACTCCGGGTGGTGTTCGAAAAACTGGACCATGACTTCTTGGTGGTGTTTTGTTGCGTATTACAGTTTTGGTCGGTTATTTATTATAGGCCTGATTAATTGTACTTTAACAAACACACGCTAATTATCTTAAATACATTGACGAACAAGTTAATTATTATTTTATAATATTGGACAATTTACTTTGAGAAGTATCTCTCTATTGCGGCTATGATAGGACCTAGGTTTGTCGGCTTATCTGAAAAGCTTCGACAAAAAATATAATTATTTCGAACGCGGGTTACTAAATGAAAACCACGCCCTATTTTGAAACAACGTTTGTAATTGGTTCGTTTAGATGTATAGTGTACCCGTTCACGCAAGCACAACACTTCCAATGTTTCAATCTGTCGCCGCCCCCGTGGCTCGCTTAATATCGCACTGCGGTAGAAACTGAAGTCTTCCAGGATAATAGTTGTTGAGAAAATATTTCTACATAGCCCTAGCAGTAGCAGTGGGGTTATTATTTATAAATAATTATTCAAGAATTATAGTTAGTTGATATTCGACAGTAATATTTTATCAAAAAGGTGTTTATATGATGATTTGATAAATTGTGAATGAAACAGCTGTCATCACGGAGTTGCAATCAAATTAATTTTAGTTCCATCTAATTGACTATATTATTATGTATTATTAGACGAGCTTTAGCGAGGATTCAATTTGACATACTGAAAAAAATTGGTGTTCGTTTTTATGTTTTTTTTTTTTTTTCATGTTTTTTTGTCGGTTCTCCACAGGTCAAACAGCTACATCTATCAACCTCAAACTTTTTTTCAATATGGTTCCTCATCTAACTTAGATCTGTATAGTTTTGTGGCATTATCGGGGAGTAACTTTTTTTTTCATGAATTCAAGAAATTTCAAAAATTCCCATCAGAATAACATGACGAAAAAAAAAAAATATATATTTTCCAAAAAAATGAAATTTCGCGTGAAGTTGAATTACATTTTGGTACACATTTCTAAAAATTTTCAGCTTGATCGGGTCAGCCATTTTGAAAAAAAAACATAAAATGTACTAAATTGGTACCACTAGAAGCAGTTTTTAGCCATTTTTACCAATACTATTACTATCCGCTCGTCTAACAACGCATATATGGCGTTTTCCTAGTTCAATAAAAGAAGCATAAAATTACTATGCCTATGCCTATAACATAGCTATAACTTGGTATTTTGGAATTCACAAATCTCAAAATAGGATTTTTTTCCATTATAAGTTAATTATAGTTATATTCCACAATACAATATGTAGCCTATCTATATGATAAAGTCCATAGAATCAAAATATATGCCAGCTTATTAGACGAGCTTTAGCGAGGATTCAATTTGACATACTGAAAAAAATTGGTGTTCGTTTTTATGTTTTTTTTTTTTTTTTTTTTATGTTTTTTTGTCGGTTCTCCACAGGTCAAACGGCTACAGCTATCAACTTCAAACTTTTTTTCAATATGGTTCCTCATCTAACTTAGATCTGTATAGTTTTGTGGCATTATCGGGGGGTAACTTTTTTTCTATGAATTTTAGAAATTTAAAAAATACCCATTAGAATAACATGGCGGAAAAAAAAGAAAATATTTTTATTTTCCCCAAAAAATGAAATTTTGCGTGAAGTTGAACTACATTTTAATACACATTTCTAAAAAAATTCAGCTTGATCGGGTCAGCCATTTTGAAGAAAAAAAATAAAATGTGCTAAATTGGTACCACTCGAAGCAGTTCTTAACCATTACTACCCATACTATTACTATCCGCTCGTCTAACAACGCATATGGCGTTTTCCTAGTATTGGGTAAATTACAAAAAGTAAACCATTGTTGTAGGCCTACCATAGGCCTAGGACAATGCTAGGACTAGGCTAAGCGATGGTCGTAGAAAATGAAGAGTTTGGGAAATAGGACCTAATCAATATAGAAAGAGGACAACATTTCCCTCCATTATTTATGCCTATACATTGGCCTATATATTTAAATATAGTAATGTGTATGAATGACATCTTGAATGTGTAGCAATCTGGCTGTGGGATAAGCCTATAGTGATACCTAAGATGTGTTGAGGGTTGCGTAGGTTGGCCGGTCTTACCCACAATATATCTTGGGCCCACCCTGGCTGAAGAAATAAACAGAATAAAGTAAGGGTAAACATGGGGAATTGAGTTTTACCATAGACCAAAGCATATTCGTTGGGCTATGGTTTTTACGGGATACACACAGATATTTCACGGTTACATAATGTAGATTACAGTACAGTGAAACCTTGATCCATTGTTTTCCTAATTAGACTAGCTTTAGCGAGGATTCAATTTGACATACTGAAAAAAATTGGTGGTTTTTTTTTTTTTTTTTTTTTTTTTTTTAATGTTTTTTTGTCGGTTTTCCACAGGTCAAACGGCTACAGCTATCAACTTCAAACTTTTTTTCAATATGGTTCCTCATCTAACTTAGATCTGTATAGTTTTGTGGCATTATCGGGCGGTAACTTTTTTTTTTATGAATTTGAGAAATTTCAAAAATACCCATTAGAATAACATGGCGGAAAAAAAAGAAAATATTTTTATTTTCCCAAAAAGAATGAAATTTTGCGTGAAGTTGAATTACATTTTCATACACATTTCTAAAAATTTTCAGCTTGACAAAATAAAATGTGCTAAATTGGTACCACTCGAAGCAGTTCTTAACCATTACTACCCATTACTATTACTATCCGCTCGTCTAACAACGCATATGGCGTTTTCCTAGTTATAACATTCATTTTTTTCCCACCCTACTCCCACGTGGCCTACATTAATTTTTGCAGCATGGATGGTCTTTCTACTGGTCCCTTCAAAAACTATGAGAGGTTCCACTGTATATAAAACCAAAATTGTGAATTTATAATTCATTTGCTACTAAAAGTAATAATTTGAATCAACTTTTTCTTTTTGAAGCTTTGTTTTCTACACATGGGTTTTGGAAGTACTACACATTATAGACTAGGGTCTATTTGCCTGTAATAAATAATTAATCATTTTAGCATAATACATTGTAATAGTTTTTTTATATACAGACTGAAACCAGACTTATATGAATGGTTACAATTACATTTGATGCCATAATATTTTATAAAAGACATTGAGAATTATTAGTTATACCTTTAGTTGATTACAATAGGTACACTTCGGGTATTCATGCAAATTTGTGAACAGTAAATCACAAGACATGACTAAATTATTTTATTACGACGTTTTTTGTGTTGACGGCACTTCGTACTTTTCATTCAATACTATATTGTAATATTTACAAAGGAAATTAACTTATTAAGATACATTTTGGTTTTGAGCATTACTTTCAATCACTTTCGTTATTGTCTCTGTTTCTAAGTTTTCCATTGAATTATTTGCTGTTGCATCACCCAACGATGACTTCTTTGCTACATTTGTGTAAGGAGTCACTTGCTTAATGCTTTTATCACTTGCACTTATAGACTGGTTAGTATGGCTTCTTTTAAGTGGTGGTAATAATTGTTCTAAACTAGATAAGTCCTTATTATCCTTGCTATTCTTTCTAACTTCCGATAGGACATTTTTTCGCAAACTACCCGCATTACTTTTAGTGTCTACCACTTGTGAAATGTTTTCCACAACCTCGTCAATCCTACCCACGACTGACACTTGTTGATTGGATAGAGACGTCGAAGCGCTTACGTCACTTAATGTTGACGATGTTGAGAATGTTCTGGGCCTGTCGCCGTCATTTTGAATTGTTCGATGACTGCTCGACCTAGGAATTTCGTAACCATCACGAACAGTTGGCGAGTCACTGTCGTAAATTAGTTCCAGGTATCTGGGTCCTTCCCCTGGGATCATTGGACTTCCATTACGACTCCCGTCTATCCCTCGGGGTGTAGATGAAAGAGTGTTCTGACGGGGTGCTAAATCGGGAGCAGGGGGTAGAAATGGGACGCGATCCCTACTACCACCTTCACTTTCTGTCTTCCAGGAACTTCCTATAATTGAAAACATCACGTTCATACATACATATATTATAGAAATTTGTATTTATTATTGGTATGAAAAAATGTACAAATATAGTGAAAAATCCACAAGTAGTGTAGTTAACTTATTGTTGTAAATAATTGCACTCGACTTGTTAATTTATATTTTCATGCAATAATTTAATGTAGAAATGATGGATATAGTTCAATTTTCAATTCAATTGCCACCATGCGTGTCAGTAAGTTAATGATCCATGTTAATTACGTCCTAATTGCCTTCAAATGAGGGTAAAAAATGTACCTGAGCTGTTATGATTTTCGTCTTCAAAGAAACCTTGGTTTTCAATTCCTCCTGATGAACAACAAAACAAAAGCACCATGCATAGTTAGTAAGTTAGTTAATTCTTTGAATGCCATGCCCAATATTGATTAAAATCTCCCATCATGTTTGATTGTTGTGCATTCACGTACCGTTTCTTGTTCTGCTCACATAATGACCAATATGAACTGCACTTAGAGGAACCGCCGGTGTCTTATTCTTTAATCCTTCTAGTACGTCTAAACAATACTTGAATGTTGGTCGACATTCAGGATTGTAACTCCAGCATTTTAACATAAGTTGATGGCTGAAAACATAATTGTTGTTACATTGTAGTCTATATAGCAGAACAGTTTATCAATATAAGCGTAAAGAGTACATAAAAAAATAATATTTTAATTTTGTCACGACATGTTGATATTAAATTACATCAAATTAAAAATAAACCAATTTTCTCATGTTTGAAATAGAATATAAATGTTTGTGTGAAACAGGAAAAATTAATATATCGTTTGTACCTATATTGACTTGGAAATAACTTTCTCGAACATGTTTGAAACGTAGTCAATGACATGTAAGTACTGGTAACATATTCAATCATCAACAGCAGATAATTATTCAAGTACAGTACTGTAAGTTAACTGAATCTGTTATAATAATGCTGGATTATACTTACAGTTCTTCTGGACAATTACTTGGTCTGCCAAGACGTCCCCCATTTCTAACATAATGAAGAACTTCCAAATTTGTCCGTGCAGGATATGGTTGTTGGCCCAAAGTCAATATCTCCCACATTAGTACGCCAAAAGCCCAAACATCTGATTGGCAAGTGAAAACACCGTCGACTAATGATTCTGGCGACATCCACCTTACTGGTAACAGTCCTTCTCCTTCTTTACGATAATAATCGTTCTTGTAAATATCTCTCGCTAGACCAAAATCACCGATTTTAACTATTCTAGTTGTTGGATTGTCGGAAGAAACTAAACAATTACGACAAGCTAGATCACGATGAACGAAATGCATTTCTTCTAAATATCGACATCCTCGTGCTACGTCTACGCACATAGCTAGTAGATCGAGGAGTGTCAGTGCATTGGTCGAATAAATTAATGGACGGCTTATACGTAAATAGCTTAGTAAATCGCCGCTTTCCATTAATTCCATAATTATAAAGTTGGGATCATTGTCGAGACAGACTCCTAATAATTGAAGAATATGTTCATGTTTGAAGTTGCTCATTAGCTGAGCCTCCTTTAGAAATTCGGCTTTTTCTTGCTCTGTTGCTCCCTTCCGCAACGTCTGGAACGAAACAGATAATTTGTCATGGTTCAACGTCATTTTGTGAACAGGAGCAATAGCTCTGTAAATGTTAATTTTCAATTTATTCTTGAAGTAATTTATAATAGTGAAAGATTTGTGTAATTATGAGAAATTTGATTGTATCAACTTGCAAAGACATATGATTACAAATAAGCCATTGTAATAGTACAAATTATATTTTACTACTCAGTAAGTTTTATTTTTCGTTTTCTTCCGAATGCTCTTATGAATTTCAAGAGTTTCTTCAGTAAACTTTACTCACAAGTTTTTTCAAAATGTTTTCTCTAAAAACATATTGAATGCCTAAATGGTTCTGTAGCAGTTTGCCGTCACTGTTTATGTATACATACAATACAATGCAGTAATGCAATACTGCTGCAATAATATTATTTTAACATTTTGCTGTTTATATAGCTTGCTTCTCATTAGTCAGTCATTATACACTACCATTATTTTTTTCCTACCATACTCATTTGTGTTACAATTTTATCATTATTATATTTCATATTTCCGGCCCATTTATTATTATTTTTTTTTTTTTTTTATAATCATATAACAATTATTGTTTGATCATTATTATGTGCCTTTGTAAGCTATATAGTACAGTATATTATTGCATAGTATTTCTTTTAATCAAGTTATATATATATTCAAGAAGAAAGATAAACAAAAGTTAGGGAATAAGTATACCTTAACTGCCACTCTGCTTTCTGTGGTGCCCAAGTTAGTCAGAACATTTCTTGCCAGCCCTTCAAATACTTCACCAAAAGCACCACTTCCGAGAAATTTGGTCAGCGTAATCTGATCTCTTCTTATGTGCGGTAAAAGAGCTATTTCCTCGTCAGTCGGTATCTCATTACTGGAAGTCGTATACAGTGCGTTGGTGTTGTGTACAAAGTTACCACGTCTTGGTAACTCACGGAGTGTTGCTAACTCAACGTCAGGACCGCGGATTCTTGTCGTGCCTTGGAGAGCTTTCTTGTCTTGTTCACGGCGACGAAATACTGTCGAAACATTGAGATTTTCAAACATGGTTCTCTGATATAATAATTAACAAATAAAATAGATGCATCTAATGATTTAAGATAACTCAAATTCAGATAACTTGATGAAACATATTAAATACGGATATACTCTAGCCTTAAATTATCAGATTAGATGACAATAGATATTATATTGTCAGCAATTCTTTTTGCAGAGATTCAATACAGTTGAATACATTCTGTCTCTCTAACCTTTAGGGCCTTATGATAATTAATTATTAATCTATAGTAAATTCAGTATGAACGTATAATTCGATATATAGGTAGTACATACTAATATATTATCTTACCAAAGGTGAATGATAAGATGCCCACGGTGCATGATATTAATACAAGGATTGGTATTAATATACCAAGAACAATACCCAATTCCTGTTGGCCTGCTAGCATGGCTGCTTCAGTTACATCAAACGATTCACTCTGTCCGCTGAATGAACTCCACCCGTAAGCATTTCGAGATCTCACTCGGAACACGTACTTCAGGCTGGGACTCAGTTCTTTGATAATCCAATAATTATCAGATCCATTATAATAAATAATCCAATCTTCTTTATAAAAAACTTCATTATTTTCTTCCATTGAATAATTGGCTTCTCGTTTACTTCGTTTTCCTCCTATTATTAATCCTTCGAGGCTGTATAATTCTATCTGAGCCCCATTCTCTCTTGATATATCCCAAGTAAGTTGGTACACATCTCTTTTAACATGCTGGATGGCTGGTATACCTGGAGGACTTGGGCAGTCACCTGTAATTTTTAGGAATTTAACACTTATTAACAAAGGTTACAATCATATTTTCCGGGTACATTTTTCTTAGTGAAATTATTAGCACATTTTTAGAGAACAAATTAATTGTGTGTATGAAACTATAAATAATTAGACTGGTTTACAAAGAAATTACAATGATCATAATCAGGGCTCGAAATGAGAGGGGCCCTGAGATCAAATGCCACTGAGTATCAAATGCATGACCAATATAGTAATACACCTGCATAGGTAAAATTAGGTTGACAATACTCATATACACATAACTACTTGGAGGTAATTACAAAATTGATCTGCACTCAGTTTAAAGTTGATATTTTTCAATGGTGAGTAACGGAAAGGTATATTAGTTACGTACCTAATGTTTCAAATGTAAATCTTTCATCTTGTGGCCAAACATATGGAATTGTTGAGAGATTGTAATCAAGGGACAATCTAAATACATATCGTGTCTTTGGTAATAAATTCTCCAAAACGAAGCTGTATAGACCATAATCCATTAATATTAATGTTCCAACTTTCCAATCACCCTCTTTCAATTTTCGATACTGAATTTCTTGCCTCACAATACCATTGTCAACTAACGGTTCCCAAGTGACATTCAAATACGACGCTGTTGCATACAATAATGTTATATTATTTGGTTCGTGATAAGTTTCAATTGGAACAATATTGCTCTCATTGTAGGCGTGGCTATGTTGCGAGTAAGCTCGTATCCATATGGAATAGATTTTACCAGGAAGTAGACTATAAACTTCTGAAGAATAAAGTGTTTTGTCTTCTTGTTCCATAACAACTTGTTCACCAGTCTGACGTACTCCAGCCGTTGTACCATTGGTACTCCAGTGTATTTGATAGTAAACTGATTCGTCATTTAGCTCGAGTGGTGGAAGCCATTGTACGAGAAGGGTGTTTGGGGTGACGACGTGAGCTGTGATGTTTCTAGGTGACGACGGAGCTGAAAAAATAACGTTACAATTATGTTGAACTTCGGTAAATTTGTACAACTCGTGTTTTCTGCACAAAAAAATAACCTAATTATCAATATAAAAAATATATATAATAGGAGTTTAAATGAAATTAAGAATAGTTAGGGGGTTACCTGACAGTGCAAGCATACTCGAAACTGGATATGACAGATAACTATGTACAATATATAAGTATAATAATATGACATAAGACATCGTCTTCCAAAACAATAATATTTAAGGCTCCATGAATGGAAGTTTTTCTTACGTTTCTTCACAAATATAGGTAATCTAGTATTGCATACCAATCCACTGTTTATAATGATGTCACGAATATTTTAGAAATACACCTACTGAAAGAGATTTAATCCTTTTCATGATCCCTCATAACTTTCACGTTTTTTTACTTCAATTTCATTAATGTAATAAGTGCAGTACTGGTAGGCTTACAATGTTTATATTATAATATTTAAAGAAACAAATAACTATATGATCCATCGAATTAGAAGCGTAATTAAAAATCATCATACATCATTAGGCCTAATTATTGAAAAAGTTACATTGCTTGAAAAAAAAAAGTTTATAGTTTGTACCTCCAGCTTCTGTGGGAAAGACTGTTGGTGGTCCAATCATCGGTAAAACTCCTTCCATTTCGCTATAATAATTCTTCAGTCCAACAAAGAACACATATCGTGTAAATGGTTTAAGTCCAGCTATTTCCAACTCCTGATTATACGTTAAAATCTTCGAACAGTTGAGTAGATTGCTTATACATCCTGTAGTGCCATTATCGTCATCCTTCATCGGTCCGTAATAAACCGAGTATTCTATAGTTGCAAGGGAAATGTTTTCACATTCATGATGACGGATTGCTTCGGGAAGTGCTAGAGTCACTGACTCCGAGGTTCGGCTTGAAAGATTCACAGCTGTTGGGAACTGCCGAGGTGATAAACATCGAGGCTCTGGAATACATACAACAACTGTTTTTTATCTGTTTCAACAGCGAAGTCTTTCTACCGCCAATTTTTAACAATATTCTTATAAAATATAAAATATATAAAATCGTTGGGAAAAATATTGTAAGTCAGCGGTAAAATGCTCTATCATCAAGCTCCCTTATTATTTCATATCATGTATTAATTCTAGTAGTTAGAGATATCTATTATTCCAATAATAATCAGATTTTTCAGCCTCATATCTTCAGGCCTATATCAATTTATATTTAAATTATTAATTATTAATTCATTATTATTATTACTAATTTTATTTTATATTCACTTGTGTTTTATGCACATAAAATATATTTAACTCCACTGTACCTGGATAAGGTTGTAAATGTGGACCAAGAGCAGCAATGCCTCTCACTCCTGATAGTTCCAAAGTAGTGACTCCTTTTACCAAACTAGCCACCATTGGGTCATTGCCAACTTTAGCCACTGAATAAACTTTACCCATTGTTGCATTCGACCAGTACAGAAGTCTTTGGTCACTTGTAATCGAAGTTGGTGGCAAACCTGCTCCTGCGTTTATCGTAGCGTTTACAACAACCATACATTTACATCCGTCAAGTTCTGCAGAGTAGACATGATTCTGCCATCCGTCAACCCAAAGGATCTTTGGTTTGGCTAAGTTTGTCTGATCAATTGACATAGCCTTTCCGACAGCTAAGTTTTCTGGGCAGTTACAGTCGTCGGTTAGACCACTCTGGCGTCTGAAATATTCCGTGGTAAATAAGTAGTTTGAATACGATAAATTTACGATAAATTATCAGTACTAGTTGTAGATATGTTTTATACGATACCACAGTGTTACTTGAAGTCTAACTATTAATTAAAAAAATATATATATATATATATATTGAAGGGTACCGGGATTATAATGCACAAATTTAATTGAAGTATTGCTGGGTAGGCCTACTGGTAATAAAGGTAGTCCAAAAAATCAAATAGGTACCATACTAAGGACATGCACACAAAGGTACCGGTAAATTATTATCCATGATATTTTTAGATTTCAATTAAAATTATGCAATATATATTCTTGAATAAGATTTTTTCACCTTTGTCTGTTTTTATTTTTCATGAAGAATGGTTTTATACGTGTTCCGTCTGTTTTCCCTGTCATTAGATATCCGACTTCGTTGCGATTTATCTCAATCCAGAAAAGCATACTAGAACATACAAAAGATTGTGATCATGAATAACATTCGATCTCAACTATATTATATGCAATGTAAGGGACTAACTGGATATTTGAACTTACTCAGTGACAAAATCCAAAGCAGCCAAAGCCAAATATAATTATAATGTGTTAGTACCACAGATTTACACTTTCACAATTAATAAACACAGTATTTGTAATTATACTACCATATTTTGCTAATTGTAATAATGATTGATCACTCAGTTAAATCTATCAAGGCAAATATTTGTAAATTTTCAAGAATACCTTTTATAAGGAGAAACTTCTAGACTGTGAATGTACTTTGGCCTTTTCAGTACTCTTGTAGCATGAATTGCTCCCTTTTCGACTTGATTCAAATCCAAACGGTTAATTGTAGATCCTGAACCTTTACCGTCAACTTCTGACCAGTAAATATATCTTCCCACCCAGTCAATGGCAATGCTAAGGCCAGTATTATTCAACGTTAAAATCTTTGTACGATTCATTCCGTTGATATTTGAGCTTAGTAGTTCTTGTAATTCGTTTAGCCAAAATATCTTGTTTTCATGACTCAGAAATGCGAGATCTATTGGTGGGCCGCTGCTTCGGGAGAGCGTTTGGTTCTCATATTTATCGCAGTCCGTTATCTTAACAGCATCATACGTTGATAGAAGTAGTTGTGGTATTGGCATTTCTACATCAGTATCAGCTCGTATTGGAGATGTTAGCTGGCCCGTTCCCACCTGGGTATATGCTTGAACCTGCAGGTATAAAGCACAAGATTTGTAACATCATAGAAGTAAATACAGATCATCAACGACTTTTGATACAGTCTGCCCAGAGACATTTAAAACTCATTCATCATTCACCATGAGTTCGCTATGGAAGATTTTTTTAAAATTATTTTAAACATCATCTTTCAAATACATTCATAATTATTTTAAACATCATCTTTCAAATACATTTATAATCATTTTAAACATCATCTTTCAAATACGTTTATAATTCTTTAACCCACATAATTCACACAATAATGATATTAATATATTGATATTGATTGGCTCAAGTCATTACCGAAACTAAATGAATTGTAATAAAATATTACTATGTATTATTAATTGATTAACACAAATGAATTAAATCATTTTCATGATATCGTATTTGGTACGATCCATGGGGAGCATGAAAATGTGTATTTTAAAATAATCTTACCTGAAAATAGTAAGTTGAGTTTCGTAACAAATTGTAAGCTGTAAACTCTTGTTTCTCCGAGTTTAAGTCATAAGAATCGCATATAGTCAGTTCATCGTCTGCAATTGTGAACCAGCATTTCACTTTATATCCCTTGATTATTCCATTGGGCTGGACTGGTGGATCCCAACGTAAGGCAGCTTGAATTTCCTGGCTGTCTTTCACAGGGTTCCTCATGTACGAGACAAACACTCGAGTATTGGTAGGGATAGAGGGGAGAGACGGGGGAGAATGTAGCACAGCACGAACTTGAGGCGAAACCGCCCAATACGTAAACGCTTTAATCGTGATCTGGAGGCGAGAATATGGTGTCAGTGAACGTGGATCCCAGTACGATACAAAAGATTCTGACGTTATTATTTGGTTGTCTTTTCTATTGAAATCCTCAATTTTCACTTGATAGAATACTTGTCCGTAGTTAACATTTGTGACTGGATTCCAGATTATTTTGAATGATTTGTATGTTCCGTTGATTGTTATTGACTGTTGAGAAACTGATTCTGGTATGACATTTATTATCTTCAAGAAACTTGTATCTAAAAATAAAAATAAGTATTATTAGGATACCTGAACTGTTATTTTTTTGATGAAAGATAGATAATATGTTCAACTATTGGGTGTAAGCTTGAAAGCATTCATATTGATTAGTCATGATGAATTACGGTAATTTATATTATATTCTCACTTACTGAATATCTGTTGTATAGCTGGATCCATAATTGCGACCATATTAAGCCCTGATAAGCTCATTCCACTGATAACAGCTGCATTTTGTCCGTTTAAATCACCAATAACTGCATTACGATTATCCTGAAGCCAGAGTAGATGATCACTGAAGTAGCAAAGCGGCCCTTGCATATCAGGCTGTTGAAGGTTCGATACACCGAGCAGTTCAATCTCCTGGCCGTGCTTGAAACGCTCGGCCATCGGAGCTTGGAAAAGTTTCGAACCCTCGTAACTCCTGGGTGAAAGTAAAATACACAAGTTAGCAATTAAATAGTTTATAATATGTTTTTGCATTGCTTTCATAACAAGCTCCATGTAGATTCTATATCCCTGTCTTGCATACTACTAGGAGTAAAATTTAAGTACAGAATGAAAACTTATTGAACTTTTTAATTGTTGAATTCCATAAAAAAAAATTGTACCTGACGTAGTAGTTGACAGTAAAGTAGTCAATTTGTCACTGATAATTTAGCTTTCTTTGCTTGATTAATCTGTCACCGTATTGTAATATCATCATACTTGTGAAACTACTTTGCTACACACGTTAAAATAAAATCCAATATACACTGCGTCGTCTTACCTCACAATCCAGTATACCGCTCTTTGATCAACATCTAAAGTTAGTCCCATGACTTGTTTACCAGAGAATAGTTCGGCGGGGTAATATGTACGTCGTTCTTCCCCGTTAAGTCTAGCACACTCAACGGCATGCCCCGTGGACCAGTAAATGTAAGCCTGGACAGCGTCAATGTTCAACTCTTTAGCCACTGTCAGGATGGGAAGAGGTTCCTGTTGACTTCCATTTAAGTTGCCGCGGGTGATCTAGTGAAAAAAAGTAATTTAGACATCCAATAAAATTAATTTCGTAACTTTTATGTTTGTAGAATCTACCTTTGTTTCTCTTTAATAACTTCGAAACTTGATTGTGCAATAATTGTTCTCCATACACGCAATTATGGACTTGAAGTTACAGATCGTTATTATTGCTAGTTATAAGCGTTGATCATCCCTTATATAATTATACGTAGTGTAGTCCCTTTAAAAAATGTTTATAGTTAGTTATAACATTCTCAACGTACCAATTGCTGCTTAGGATTCGACCAGTATAGTTTCCTCCCAATCCAATCCACAGCAATACTCCCGACTGAATCGATCTCTGTCAATTGTCCTCGTTCGTGACTCGTTACATTGAACCAATCAACATGCGTCGTATTCGTGACCAGATACAATCGATCTTGATACCACGCAATATCCGTAATATGATAATCCTCGCTGTCATCTCTAAGATTCGTCATATGTATTAATGTCTCCACATTTTCTCCGGTCACATCTGATTTCAGTAATCCTTCCGCAGCAGACCATATTATTGATGCGTATTGACCGTCTTGCGGGAATCGCAAAGTTTTCCCCCGAAATTCTGAAGACCAAGGTCCAATTCCCGAGCTCGTGTAAGCAGCAGTTTTAATCACGTATTCGGTGTTCTCCATCAAGTTTTGTATAGTATATGACGTAGTGTTTATGTCTGTTCTGAATATTGTCATTCCTCGAGTTTCATCTTTGATGTGTAATTCATACGACCAGTTCTGCCAAGCTCCTTTGCCTTGTCCACCTAATAAGTGAGGAACTTGCCATGAGGTTTTAGCAATCTCCGCCCCTAATATAGCTTGTACGTTGGTTGGCGGATTCACTGGGATCGGCATCGGCTGAGCCGAAGGAAGATTTACGCTCACGCTAACGAATGACCGATCGGATAAGTCGGGATACGCGTTGTGGAAGTAACTATCTTGAATAGGATGATACTCTTCCGTGAATATTTCCTTCCCATTTGTCCAGTAGAATAAACCATTTGCAGTTGCGATGGAGGTGACATTATGGAACATTGGTTGTTGAGTATTGTAACGAAGATCTAGTTTTTCATGCCTGAGGAGAGTATTTTATTATTACAGATCATTTATATCAACAAATAAACAAAAATTTTACTTGGTAAAAGTTCTTCATATATTCAGACAGCTCTCAAAATGTAGTTACGTATGTTGAAAGTTTGATGTTCACTTTGCAATTCCTTGAAAGAACGTCTAATCGTATTTCATCATTTGAGATTTTCCAATAATACACTAATTAAATAAGGTTTAATAGATATATACTGAAATCCTCTGATTATTGTAAATGAAATAGAAAAAATGAAATAAAATGAACAGTGGATAAATAATTATTAAAATGGAAACTGTCCAATATTTTGGTTTGTATAATGCTGTACGTCTGTCTCCTCTTTTATTCCTTTTATTGATCAACGTTGTAAATTTCCATTAACTCACCCATCCAGGGAAACTGCAATAACTGTGTTCTGATTGTGATTTGGAACTAGCAACCTGAAGTTGGTGTGATCAACAGTGAAAGAGCCCAAACCAGAGTCTTCTAGGATAAGTTCAGGTTGAATATCATGCTTCACTCCGTTGCTAATGTCGGACAAGTCAAGACGGTAAAGACCACCTCGGGGACCGGAGATCACCCAGAACAAGTATCTGAGAAAGAATGAGAATTTATAAGAGTAGTATTTTTTACCGTGATATACTCTAGAAATATATTGATGGGCAGACCACACACACACGTTTTACATTATAACTTCAAGTAGAAGCCGACATGTAAATTGTGGTAAATTTATAATTAATAGTAATTTAATAACGTATACATATTGCTATTGGTATTTATATATATAGGTACGACAATTGAATTTTAATAGTAATGCAATACCTAACCATAGCATTTGAGGTGCATGCAAATTTTATTTAGAAGTGTGTACTAGTAATTACATCAGCTGCATTGCATAGTTTGTTTCATAAAATTTAAGAAAATATTTGTAATAGGGTATACTGTTAACAATAAAACAAATAATAACTGAAAGTAGGTGATAAAATAAGTGAATATGTAGGCATAACTCGGAAATGTTTTGTACAGAATATTATAAAAATGCTATACAGGTCACGTGTAATTATATCAACAATAAATGTATCGATTACATTTAACCGTCACTTTGAGAAGTTTCAGACGTTATAAAACATAGAAGCCTATATCAATATGATTCTCGGAGAATTTAACCTGCGTACAAAAAAGATCTAAGAAAGATCTATGTCAACTCATACAATAATCAGCTTGAACCAGCAGCTTACCTTGGTGCAAGTTACTTGTGAGTTACAGTTACTTGAGATTCATTGTTTGAAATCTTCCAGTAGAATGCATAGTATTAAAAATCACACATCTTACAATCACTAAGTACTGATTGAATTAGTTCTTACCCATTATATGGATCCACTTCAATGTGGTGTGGCTTGCTAAATAATCCGGCGACTGCTATCGTAAGCCCTCGCCCGTCCAGTTCGCAGCGCGCCACCTGCCATCTCGTACCGGCTGAATGTTTCACCTCTCCCAGCATGTAAAGCTGATTGTTGAGCCAGTCAACGCTCAGATCCAGGGGGAGGAAGTTGGTGTGTGAAGGCGTGAGGATAGTACTGGGATGTTGGTATCTGTTTAGAGACGTGCGGTAAACGTAACCAGCCGAATCGGAGACGAAAAGCATACTCCTGGATATGTGGATTGCTACTCCTGAAGACATTTGAAAGATTGATTAATAAATAAAATGCCCTAATTAGTATAGATATGTACAGTAAATAATTATATAGTGATACTCAGCAATATTACTAATAGTTATTCAATCGAATAGAGACTTGTTTAATGAAACTAGGCACAGGAATTTAGCCTACCTTCAATTACCACTTATTCAATATACTTGAACTGAAATTCGAATAAATTAATCGAGTTCATTTTATTATTTTAAAAATATTTTGCTCATCCAATATTTTTGTATCAAGATAAATATATGGGTTGGATCTATTAAAGTATATCTCACAATTTATTGCCTATCCACAATAAGGGCGACCTTGCCGCTAGACAGCACTAGTATTACTGATGTTGTTGCAAACATATTTGTAACTGAGAAATTTTGTCCATAACTCAAGTGTCTACACTTTAATTACTCTAGCTGCTATAACTATAGCAAGAAACTGCTCTCGTAATTTTCTAGTAGCCTAATGTTCAAATTATTGTGAACGCTTACCTTTAATCAGATGTGTTGTGTTGTACATGACTACGGGTTCGTCCATCATATCGGCCACTTGTCGGATAATCGTGTGATGAGCTCCTAAAATAAGTACTGGCTGTTGTTGCGCGTCTTTCACTAGAATTGAATTGTAGAAAATATTTAGAACATTCATCTTGTTATACTTTCAATTACTTCGTAGCATTCTGCTAAATAGTACATAAGAAAGTATCTTATATAAAACTCAAAATGTAAATCAAGTTATAATGCACCTACTAATTTATTTTATTTTAAAACATTTTTGCAAATCATATAAAATTGAACGATCAATCAAGATTAATTATTTAAAATCTTTTTTCCTCAATTAATTACACGGAAAGATTATTTCTATTTCAACAGTTGAATCTTTTTGGTAATCTGTAGGAGCAAAATAATTGATAGTAATGTTGGTAATATTTTAAAGAAATGTGATGGGTTTATTCTAAATTTATTTCCCATTTGATAGAAAATGAACACCAAGCTTGACATATGTCTATTAATTCCTCACCAGTGGGCTCTGCAGGCGTAGAAACTAGGATGGCAGAGGCTGGTCCCTCTCCGATGCCATTTCTCATTGTGACAGAGAGGGAATAATTTCTACGTGGCAGCAAGTTTTTAAACATATAGTGTTCTTTATTTTCGGCAACAGCAATGTCCTGGAAATACAAATTTTTTCAATTAATATAGGACAATTTCAAACAAGTCACTATTGCATGCTGTTGGTAGTTATTTTGTTACTATACTATAGATAAAATTGAAAATTGTGCTAAGCTATCAAAGCTTTGTTGAAGCTTGTTGTTTGTTTACATTACCATTCATAAGCTGTTTGTATTATGAATAGAATCATTTTCGATTATAATTTGAAATAAATATTATTCTTTTAATGTGATAGCCAGTACATGTACTGATTCAACTTTTTTTTTAATAACTTCAAAACTTGATACAAAATCATTGTTTCCCAATTAAGGCTATGGATGAAAGATGAGATTGTTTGAACGGGGCACCACAAGGGCGATCTTACCACCCCAAAGAATAATTAAAATAAGATAACTCATTCAACAAACAAATTATACTAGCCTATACTATGATTAGCTACACATTGAAGTGAAGAAGAAGAGTAATTGATTGAAAAAGTAGCTAAGCATTGCACTGCGAGGATATATAAGCAGTCTTATATTTATATTCTATTTGAAAATTAGTGTCAAGTTATGTTAGAAGACAACACAAAGACAGTTAAGGAAGGGAAAGAGAAGCGTGCAATATGGAGCAGTTTATTATATTCTGTTGATCTATAATTTATTTTTTCGCATTCAGAAAGTGTTTTTTGGTAAGTTAGTTAGGCAAACGTGGCATTCATATGATATAGCAGCATGCACAAACACTTTTTGAACAGATGTTACTAAGTTATTAGAATTATTTATATTGAAATCCGATATTAAATTTATAACAAAACCAATTAATCAGTCCAGGATTGAGACTCTTCTATTTTGAGCAATTAGTGCTTATTTTGAGCACTTTTAATATTGTACTGGTGATGTACATTGAGTTTAGAAGAAATTGAAAATTTATGTCTAAGCCACTAGAGAAAATATCTAATTTCTTGTATAAATCAAAAACTTAAGCTAGTAAAGAAAGAAATGAAACATATATTTCATAACCTTGAAAGCTATTAAAAAGAATGAGTATCATTGTAGATTTTCTTCATTAGTTGAAGTGAAAGAAAAAGCTTCACTATTAACGAAGATAGAGCTACTTTAGACTTGTTTTCACCTTGAGAGCCGAATAGCCCTCGGGTAGTTCACTGATTTGTAACACGTAGGATAAAATAGGGCCGTTAGGAAAAGGTCCAGGTTCCCAGGACACAGATATACGAGACGAGTCTACCGCAGTGGCTCGTACGATGTTTGGTGGTGAAGTTGGTACGCCACTTGCTAATGTACTGATGACCACACTCGGCTGAGATACGATTGGCTCGCTGTGATGCGGAGATAGAAGTAGCGCGATACGAAACTGAGGAAAACAAAGAAGATGGTTTTTGTTCCAATTCATTTTATTTTAAAGTTATTTTGAGTGATCAATTAGTAACTTGAATTTATGTGTGTGAAGTGATTTTGGTCTTGGTGAGAGTATAGTGGATTTTTTCCATCAAGTTGTCAGTACAGAATTTCAATGAAAAAAATTCTAAAGGATTTTGAACTCATTATTAAATTAACTAAAAAAATATGTTTCATTAGGATTAATTGAGAATTATATAACACAAATTTGCCTTTAGCTACACTCTTTTAGCTCAACCACTCAGCAGTCAAGTAAAATGGTATACATGACTTTAGGGAAAATTGCTGATTTTCAAATAGATATATGTAAAAAAAAAACACTCCACAACCACATATACAACAAGAACATCAACAACTACAACAATTTTGAAATGCATAAGCATACTTTTAATTTGTATACTATTTCAAATTATTAATTATTTGCTCGCCAAAATATCTCTTACAATAGTTACAATAGTTCTGTTTCGCGTGATACATTGTTATTGACAAACTTCATTAAAAAAATACAAAATTTCACATAGGATTTACGTATAAACCATATAATTTTCATACCCTATACTTGGTGTACGGTTGTAGGTTGTCTACGAAGACAGTAGAATGTGGCCCCCAACTTTGATTTCTACAGTACTGCCAAGCACCCGCCAGTTCTTCGTAGCGCCATTGCACCAAGTAACTAATGTTGCTGTACCGAGATCCTTCCCACTCTAGGCTTAGTGACGTTGCTGTTAGCGTGTCAGCCACTAAAGCAGGAGCAGACGGAGTTCCGATCTCGTCTGAAATGTAGTGTTTGCTAATTAATTATTATCAGAGTTTTGAATATTGAATCAACAATAAATTGTTTCATAATTCAAATTGGATATGATGGCAAATTATCCAGTGTACAAATCTGTTAATTCTAATTTTTATGTTGGTATGAACAGATGTATTAAAAAGAAGAATATAAGATTTTTAATGTTTTAATAACCTACATATATGTAGAAACTTGTGAAGTTGAACATATTATAAGTTTTAGGCAATTGATTCAAGGCTACTAGTTATCATCTTGATTAGCTATAAAACAGCTGTATTTGATCAATTTAATTATTTTTCCAGTTTCTTTCTAATACTTATTATAAAACTAAATGATGTTATCTTCATGGTGATAAAAGGGTTTAAAAATTCAGAATATGAATCAGAATAAATAAATATAAACAAATATATTTATAAATGTCTTAATAATATCATGTAGTTTGCAATGAAAATTATAATAAATACCTTTTAACCGTTGAAAGTAACGATTCACTGCATCATTACACCCCATAATGCAATACAACTCTTTGGGTGGCACAAGATCCTGAGTTCCATTCTGAAACGTTAAATATAATACGTAGTTTTCTCATTTTATTGGAGTAGGTAGAATTCTTAATTTTTGTATTGACATTTAAAAATTGGAGACAAATTCGTTTTTCCCAATCAAGACTAAGGATGATAAGACATGATCGTTCGGACGGAGCGCTCAAGGGTCACCACCCTATAAATATAAATATAAATAAATAAATTATAATGTAATTAATAAATTAAAAAGTTGAAGGTCATCTGTGCTTGGAAGAAGGAATCTTCAATCTCCTCATATTGATATCCAACTTTTGTCGCATCTTGTTTGTATCATTTTCTACCAATTGAACATATTATATCATTCCTTCTACTTGATGACTATTCTCCTCAACTTTTTTTTCAATATATTTATGAATTAGTCAATGCTGAATGATAATATTTCGTAATGTTAACTTTTAAACACTCCATCCATTAACTAAGACTATAGGGACTAATAAATGTTTACCTACATTCTTAATCGTCATTAGAATTTTGTTTTCTCTTTCAATCTGGATTTTGAATACAATGACTGATGAATCAAATGTAGGCCTACTTACGCATACAGTCTGGCAGTTAGTGTCTAGTGCTCGTTGCCACAATTCACATCCTCTCGAGCACTAAAAAAAACAAAAACATAAACAATAATATTAATTACAAAAACACTAATAATTACTAACAGTGTGGGGTGTCTGCGAAAGCCGCTTCTATATACCTTACGCCTACAAGTTCCGGCATAGACAACCCACATCACATTTTTCTGATTGCATTATTTTATAGGCTCTTCCTGTTTCACTTGCAATTAGAGATACATTATTTAAAGGGAGCAGATGTTATAAAGAAGGTGGCGGGATGTTTAATTTGCCACTACTTTTAAACTGGACTTTTTATCACTGTCAAGGTCGAGTCAAATTTCTTTGTTTATATTGAATTGCTGAAAAGTAAGAACCAATCCATTCAATGAAATACGTGTAGACCTAATGTGTACACTTGGAACTTGAGTTCAAAATCAAGTTCAAAACCTCAAGTCATAAGTGAAAACTTATCAAACTTATAGTTTATAAACATATGTATTCACGAAAGAAGAAGGTCGCCTAACAAGATGAAATAATCACCGTTATTATTATTATAAATATAAATATAAATTCATCTCATTTTGAGGGTTAATGATTTTCCAGGTCGAGATTCACGATTAAAAACACAACTACATATTTCAAAGGTGTTGAAATATGAAACCTACATTCATTTCATACCGAAGTTCTTACAATCATTTGGTTGATAAACGACCCTTGTTCTCTCGTGGATGCAAATATAATTATTATAATATTCTATTCTGTCCAACGAACCACCACGATTTGGTAAAGCCATACTAGATATAAACAGTCTGCACAATACTCATCCTTGGTAATTCCCTCGAATCATTTAACATTCAATCTTCATTATTGTCTAACCATTTCGATAATGTCCACCATATTTATCCCGCTCTCACCCCCCGCTCCCCCTCCTCCCCCTTTACTGAAGTGCTTTTCTTGTCGTCCTACACGTAAGAAATGTTGGGTCATTATCTGTCTCAGGGAAAGATGCTGGCTAGTTTAGTGACTCTAGGCACGTTCGGTGGCGTGCGTGGTGCGTGCTTCGTGCGTGCACATGCCAGTTGTCTCTCGCTAAATACTCAATTAGCTTTATTGACCATCTTGGTTATTAATCCACTTTTAGATACTTTTTTTAGCATATATTTTTCTAAATAATAACTATCTGTTGTACGACCCAACTGAAATCTACGATGTATAAGATACAACTGTTGTTACTTGTTAAACTATATAAACAACGATGTATCAATTACAAAGAACTGTGTAGACAACTTTTAATAATTGTTCTGAGTAATTGAGAATATCATTTAGAAATTGTTGAAGAAATAAAAATATATTGGATTATTCCTATTCACTTTTGTAAGTTACAGAAAAGCAGTCGTCACTCATTTTTTTTTTCTTCACGTCGAATGACATTTGACTTCAATTAGTAACTGTGATCATTATAAACATAAGTAAATACGATAATAATTAAATAATAAATAATAAATAGTGACTATAATTAGATATTGATTACTGAGCAATTACGTATGTAAGAATCATATGAATAAATTATATCAAAAACAATTATTTCCCTCATATTTACTGTATTCAAACAAAATACTTCTGAAAATACTACTGTATTCAACCGAAACGAAATTTATGCGAATGCAAGAAACACACTTGTCATAACTTATATTGAACAATTGTTTTCCTTAACTCAATCAATTGTCACTATTTCGTGCGTTATAAAAAGAAATTCAACATTTTCCATTAAAAAATATGATAATTTCTTGTTAATTTACGTGATGACATACAAGAACGCAGTTGGCTTAGAACAGAGTTTGTCGAACAAATTTGTAATCTCGAGCTCTAATTTACTTAAAATTTCAATAACCGCGTTACTATAGCCATAAGTTTACAAAAATGAATAAATGTATAAATATAAATACATTTTTCATGATTTTATTCTTCATTTGTTTCACCAACATAACTTAGAAGATGTTTAAAAATTTTATCTGGGTTTCCGAATTAAAGAGCTCGATTATTTGCACTACTGCACCTTTTAATGGATGGTAAAAAACATGATTGAGTGACGTGTGGTTGAGATGGTCCAGATGCACACAGCATCCCTGGTGGTACGGGAGCATCAACTTTTTAGCAGAGATCTATCTCAAGTGGCACGTCTATTCTCCTAATATACAATTATCAAGGAGTAGGGTATACACACTTGAAAGTTGCATTGTTTATTGTATAGTCCAGTAGTGAATGAGTGGGGGTTAGGGGGTTAGGGGGGGAGGAGGCGGGACGAGCAATTAGCAAGAAATTAAACAGAACTTATGCCTCCAAGACACATATACTATTATAGACAAGTTCTTGCATCAACGAAAGAAAAACGCGCGAACCACCCGCGAGTAGGTAAAAAAAAGTGGAAGACTGCTTGGAATCTTCTTCTCTTTTGGACAGGCCTACAAGTTTCTTTTTATAAAGATAAAATGAGTAAGTGCCCGCCCAATTTGGGATAAGTATACTTCTCCCGTCTTATGAAATTATAATGATGAAACAATAGATTCACTTGATATATGAATCGTTGGAGACTATTTTTAGAAAATATCATATTTGATTATATAATTACATTTCACTTCTGGTTCTGAGATTTCAGATTCTCACCCAATACTGTTCGTGGACGTTTAGTTCGTTATAGTAGTTAGAACTATATATATATATATATACATATATATATATATATATATATATATATATATATATATATATATATATATATATATGCCTATAGTCTAATTAATTGTCTCAAATAATGAAAGCTCTTGCGTGCCAAACTAGGGGTCCCGGGTTCAGCTCCCCGATGGTAATATCAACCCATTCCACAACACGTGCTTTTCGTCGTGCACTCGTATATTATGAATATATATATATATATATATATATATATATATATATATATATATATATATATATATATATATATATATATACATATCATGTAGGTCCTACGGTTCACTTTTCTCACGCGTTCAAATTCCCAAATCTTTATTTACTTTTAAATTTTGACTACCGTAAATAAAACACTATCCTCATTTAAACATATCATTATGTTGGTAATATCTGCAACAACTTGTTTTGTTTATTTGAATTAGAAGATCATGGTTGTGTCATATTGTGTCTATACTTGAGTGTCTGGTAGCGTCGGGTAGTGTCTGTGCATGCGAGTAGAGGGGGTGCTATATGGCGACACATGAGGGTTCATAGGGGTGACAGTTAATGGTAAACATAATCACATAGCAGCTATTAGAGTAATAATACATCATGAATGTATCTGATGATTGACTCTTCAGTTTTTTGTCTGCTAAGCAATGTTTAAATTATTTATTTATTCTAATTGAACATAATTAATAATTGAAATAATTGATAATAATTCAATTGTCTTTGTGGTATTAAAATGTCAGTTATGTATAACTTTGATGTGTCATTTTTTCACACGTCTGGCTTAGGTTCTGCTTTGGCAAGAGAAGAGAGGATTGGGTTCAAATCCCGCAAGCGCATGGAGTTTGATTAACACCATCAAGTTTTTACTCCTGAATTCCCGCACTGTTGGTAGGGTCGTTGAGCAAATAATGACAATGATAATAATCAATCAAAATCTAAATAATAATAATAATAATAATAATAATAATAATAGTTGTCATCATCATGTTTCAATCAACATAACGTTAGACTTTATACAATATTTGATTTAATTTCACGTAAATATTCATGTAGCCGTAAAATGCAATTTTACTCAAAGAAGATTGCTCTTATATGAACGACGTTCTAAAAGAGTTAACAATATATATTTATGGTAACAACAAGGTAAAACATGGTAAAAATTCTTTTTGTGTATGTATGAAAGATACTATCAATTCTAACTTAAAATAATTGCATGCAACAAAAGACAGGAGTTTTTTTGATACAGTAAAAGTTGATGATAATTCAGTCATGCAGCTTAGGGATGATATTTAGTTATGTAAGTGATACTGACATCAACGTTTTGTTTTATAGCTCACTAAAAACCACCCCAAGTCATATACTATAATGAAATCTCACCCTTCTTTTTTCTATGTTTACTTATTGATGCATTACGTTCTATAATAATGATTTCATGACAAAGCTCACTTGTCTTCTATTGAAGCCCCTATACTTGTTGTAGAAGTTGTTTTATCAATACTTCTGAAGTGTGTCTGACATGGATTGACCCTTGATTGACCTTCCGACCTTAGGCACGCTTCTCTCACCCTCCTTCTCTCTCTTACTCTCTCCTCTCTCAAGTTGAACTGAAGTAGGACTACTCGTCAATTATGGATGATGCGGTTACAGAATAAGTTTTCGTGTCATTTATATAAAGGTGAAGAAAACTAGTGTAATAAAGAACATTTACTTAGTTTAAATTTTATAAATTGGTTTTCGATGTACTGTACTGTGGAGTATTATCTACACTGTAGAAAATAGATATAAAAAACTACGATTGATAAAATAATGAAGTAAGCTTATTACGAAGAAAATGTCACAGAAAGTAATTACTTTCAGATTTTGAATCATTTTACCATACAAAATACGCATACAAAAGCGGTGGAATAGGAAACTGTGAAGTGTATTTTCATTGGGTACTTTAATGAAGTTCCCTTCTGATGAAAAAGGCACAGAAACTTTTCATTTGAATAAATGCGAACTATGCTGCCAACCACAGCTGATACGTGTGAACAGAATAATAATATAGATGTGATCAATTAATTAATTGACAAGAATAGAATAATTTAGAACTAGAATAAGACAGTAAAACAGCATTTGAGTATACGTACATAAATATAATAATGTATGTATAAATATATAATATGAATGAATATGATGAAACATTCTATTAAGGGCCGATTGTACCAACTGATGATTATATGAATTAGTTAATCATTACTCAAGGTACAAAAATAACATATGTATCCAAGAGTAATAACAAGTTAATTTTCTAAATTTTGCTTAATTCACCAAATCATCACTTGGTACAACCGGCTCTATTAAATCATTCAAAATGAAAGAATATATATGATGTGCCTACTAATTAAAAATATTGAAAGAAGTACGAATAAATGCAACAGCTCTTCTATTCATGCACCGTAAAGTAGATAATGGGATGGGGGGATCAACTGAGGGTTCTATTTTGACACTTCTTGACCATCAAGGTGGTTCCGAAGTATGGAAATACCCTTTGAATCAAATGAAGACACAAAAACAATAGATATAAATACCATTTTACGTTTAATAATATAAATTGCAACTTGTAATTTGAATATAACATAATAATGCATTGATGATTACTTTGAATTGATACATTGAAGGATATATTAAACTACATTTTGCCTATTCGTCTTATTCATCAGGGCATAACTTGTAAAACATATACGATGCAACTATACTCCATAAGACAATTAGATAAATTACAAGATTAATTATAAGTACTTTCGGATAACCCTGCGTGTGCTCGGAATGTATTTTCAGAAAGATATATAGACTAAATGCAAACGAATATATAACGACTCTATACATAGTAGTACTTTGTAACTTATTATATTTTTTACGCTAGAATAATATTTCAAATATCAATATGTTAATTATAAATAATAACCGAATAACGATTAATTTATTAGATCAAACGTTCAATAGCCCTGAAGATGACCTAATGCTGCAAGGGCATTGAGAACAAGTATTTAAAATGAACTTCCATTATTTCGCCTTGTGATATTCACCATTCCATATTGAGATTTCTAGTAATTGTTTTTATAATGACCTTTTTAGAGTACTGTTTTAAGTGTGATTCTTTTTCTCATGGAAAATTTTATTTTTAATATTTTTTTCTATTATATTTAATAATATATAATGATTTCTTGAATCACTTGTTGGAACCGGGTTATCGATATTTAAATAGTAAATAAATAGTAAAATAAATCTAGCCACAACCAGTCAATATAGATGCTACAAATTATACTCCTTCACCCACTGTTTTATGTATTTCGACTGTATGTATTGAGTTTTCCTTATACGATCACTAATGAATGGAATTAGACTAATATGAATTAATAAGTAGCTCGCCGGGTTAAACGCCCAGGCCAAACGGGTTGACATAGAAAAGTTTGAATAACCTATGTAAGGCCCGGTGTATACCAAGTCCATTTATACTTGATCTGAGGATGCACTTAACCGATAGACTGTTGGCGAATACAAATAGCATGGGTAACCATAGTGATAACAACTTTAAAATGCCAGTCAGAGTTACTCCCCCCATGGTGGTAATTCAGGCACTAAATCGCTGAGAATCTCAAGGTACTAATTCTTCGACGATAAATTCACAGTCGAGCTATAATATAATTAATTATTTTGTTTTGAGTAGTAATATCGCTCTCATGATGCCTTCTCCGATCAGTCACATGCAGGTTGTCATCTTTAGCCTTTAATAGGAAATCAATCACTTTGTGGTTTTCGATACTGAAAATGAAGAATCAATTTTATTTTTGAACTTTAGAGCCTAATCTTCCGAATATCTTACACCGTTTTTTTTTTTTTATCAAAACAATATTTCTTCATCTCGCTCATCTACCAATATGTATAATGTTTTTCTCGGTATATCTTAGGTAGTTATTTTATATTGTAGGTATATCATTTTCTACTATATACAGAAGTTCATCGCATAACAAGAATGTGCGACCGTTTTTTGTCTCTATAGCACGACGATCAGTTTTTTTTTTATATAAATAAACTCTTTTAAGTCCAATTTTTATCTTCGATTTGATATTTTTTAGGTCGCACAAATGACCTTACAAGTTAATGTATTGTAGATAGACAGCGAGACCTGGGGCATAGGTCATTTAATGGCGCTTTATATCGGAGATAAGTTATATTTTTTAGTTTACACCTTCTATAAATAAATAATTGAAAAATATTATGGTTTCTATAGGTCAGCGGAATCGAAACAGATAATAATTGATTATACTTACTTTTTGAAGTTAATTTTATTCATAGACAATGATACCGTGGTCATTTTATGTTGCTTTATTGAGAAATTTGTATGTTATTTTTCTAACTTTCTAATTGTATTTGTAAAATAAAAAAATATTGTTGTTTTTGTATTTTCTTTTTTTATAATTTTCTTGAATATTATTCATACTAATCTAATTCATGTTCTCCTCTCTTCCTTCCACTGTTTATTCGTTATTTCTATGATTACATTCATTTTAAATTTCAACTTCATAATTTTGAGATTTCTAAAAGATAATTATCTACTAAAAATCACCAATAATATCCACTCTCCAGTGAAATAATTCTATACTAAAATCTAAATATAACATGAAAGCATATATAAAAGTTAACAACCGTCTCTGTTCACATTTTTCCAAAATTACACGAATATAGCCAAACGATCACATCTGCGATGATGCGACTAATTATATAAATGAGCGTCCTAGATCTCACTTCAACTTGTTTTAATTGTTGTTGATTGCTTTGTTGATAATATATTACATTGCATGCTGAACGGTGATGCAAGTGCATTATCCAATGCAGTTACACCAACATCTGCAGTTTAAGTCTGCAGTTGCAGTCTCGCCTATATTGTATGAAAACCCCCGGCTCGCTGCATGTATATTGATTGCTTCCTTATACACACAGACTATTAAAGAACACCAAACTATACTAACATTTTTGTAAACTGAATTTGTGAAGGATATCAAGATGAATAGCTTCATCAAATTCATTGTGATCTTTCACTATCAATTTCAATATACATGGTATTATCTGTATTAACACTAAAGCGGGATCAGAAAATTAATTTGATTAGAAAATGATACTTTCAAAATGTAATTAATCATAATACCATCATAGCACATTAATTTTAACTAGCCATTACATATTTTATCATAGAACTTCCATCGCATATTACACTAACATAATAAAATATTACATCAACTGTCACAATTGAAAACTCTAAAAATAAATAACAATTCATTTTTTTCTATAACAGTCGAGTCCTTTTTTTCAATCAATCTGAACTCGAGGAAGTCATGTAATTAACCCATGTTTTATTCTTAATGGGAAGTTGATGTTTTGACGGTTGTCAGTGATTGTTTTACATTGAATGTATTGTATGTTCTCGAATGAAGCTTGGTTAGTGCTTGCCATATAGAGCTACAGACATGGCAGCTAGGAAAGGGGCAATGGGACCTCGGACACTAATTCTTCACTTCCTCATTATAGGACGGGCCTGGCCAAGTTGCTAGTACGCGTTGCTGTTGTGCATTAGGTTTGTCGATCTACATGGTAACAGACTAACTCACAGAGACAACATAACAGAAAAAAAAACAGAGAGAGACATGCTTAGATCGAGTAAATGGAATGCTATTTCAACAACAGCGTAAAGTTCAAAAGGTTGAGAGGAATAATTTATCACTGTGAATTTTATATATGCTTTTAAAATGGGGTTTACCAGTTTAAGTTCCCAAAAGCATTATATTTTATAACCGTTAATGAAAATGACAGTATTCTTAATTGTATTTTATTTCTGTTTATGACAAAATGCGTAAGAAAACAAATTTGCCTGGAAAAGTATTTGCATGTTTTACTAACTTTGTTCGGAAGGACAAAAAGTGTTGTTTTCAAAATATTAATAATTTTAAATATTATCTAATCAGTTATTAATTAAATTATATAACAAAGTTGCTATTATCATTTTGAGACAATTATTATAGAATAGCGTATCGAAGATTGTATATTATACTTGGGGGGAAATTAAACTTATTCCCCCTATATACTATAAATTTGTGCTATAAATATAATTTACTGTAGAGTATAGGCCGTATATATATACTCAAATGAGTCCGGTTTTGCAAAAGTCCTGATCAATTATGAATAGTGCTAATTCTATGAATGTTGAATTTAATCGCCATTAATTTTGCACAAAAACTATAATTCTTGATAATGATAATGAATTTTCGAAGGAATCCCGCCTTATCAACATCTCTATATTATAAGAGAAAAACTGATCATTCAATAGAAATTAGATTAGATTAGATAGCATTAGATTTATTTATGGGTTGTAGGCCTATATAGTTTATTTTACATTTCTTACATTGCAGTAATATGCTCGTTTATGTAGAATTAATCATCTGATTTGTACATAATAGAAAAATGTTAAATTTCATTTCAACAGCTATTCTCACTCTGAATAATACAACTTAAATTTCTAAGCGTGTTTCCAATTGTTTTATCTGCTCGTTGTATGATACATATATTTATAGATTATTTATGTTTTATGATTTTGTTATTATTTGATTATTCCTATGAATATATATTTCTATATTTCCCTTGACGATATTATTACTGTTATTATAGTGATTTGTTTCCTTATAATTATTGATTATTCTTATTGGTATCCTGGGGTCCGACTGACAACAATTTTCTTAAAAATAAATAAACATTTTTAAATAATCAAGGACCGACCGTGACCTTAGAAATATATCTACAGAACTAATTTCACATCTCAATCTCACTAACGTAATACTCTTATCCATCATCTTATTGAGACCACTTTCTTTTGCTTGTGAGTGATATAAATAACATTATTGAAAATCACATGAAACATCAAAATCAACAGATTTCAGGACCGCGTGTCAAATTGTATTAAAGGGTGCGGCGTTTCACCTACAACTACACTAGACTTACCGGAACAGGATCCATGGACAATGATTGTACTAATGATTCTATTGCATTCATTCACATTTCACCCCCGCCCCTCCACTACTCCCCCTTCCACCCTCTGCTACCTGTCACGTCCGTTCGCATGGCGACACATTCCTATTGAGATCACAGAATGAATGGAAAGATTTTCCGTTCAACTTTGAATTATTAATATGATTTTTTTGTTCTAACTTTTACGTCCCAACCCATTTAACAGCGAAATAATTCAAAGGTATATACGGAAGGTGTTCTGTATAATAAAGACATTGAAAATCAATAAACAAACATCTGTCTGAAGTCTAGACTCAATCAGCGCACTTTAAAACGGCTATTTCAAAATGTTATTGTGAACTAATTTTCATTATATTTACATAATATGTTAGTCTTATTACTGGTCGTTACCAAAAATGCCACAAAGTATACAGTCTATGTAATAAACTTCATTTTAATACACAAGATCAGGCCTATACTATTTCATAATACTTCTACTACGAAGTCGAATCTACCATTTTTATATACTCAGATCATAATTTTATTAGAATATTATTGTAATTATTATGGTATTATGGAAAAGTATTACACATATCTTTATCCGGACTGCCATTCAGTTATACAATGACTGCCATAAGGGACACATAATAATCCATTCTATGGGTTTTGACAATAAATTGACCAATTGGAAAAATATTTATTTAATTCGAAAAATCAAAACTTGACCTTATTTGGAAACCAAATAAGATCTTTTCTTGAATTATAATAGGACATTCCATAGAAATATATTAGAGTAAAAATAAATCGTTGAATATAAATGATTTTTTCTAATACCCAGCACGCCTATGTAAACATTTATATATATATATATATATATATATATATATATATATATATATATATATATATATGTGTGTGTATTTTGTATACATTTTATTCAAATTATAAATCTCTTACAGATAAAATTGAAATTTATATATAAGAATATGTTGAACTATTTCCAGTGGAGGAGCCAGGCAATACTATAAGCTATTAATGGAAGTGCCGTACAATCATTTGTCATAGTTCTTATCATAAATCCTATTCAATGGAAGTTTCATCAATTTAATCAAGTTTTATAATTCATTCAACGAACACCTATACCTATCGAACAGCTGAGTGCATGTTTACAGTGAAAGAATTGGGGGAATGATTGGGCGTCTGGCACTGTCACAGCAATAGCTATGGTCATAGAAATGATACCTGTAGGCTGAAGTAATAATGCTCGAGGAAGCATTTTCATAATTTAAATTTCCATCATTATCAGTGTTGGCTACAATTGACAATTTATTCTAATTATTTTATTTCGTGGTTGTAATCATGAATTCTAATTTCTTTTGTTTCATTAAACCATAGAAATACATCGATTTTAAGTCAACTGATAGTCATCAATAGTATATTTAAGGTATCTATTGCATTTATATTGAACGAAACACTGCACAATGCATTCAGCATTATCCGCAACAACAACAACAAGAACAACAAAGGAAATACGGATGTCCGATGCGACTGACTATTGACATTGATATGTGGACATGGCTTCCTCTTGTCCACTCGACTTGTCGTTTCCGAGCTGATGTTCCAGCAAATTGTTTGGAATATATACGTTTGATTCGTAACTGAAGTCTTTCATCCTGAATAAATACATTATTTTGTATGTTTTCACTATTAACTCATGATGCAATTGGAAGGGTACTAATGAAGAATTGCTATTGACAATTTAATAGTACGGTATGCAATATGTAAGGATAGAGTATTATGTATAAATGAGAGGAGAAACAGATATGATATATTAGATAATAATATTGAAAATATTATCATCAAAAATATTGTCATCAAAAATTATATTGAAATAACATTATTATAATTATATCATTATATTAAATAAAATGAATAAAAATATTAGAGGATGATTATTAGGCACTGAAAAAACTGTCTTTTTATAAGTGTACTTGGAATATATTTTCAGGGTCTAGTGGCTCATACTTGAAAAAAGTAAGTGTCATCTTTATAGATCTAGACATTCTCAGTTGCACAGGTGCCGACATAAAATACTGCGATCTGCTTAAACTTGATCTTCATTATTCAAATTCGTGTTGAACAAATATAGAACTCTTCATAATTATAAATATGCATTTCCATAAATATCATATACTTAGTAATTTATATAATTTTGTTGTTCTCATTGTGATACTATTTGTTTCAATTTTAGAGTTTCGACTGGATTGGTAGAACTGGAATAATGTTTTTACTTCTGCTGTATTGACTTTCGAGTATTTTTTCAAGAAACGACAAAATAAATATCAATATTCCATAAGAGTCACAGCGTAAAAGTTAATTTCCGTTTAAACGTCACTCAAAATGAAAAAACGCAATATTGCTGTCAAGTTATCAACTTTGTGTTTGGCTGTAGACAGTTCACTAGACGTATAATGGAATGACGAATTGATTTGATATTTATTTGTTCCATTTTATCAAAAAAAGCTATCCAGAAAGTTATCCCATTCAATCTCGTTATAGCATTACCTTATGAACAATATTTATCATGAGATATCATGAGAAATGATATCATGAGAAATTATCATGAGATGAGAACGAAACATCTGTGCATGGATTGATTGTTTGGCTATAGCGTCATAATTTTGTTTTGTATGTGCCCGTATGGTATTCTCTTATATATTAATAGGATCTACTAACAAAAAATATACAAAAATATTCAGTAATCAGATAATGTAATTGTTCAATTGTAATAGTAAATATAATTGTAGTTGTGAAAAAATATATCGTTTATTTTGCTACCTGTTCTATTTTACATTCGCCTCCACAGCCGACGTCGAAGTTGCCTTCTTCAGTTTGGTTCTGGAACAAACGACAGTAACAATAAATTATTCAATAGTCTGTGATAAAAGATGTATCGGTGTGAGAATATATGAACACATATTTTATATTATTCATGAATTAGAATCACAATTGTGTTTTATTAAACCATAGAATTAAAGAAAATTGATGTAGTTCTGATGAATATTAAACATGCACATGAATTTGTGATCCATTTCTGTTACAAATTACACAAATGAATCATTTGAGTATTGATCACATTATTTGACTAATTTGTTCAAAATATCACAATAATAATTCATATATTTTAGGGTGCTTAAGCTGGTTGTTGTGGTGCCCGGTCCAAACGATCCTACCATGTTTCTTGGCCTTAATTGGGCAATCACTATCACGTTTTCGATATAATCGAAAAATGTGAACATAAGCCTACTATAAAACTTTTCGGTAAAATAATCGTACTACATACCTATATCTACTAAACAATTACCTATATTATGTCCATCATCGATCATAATTATGTCCATAATTATGTCTAATTATGACCATCAGTTATTATTTACAAACGTTGATCAAGTATATCAAGAAATGAATATCAAGAAGATATGATAAAAAGGACATCGCTCATTCATCCACGAAGCCCCCAAACACCCTCCATTTTCATACATTGTTATATAATTTAATGGTTTAAACACTAAAGGTAAAGGTAAATTGTTTCCTGTTGTTCGCGTTGATTTCTTCAACAGATGGTTGACATAGTTCAGGATGAGGATGACTTAGTAAATCAGAGTAACCGTCTGTTCTTCCGGACCTCAATTATTATAGGCCTTTTTACTTCTATTTGATACGCCCACGTGATCACGTGGTGTGATTTCATTCATAACAGTTGCAGGGGAAACTGTGAGTTCCTGCCGTCATGGGTTGAGAGCCCGGGGGTTGAATTTATATAACTTTGCAGTGAGATACTCTGTTGGATTTTTTTTTTCGAACGATTGAATTTTGAGTGAGAATCTGTTTTTAAAACCACGGTCAATGATAAAATGACTTCAGTAATCTAATATTTAATATTTAATTAATAATTAATTTTTCATACGCTGGAATACCGTGAAATGAATGAATTGCGAGAGTTATCTGAATATGACAATTTTTAAAAAATGTGTTGAATTTTTGAAAATACCTTGCGAGAGTGTATCAATGTTTGTCACTTTTTATTACAATTTATACATAATTCACGCAGGCTGCTATTTTGACGTGTAGACGTCTATAAATACGATATCAGCTGACCAGTATTATGGACATTTTAAAAATGAACTGTTTTTCAGTTCCCCGGAAAGATTTTATTGCATAACCACATTTCGGAATTAATAATGTGGTTATAACTTATTAAAGAAGATTCACCATTGTCAGAGAAACATTATACACAAATGCAAAATATTTTCTACATAGAAAAATTAAAATATAACTTAGGTTTTACCTTCTTCCTCTCCATGATTATTTGTTTAATTGAAAACGAATGAATTAATTGGGGTACGACTGTTTATTTTTAATAATTTAATGCATAGAAGTATCATGATTAACTCTTATAAACATAAAGTTTTTTTGTTAATATTTAATTATAATGTTCATTGATCTGTTAATTTAACATATTCGAATGAATTTTTGTTAAATATTTTAAAAATGAAAAAGACCTGATATTTAGTTAGGTCAGTCGACCACTGCTATAATAATAATTATACTCTAATGAGTAGAGCCAGTGGTTGGGGAGGGGGGGTGGAAGGGCGGGGGTTACACGAATGAGATTGTTTCCTCCATGTAGTTGTTTTCCCACGTTGACCAAGGTAGATGTGTGGGCTGAGCGGGCAGGGAGGGAGGGAGAGAGCTCAGTGAGCTGTGATGGAATGGAATGGCAGGAGCTAGAATCACTAGTTGGCCAGGTGAATACCGGACATCCGGTCTGTCCAGAGATCTAGTTCTATACACACGGTCTCGTGTAGGCCTACTATACGACCTCCCCGAACAGGTTTCATCAAATTAACTCACGTTGCAGATTTATTGGCTCACGTGTAAATGTATAGCAACTCAAATTGGCCGCTGTTCGTTCGGTTTGCGTTATTTAATTATTTATACCAGGTTTAACGACGCACTGTACTGATCACTAAGGTCTATTGACGTTCGTGAATGATGAATAACATGATGGGAAGATGAGATGAAATGTCATTTTATCAGATAGTTTGAACATTGGAAGGAAGCGGTCGTGGTCGGGTTGTTAGGGAACCATATCCCAGTATTCACCTAGAAGACAGAAACTCTGTGTCAGGACCGTTGACCACGGCAGGAATCGTACCCTGGTTCCCTGAATGACAGGATGCGTGCCGTTGTTCTCAGGACACTTGGGACACTAATGTTCTCCCGTTTTAGCACGATTTGGGATTGTTCTATGAAAATCATACAGTCATACACCATTCTGAGTTTGTATGAAGGATGAAGGATCCTCATTTTGATATAGTGAGTAATATATTATGAATAAGTTATTGAAAAACTGAAAAATAATTATAATGTACAAAGAGAGGCATTCAAATGAAAATGTATTATATATACTTGGCGTCGACAATATTTTTATTTGATCGAATTCGTTATTCATCCATCTCATTTAAGTAGTTTAAAACGAAACACACAGTCAATCTCACAAATATCTGTCATTCATTGGTGACATATGACGCTCTAACTTGACAGTTTTTTACCGTGTGGATTTGAATATAAAAAATGAATTTTCATTTCATTTTAAATATCTGAAATCAGTATCATCATTATTATTCTGGATTTACTTCTCGATTTCGTGGTAACTCAGCATCTGCCTCAATAAACCATTTGATACGCAGCCTCAGTTGGTTATGCTCTTAACTGTCATCCAGGAGAACGGGGTTCCATTCCCGCCGGTCTCCTATAATCTGACTGAGGCTGGCATGGAATGGTTCACTGCCATTAGGCCACGACTGATCACTTCTCAAGTCTACATGACTTGATATATTCTCAATGAACTTATATGCATCCTTACCAAACCATGTAAAAAAATTGTGTTATCTGTTAGGAGTGCAGTCATTTCCCTAAAATATCCCGAATTTAATTACTTTCAGTGCAACAACTTCAGCGACGAATGATTTTACGAGATAATAGTGATATCATTTTATTATCCTATAACTCTGATGATCATAAAAATATTCTAGTGTAGTCCGAATTTAGTCCGAGTCTAGAAGGTTCCTGCATGGCCATTAATCTCTGGGTCGCTAAAACACTTAAAAAGGTTATACTTGGATGCGGCATCTTTGAAGTACATGGACCATCTAGGAAAGATTTGAACCGTGAGATGATATTAATTCAAGAATTAATTGTTTACTTCGTTGCAGACAAATTAACATACGAATACAAAAATAATGACAGCAAAACATGACTTGAATTTCAAGTCAGATTATTTCTAAATATCTCTCGCGTAACCAGAGTCAACTTAAAATTTTATATTTATTATATTTATATAAAACTTGATACATCGCTGTATCCATAATATTTCGGATATTTTTGTCCCTTATTATGACAATTTTTAGTTACTATCATGGCATGACTATCTTTAATATCATATAGGGTAACATACAATTATCACATGTGTAGGAATCGACTGACGCATATCAATTAGTTTTCCGTCATGGTCGACATCGTGCATTACTGTGTTCGACTGTATTTTCTTGGTTCCTCTCAAGTCTTTGAAGTAAATAGTAAATAGAACCTTTAATATCAGACAACGACCGCCTCCTTTCTACAATTCAACTGAATCAGATTGGACTGATATAGATTACAATAAAAAAATCGTTCTATGTTGATTATGTATAGGATGAGCCATATTGCTGACACTAGCCTTGTCTATGTTGCCATTACTGAAAGAATAGTATCAATTATTTATATTATTATTTATATGTATATTATTTTATTGGTGATTGAATATTCTATCATTTAAGTATCAGATTTGACAACACTGGCCATCAATTAAATAGTTTTCCATGTAAGTTATAAGTAAAGTTATAAATCATTGATAACCTTTTATGAATTTCATGACGTGACCTTTATAATTTATAGCATTTTTTTGATCGAATCCAAGTCAACATTTGAATCAACATCGATTGAATTTTCGTAAGCATGATTGTAGAACATGATTGTTGAACTGTAGTAAAGCCTACTATACAATATACAACCATAACGTAAAAGATACTATAGTTTGTGATTGAAATTGTAAATAAAATTTACCAGCACCAGTGCCAGTCTATATATAGTTTATGACGTTTATTTGACATTGTGTGGGTGTATTTGTAATCAAACTCTGGATTATCAGTTTCAATCAAGTTTTTTTAACAGATAGGCGCCTTATCACTTACAAGCAGATCAACGTGTCAAGTGGAAGGTATTGTTAAATTGGTAATTAATTAGGAAAATGAATTTTGAAAGAGGAAAATTGGTTTTAGAAAAAGGAATTGATAACTTAAGAAAAGAAAAATATATTCATTGTATTCATTGTATAAAGCTAAGAAAGGTACGCATTTTTGTAGGTTGATAAATCATGGCTTTGAATACCGAATTTATAATTAATCGCCTCCATCGATATATCTATCACTTCTTTATTGTACATTCACTTCCGTCTTTAGAAATACCGGTACTGAATGTCTGGCTTATAACAAACAAAACCCTGACCCAAGAGCTTGAGTTAATCAAGGGATGATATTCAATGAATAAATGCCTTAACCTATATATATAAATATATTACTTTCAATAATATCTAGAATCCCAGAAGATTTATATAGTTTTCAGGAAAAAACGTATCCCAAGAATTGTAACCTAATTTTTATTTCAACACCTAAAGCTAAAATAAAATACGGTAGATCGTATAAACACATTTTCTTTTTGTTTCGTTATAAATTTGTTTATTACGACATATAAACAAGAATTTACGATCGAATGAAAATAGTTCAAAGAAAACATTTTTCTCTCTGAAAGTTTGAAATAAAACCTTGACGAAATGTTTGTTCAGATCGATTGGAAATTGTAATAACATTGATTTAAGGCTTTTAAAGCACATATATACGAAGTGCACGAAGAAGAGGGCATCACGGTTAGAGGAGGATATTACGAAGATGGACAGCAAGTATCTTCAACAATCAAGTTGATGAAATTAATGACACTTGAAGTAAGCTGACAAAGTTCATTCGCAAATTGATAATAGTTTTATCGCATTTCAATTAACGAAGAGCTTGAAACAATTGGTAATAAACTATTTTAATAAAATGCACAATCAGTCGTGAGTGGTAGTGAGGAATGTGGGTGAATCAACAGTGTCAAAATGTGGAGAGAGAAAGAGAGAGAGGAAAAGAGAGAGAGAGAGAGGAGGGCGAGTCAACACACCCGGCCGTTGATTACTAATCTGTAGAGAAGACGGTCGATCGAACTGAAAACTTGTAATTGCGATTAACGCAATCGTTATAAGAGAATTTAATATTTAATCCAATAGTTTTTTACTTTATCTTATGAACAGATTAATTTATACATCGAATAAATTATCGCACACAAGCAGAACACTAAACATGATCATTCTCCAATTAAAATTTGTCAGTCGTGTGCCTCGTGCACTTGATTATATCAACTATGGTGCTTATGTTTTTTTTATTCAAGTATTCAGATCAGTATAGCAATCCATAAGATATGTTATTATACACTATACATTTTAAACATTATTCTGAAAAATAAATGTTTCCTATTATTATTTTCGTTCAACTGTTAATCTGTATTGCAGTGGCGTAGCAAGGAGAGGTTCAGGGGGCGATGGTCCCTGGCGCCCTTGTTACCGGCGCCCCCTGGCTTGCAATGTCAGCACCCAATTCGCCATCTGGTGCATGGCAGAGGCGCTTTTAAAAGTGAAAAATGACAAAAATGCACTTCGGACTCTGACTGACCAACTTTGAGAGAATACTTATGATTCTTATGAATAAAGAGTGACATATAATTTTTAATTATAATTTAAATCGATTTGAACGTGTTTTGGTGCCCCGAAACATGGTTGGCTCCCCTATGCTGCAGAATCTGACTATACGCCATGGCTGTATTGCGTCATTTATTTGATTTTAATTCCTGAAGAAATTATAATATTTCTAGATATACTAAAGTCAGCGTTTCATTTTGTCTACTATCATAGTATTCGGCTTCCATCGTTAGTAATATAATAAATTAATAATTATATTTGGTTTTTGTTATCAAGTTTAAACCTCATTAAAAAAAGTATTTATACATGTCTTAGACATCTCAGTTTTGTCCGTTATTCGATACACCATATAACCTCTGATTTTTTACGAGCGATAATGCTCAAATATTAAGAGAATTTGGCGCTCAAATTGACGTAGATCAAATACTCTTTTTCATATGTGCTATGGATACAAACAAATCTTCATAATTTTAGAAAATCCTAATAGAGATATCTGAGAAAGAGTCGAACCTCACTGCGCTAGATAATGTATTTATAATCAATCGCTTTCTTGTTAGAAAATCCACATAAATGATATTGGAAGAAATATGTTAAAGACCATATTAACATATTTGCATTTCTCGAACGGTGGCTAAATTAAGTGTCCCGAGAAGAATAATAAGAAACCATGAACAAAACTTCTCAAAAATATCCATATCAAAAAGTGATTCTGATCAAAGTAATATTAGGGTTGTTCAGTTTGGTTTGAGGTTAGTTTTAGAATATTTTATATAAATTATGGTTAGGTTGCTAATCGATTGGCTTGGTTAGGTTGGGTTAATTTGGTTTTCCTTAGGTTATATAGAGAATTCTTAGGTTAATAGAGGCAACGTAATCATACAGAATATTGAACTTTTCTTAAAATTATTCACCAACCAGATTTAACATCATTGACCGTTATGTGTGAAACAGTAGAATTGAACAAATTCGTTTGAAATCTCATCTTGAATTTCTTCCGTATTTCAACCATTTATCATGAATGATTCCATTGAAGTAATTAATCTTGTGGTAAAACATGAATAACGCTCAGACAATTCTTATTGTCTCCCAACATAGAACTGACTGGCAACGTTTGCATTCAGTCGCAGCCTTAATTGACTGACTCACAAATTGAGGATATTAAAATATATCAAACGATCCACATAATGGAGAAACTACAGTCTATCTGATCTAACTAGACTTTATATTATGGATGTATCATCATATCATTGACGAAAATACGAAAGAAGAAAGTATATCTTGGGTCTATAGTCATTACATAATTTATTTCGTTTTGAAAAGATATTTTAGAAGACATACAAAAATCCTTCATTGAATGTTGAGAACAATAATTGAAGTGTCCTTCATTAAGAGAGGTCTTAATGAATGACGTCAATAATGAGCTCGAATAACACGCGTTCTATGTCAGAAAAACTAATTGAAATTTAAGATTAACCTATATTTTATTTACAACACAAAAATGTCAAGTGTGCTTTCCAAGTTATTGATGGTCTAACTGCAATAATGGATTTTATATTCAATCAATATATTTTCAAAATTAATACTATTTTTATGTATTATTTACATGTATTCACTTGATGGTAATATACTAATTATCATTAGGAACGGTATGAATTCCAGACTTTTTTTTTATTAACATCGAAAACTTGACAGAAAGCCATATTGTTTCCCCATAAAGGCAAGGGATGAAAGTTTATAGGATTGTTTAAAACGGAACACCAAAATGGCGATCTTAGCACCCCAAATAAATAGTTATAAATTTTGAATTCTATTATATGGTGAATAAAATAAATCAATTATTAAAATGTTTTATAAATAATAGCAATCATACTAGGAGGACAAATTATTTTAATAGCGCTTTTCTTTGACCTAGACCCCCTGCAACAGTGTAAAGTCTGAAGATCCCAACGACCTTTGGTTACTATAGGCCCATAACTTCTTGTCTCTGTTTTGATTAATTACGGCTACACGTGACGTAGTTTAATCAAATATTCATTTGTTTGAGTTTTCTTGTTATTGGTCGAGTTTACTAAACACAGGTTAATTAAATTTCAAGTGTTGTTATAAACTCGTAGGACAAGAAGTTATAACTTACTGGATTCTAATTAAGTTCCGTTGGGAGAGACTTTCATCCAAGACACGACGCAATTTCAAGCTCATATAATGGACGTAGTATTTTTATGGTTTAGATTCCATTCTACACGAGTAAAATTGAAATTGTAAAAAAAAAATCAAACATGTTTATATACACACACAATCAAACAGCTCAGAAGATTGTATACATTTTTCCTTTTTTCTTGCCAAAAGCAAAAGCTTTTAGATTTTTTTTGGAGCATGAATTTATAGTTGCAGGTAGGCCTACAGCTAGAACATTTATTTGATTATTTCGTAAAAAGTAAATTATATTTTAATCAATAAGCGGATTGTGATATCATTTTTAACAGCGTCGTACTTGAGTAGGAATCATTGGTTCCCAATTGAGGTTAAGAATAACAAGGTGAACAGTGGAATGTGGACTAAGGGTGGACGAGGCACCACAAGGGCGATCTCCACTTCATAATAATATATATATATAAATAAATATATATATATATATATATATACATAGGCTCTATATATTTTATTCGTAGATATTGGATATTCTATAGAGATTCTTTATGGATAGGTAACAGATATTTCAAAATGAATATATTCAAAATATTTGAGTATCGGTACGCCAACTAATTTCATTTTAAATTTCATAACAAATAGAATACAATTACGGTATACATTATTTGAAATTTATGTTTTACACGTATATTAGGCTTTGCTCAATGCATTCGTCCCAATATATCGTCTGTAGGCCTATACACTGTAATATACCGAATAAATGAAAATTACCTGAAATGGGCATCTTTGCGTACACCAGTCTTGAAAGTTAGCATCGAATTGTATTTGTTGACTAGATGTTGTCGCTACTGCTGTCACCGGCTTTAGCAATAAGACGATGAAATTCACCCCTAATAATAGAATACCAAACAACAATTGTACCTTGGGGTAGGCCATGATCATCACACGATCTTTCACTCAACAATGCATGGTAAACACTCGATTGTCATCCACTTGTTGCACGAACACATTCATGGTTGTGCATAGCACGGATGCCACTCCCGTCAATTAAACTGTTGAATCGAAATATTGTACATTGAAGCTACTATATAAATATTATATACTATTTTATGTAGTACATAACGCATATAATTAGAATTAAATACTTTATTCACTTTCTTCCTTTAAACTTGTCAAAGTTTCTCGTATTCGTTAATTCGATTTTTCGAAATGTCGTAAAATAAATTATATAATTTAAAATGTATTGCTTGTCGATATTTTGGAAAATTTAAAAAATATATTATTGTAGGAATATTTTTAAAATCAATACTTTCATTATTTTCACCTTCAGAAGTTTGTAAAAATAAATTGTTTCTATATTGACAATTAATATTACAATTTAATTGAAGTTCGAGCACACGGTTAATTGTACGAAAATAAAGTATAAATCGCAAAAAATATTTGAATTTTCAAAATAAATAATATTCGTATTAGTTATTGTGTATATTTTCTCTCGTTGCGACTAGTACGAATTAGTTGACATGCTATGGAGTTGGTCTCGATTCGAGACACCCGCATGGTTCTCACTCGCCACTCAACTGACAACTGACAGACAACGCTGTGCTTGTGTGTGTGTGTGTGGTGGTGTGTAGTGGTGGTAGTGGTACCACTGAGCCATGATGGTCCTGGCTAGTACTCGAACACTAATAACTGATGAGGATAGGGTGCTGGGCTAGAGTAACACAATAGGTCAAGTACCTCTCTGTACAGCACTTTACGGTACGTATAAAATTAGGCACTTTTGTAATTTTGTCTTTAGTTATGTCATGTGTCATATGAATGTGTGTAACTGACTCAAGTAGATAATAAAATATCATTTTGTTCATTATTTATATTTAAAATAAACTTTCCTACTTGAATTTGTTTTGAAATATTTTTTGTTCTCCATATTGTCAGTCCAAGTGAAAAATATGAGGTTTGAGGTTATGTAAAATTCGACTTTATATTTGTACCTGAGTAGGGTGTAGTCTAGGAGGGTTACGCATCTTTAACATAAGTTTCCTGTAATATACTAAACGAGATTCAATATTCTATAAGAAAAGTTTCCTCTTCTGATTATATTTGTATTTATCTATTTTATAATTCGAAAAAATATTCATCGATGGGTATAAGAACTATATGTATTTTTTTGGTTTGAGAAAAATAATAGAACTGTGGTATACCTAACAAAACAAAAAGTTTGTTTCTCAGTTTAATTTTGTGGTTCGCGTCCATGTGAGAGGTGTAGAGTTAACAGCATGATCATTGTAAACATAAGTCATCATGAGGAATAATTCTCTAGGGGCTGCCTTCGGAGTTAATTGTCCTTCACAATAATTCACGTACAAAGTACGATGAAGAAATTTTCAATTAGACCCTAATTTTGTAAACAGTTTTTTCATGTTTAATGTTTTGCAGTGTTCAATTCTTATACAAGATAAATCATCAACTGAATGGTATGCACACAAAATTGAAATTTTCGTATATAATTCTAGAAAGGCTTATACGTATTTATATAAATACTTTTTATATGTTGATATACTGTCTTTAATGCCTCAATCATCTATTAAGCTGTTATCAATTGTTTATAACACCGATGTATCATAAACGCTTGAGCTCAAGTTTTACTTCAACTCAACAAGTATTTGAGCAAAGATAAAAGAACATAACTACTACAATTATCTGTGACAATTTCTTTGTAACAAATTATACCAATTCGAGTGAACGAAACTTCAGTTTGACTCGGTCATTGAAATGGAAACTGAAATCAAATCGAATATGGGTTCGAATCCTACATATCAGACATGAGTTTTTGTAAAGATAACTCATCTATCATCTGCTCATTCTTACCCCCAAATAACCCGGTTGTCGATGGGGTCGTTCAGGAAACAATAATCATTACCATCGAGTGAACGAAGAAGGTAATCTTCCTATAGGCCTACATCTCTCAGAGGAATTTCCTATATACCTTCAGAGCACACGTTCAGGTATTGTGTTCACCTACTTCGCCAGGTCCGATTTGTTTACATGGTGGGCTTGCTTGTCTATATAACACAAATAGACGCCCACCCAGTTTAAGCAAACTTCTAACGAAAAACCTTTAAAAAAAGCAGAGTAAATACCACGCATCTGGTACTATTGACTTGTGAGTAGAGAAAGAAGTTAATGGACATGACAATGGTTTTGAAAGATGCATTCCAGGTATATTGTGGTGTTTTAACCTTGCAATGCTTCAATGACTGAATAATTATTAGACAATGGTGAGAGATATTAATATTTTTACTGCTACTAATTATGAAAAAAATGTTTTTTCCCATTTAATAAAAGTACCTAAAGGTGTCTTTATCAAAGGTCAAAGTTGGTGTAAATGGGCATTAAAATAAAAAAGCTAAAAGGCTTAAAAAATATAAAATAAAAAATATAAATAATAAAATATGTTATAAAATGCTTTTGGAATGTATATCATTATATTCGTTAAAATTGAATAACGGCGTTCATTGATGCATTTGAAATTGATTTAAATGTGTATAGATGAATGTAAATTATTTAAATGAGAAAAATCCTGAAAAATATCAAGCTTTTTCCCCAAGAACGTAATATGCTGATAGTTTGTAATAATTAAGTTATAATTTCATTTTGCTTTTGTTTTCTGTGTGGTCGGATTCTGATGACAGGGTTTTGTCCTCATGTTGCTGAGTAAAATGAATGAAATGGACAATCTAATTTCACTTGAAGTGCAGCCAACAACGCAAGTTCGACCTAGACGTTTCAACTTAATCTGCGATCAGCTGTTCGTATGATTCTTTGCTACGAAGTGGGGTGATCATAAACATCTTAGCCTCCGAGAAAATACAGTGGCTTATCTTCTGTCATACCCTTCAATTTTTAAATGCTAAAAATTTTAGAAATTTGGCGCTCAATTGACGTAGATAAAATACTCTTTTTTCAATGTGCTATGGATACAAACAAATCTTCATATTTTAGAAAATCCTAATAGAGATATCTGAGAAGAGTCGAACCTCACTGCGCTAGATAATGTATTTATAATCAATCGCTTTCTTGTTAGAAAATCCACATAAAGATATTGGAAGAAATATGTTAAAGACCATATAACATATTTGCATTTCTCGAACGGTGGCTAATTAAGTGTCCCGAGAAGAATAATAAGAAACCATGAACAAAACTTCTCAAAAATATCCATATCAAAAAGTGATTCTGATCAAAGTAATATTAGGGTTGTTCAGTTTGGTTTGAGGTTAGTTTTAGAATATTTTATATAAATTATGGTTATGTTGCTAATCGATTGGCTTGGGTTAATTTGGTTTTCCTTAGGTTATATAGAGAATTCTTAGGTTAATAGAGGCAACGTAATCATACAGAATATTGAACTTTTCTTAAAATTATTCACCAACCAGATTTAACATCATTGACCGTTATGTGTGAAACAGTAGAATTGAACAAATTCGTATGAAATCTCATCTTGAATTTCTTCCGTATTTCAACCATTTATCATGAATGATTCCATTGAAGTAATTAATCTTGTGGTAAAACATGAATAACGCTCAGACGATTCTTATTGTCTCCCAACATAGAACTGACTGGCAACGTTTGCATTCAGTCGCAGCCTTAATTGACTGACTCACAAATTGAGGATATTAAAATATATCAAACGATCCACATAATGGAGAAACTACAGTCTATCTGATCTAACTAGACTTTATATTATGGATGTATCATCATATCATTGACGAAAATACGAAAGAAGAAAGTATATCTTGGGTCTATAGTCATTATATAATTTATTTCGTTTTGAAAAGATATTTTAGAAGACATACAAAAATCCTACATTGAATGTTGAGAACAATAATTGAAGTGTCCTTCATTAAGAGAGGTCTTAATGAATGACGTCAATAATGAGCTCGAATAACACGCGTTCTATGTCAGAAAAAACTAATTGAAATTTAAGATTAACCTATATTTTATTTACAACACAAAAATGTCAAGTGTGCTTTCCAAGTTATTGATGGTCTAACTGCAATAATGGATTTTATATTCAATCAATATATTTTCAAAATTAATACTATTTTTATGTATTATTTACATGTATTCACTTGATGGTAATATAATAATTATCATTAGGAACGGTATGAATTCCAGACTTTTTTTTTATTAACATCGAAAACTTGACAGAAAGCCATATTGTTTCCCCATAAAGGCAAGGGATGAAAGTTTATACGATTGTTTAAAACGGAACACCAAAATGGCGATCTTAGCACCCCAAATAAATAGTTATAAATTTTCAATTCTATTATATGGTGAATAAAATAAATCAATTAATAAAACGTTTCTATAAATAATAGCAATCATACTAGGAGGACAAATTATTTTAATAGCGCTTTTCTTTGACCTAGACCCCCTGCAACAGTGTAAAGTCTGAAGATCCCAACGACCTTTGGTTACTATAGGCCTATAACTTCTTGTCTCTGTTTTGATTAATTACGGCTACACGTGACGTAGTTTAATCAAATATTCATTTGTTTGAGTTTTCTTGTTATTGGTCGAGTTTACTAAACACAGGTTAATTAAATTTCAAGTGTTGTTATAAACTCGTAGGACAAGAAGTTATAACTTACTGGATTCTAATTAAGTTCCGTTGGGAGAGACTTTCATCCAAGACACGACGCAATTTCAAGCTCATATAATGGACGTAGTATTTTTATGGTTTAGATTCCATTCTACACGAGTAAAATTGAAATTGTAGAAAAAAAATCAAACATGTTAATATACACACACAATCAAACAGCTCAAAAGATTGTATACATTTTTCCTTTTTTCTTTCCAAAAGCAAAAGCTTTTAGATTTTTTTGGAGCATGAATTTATAGTTGCAGGTAGGCCTACAGCTAGAACATTTATTTGATTATTTCGTAAAAAGTAAATTATATTTTAATCAATAAGCGGATTGTGATATCATTTTTAACAGCGTCGTACTTGAGTAGGAATCATTGGTTCCCAATTGAGGTTAAGAATAACAAGGTGAACAGTGGAATGTGGATTAAGGGTGGACGAGGCACCACAAGGGCGATCTCCACTTCATAATAATATATATATATAAATAAATATATATATATATATATTTATATATATATTTATATATAGGCTCTATATATTTTATTCGTAGATATTGGATATTCTATAGAGATTCTTTATGGATAGGTAACAGATATTTCAAAATGAATATATTCAAAATATTTGAGTATCGGTACGCCAACTATTTTCATTTTAAATTTCATAACAAATAGAATACAAGTACGGTATACATTATTTGAAATTTATGTTTTACACGTATATTAGGCTATGCTCAATGCATTCGTCCCAATATATCGTCTGTAGGCCTATACACTGTAATATACCGAATAAATGAAAATTACCTGAAATGGGCATCTTTGCGTACACCAGTCTTGAAAGTTAGCATCGAATTGTATTTGTTGACTAGATGTTGTCGCTACTGCTGTCACCGGCTTTAGCAATAAGACGATGAAATTCACCCCTAATAATAGAATACCAAACAACAATTGTACCTTGGGGTAGGCCATGATCATCACACGATCTTTCACTCAACAATGCATAGTAAACACTCGATTGTCATCCACTTGTTGCACGAACACATTCATGGTTGTGCATAGCACGGATGCCACTCCCGTCAATTAAACTGTTGAATCGAAATATTGTACATTGAAGCTACTATATAAATATTATATACTATTTTATGTAGTACATTACGAATATAATTATAATTAAATACTTTATTCACTTTCTTCCTTTAAACTTGTCAAAGTTTCTCGTATTCGTTAATTCGATTTTTCGAAATGTCGTAAAATAAATTATATAATTTAAAATGTATTGCTTGTCGATATTTTGGAAATTTTAAAAAATATATTATTGTAGGAATATTTTTAAAATCAATACTTTCATTATTTTCACCTTCAGAAGTTTGTAAACATAAATTGTTTCTGTATTGACAATTAATATTACAATTTAATTGAAGTTCGAGCACACGGTTAATTGTACGAAAATAAAGTATAAATCGCAAAAAATATTTGAATTTTCAAAATAAATAATATTCGTATTAGTTATTGTGCATATTTTCTCTCGTTGCGACTAGTACGAATTAGTTGACATGCTATGGAGTTGGTCTCGATTCGAGACACCCGCATGGTTCTCACTCGCCACTCAACTGACAACTGACAGACAACGCTTTGCTTGTGTGTGTGTGGTGGTGTGTAGTGGTGGTAGTGGTACCACTGAGCCATGATGGTCCTGGCTAGTACTCGAACACTAATAACTGATGAGGATAGGGTGCTGGGCTAGAGTAACACAATAGGTCAAGTACCTCTCTGTACAGCACTTTACGGTACGTATAAAATTAGGCACTTTTGTAATTTTGTCTTTAGTTATATCAGGATCTAAGATTCCTTTTCAACAACACGAATAATTTAATTTTCCATAATCCCTTGAACTAACAGTTACACTATTTACAGTTTTTAAATTATAATTGAGATGGTAAGATCATTGGGTAACTTATAACCAATGGTACATTAACTACGGTGGTGCCTCATCCGAACTATTCTACTTTGTCAAGTCTGATGGGAGAATTGAAACTGTATCATGTTTTCGATGTTGAAAATTGGAAAAAAAATCTTCTCACTTTCATGGATGTAATTCTATCTTGTTTCTCTCAAAAGTAGTCAAACAAGTCTGGTAAAAACTATTTACAGCCCCAAGTTAGATGATACTCTGTTTTACCGCAAAAAATGTTGATTAGCCAAGCTGTTTCTCGAGGCTCTGTCGCATGTATCGAATAAGCCAAATTATCTTTAAAAATGAATTCTCAAAATGTTTTATATTCAAGCAATTTTCAGAATACTGTCTTGAACATCTTAATTGGTAACAAATCAGCAAATATATATATATATATATATATATATATATATATATATATATATATATATATATATATATATATTTAAATGTGTGAAAATGGTGTAACTTTTTTTTTATAATGAACAAGTGAAAAGTGTCATTTTCCCCCATGTCTATGTTGATAGCTTTCAAACGAAATCATGAACTATGCACTTTTGAAGTAATAACGTAATCAGATTCAATATTGGAACTAAAAATCCGAAAAATGATGAAATCATTTCGTGTAAAATTATGTATATAATCTCAATTCAAATGAGAAGAGCGTGAGTTTTATCATGAATATATATAGATAGATAGGACATTCTGTTGAAATTTGAATTTCGTATCTCGGAAATTAAATCCGCACACTATTTTCTCTTCTTATATTGTTGTGTATAAGTAAGTTCCTATTATATAAACGAGATAAAACAATATTTTACTAGTTATGATTGAGTCTCTTTGAAGACCAATGGTGATCAAACATCAAAACCAAAAAAAAAAAGTATTTTCGTGTTTTGTTTGAGAGTCAGGCCAGATACGCACTTTGTTCAACTAATTAGTCATTTGATTGCATTATAATAACTTTCATCCAATCCGAAGTTATTGATTTAAAAACTAAACGCCATTTTTATGGATCACATTAAAAGTATTTTTTAGTTTGTTGTTATTCTTTAATATTTTTCTTGACCTTTGGTCATTGACTTGTTTGTTATTAATCTTGTGTCTAAGATAGAATGTACGACCATGGAGTTGTATTGTACATACAACTCCATGGTACGACACTGATTTCACAAGCTATATAAGTGTAATTATACTCTTTTTCCAAACGAGGAAGCAAGTCACACAAGTGGCAATGAAATGTGGAGATAATACGCGATGATACCAGCAGATTTTATCATAATATAAAGAAGGTGTACACCCAGTAATGTCTTTGGTATACCCACTCGCTTCTTCCAAGTGAAGTATTTTCGGGGTCAGAATTTGCGTCCACGGTCCCATTTGCCTGTAGCGCAATCCCTTTTATATCGAACTATATAAAACATCAATGGTCAACAATGCTATACACCGTTCAGTAGAATTAAGTAATTGCACTATGCACTTTGGCATTTGTTTTTCACGAAAATTATAGATTTGTTATTTCAACAATGTCACCGGTACCTCCGTAAGCCACTCTTATCTACATCTAGTTCACAAGGTAATCCGCTATTAGTATCTAACCTCCTTGGCTAAATCGCGACAGACAAATGGGATCGTTGGCTCTGATTTGACCGCTCGGTACACCTTCTTTATATTATGATAAAGTCTGTTGGTACCACTACAACGTGGATAATAATATATCACTATTTTAATGATAATAATGGCTGTAAATATAATACAGGAAGAGTGAGATTTAGTAAAAAAAGACAGTAGTAAAATAGAGAACGAAGAGAAGAGTTGGAAGTTCTAAGAAAAGTTGACAGAACTAGAAGAATAGAAGTAGTTGAGAAGAGGATAAGATAGATGTTGGTAGGAAGATAGAGAGTAAAGAACTAGATCTATGAGGATAATAGAAAAGTACTTCTGAAGATGGAGAGCCAAAGAGGACGAAGAAATAACAAGACATGGAATTGCCAGATTATTGGTTATCTAAACAAAAAGGATTAAAATTGATAAAATCAATGTTTTTGTAATACTCACAAATATAATAAAAATACAAGTTCGGATAGTGTCTCATAAAAATCAAAGGTGGAAATCATGATGAAAATTGCAAAATTTTCAACTGAAATGAGATACATATCGTATTTATACTAAGTTAATCGAATAAAAAATTGTTTGGATTCACGATTTACACTGAATGCATTGAATAAATATCATTTTATTTATAATACGATGTATATATAACATATCAAATTGTTTCCGCTTTCCTAGTGCATAAGATACGGTAATTATAATTTTTCCCTCTTGTAGGCCTATCAGAAATATAAATGTTAATTTGTGATCTTGAGCCCAAACATGTAAGTGTATGGTTCTATAAATGACTGCACTTGCACTTCTTGTATACGTTATGAAATCAGCATAGCGTATAATTGTGACAAGACTACCTTCATGGTTTGTGATTTTACTGGTCATTTTCTAACGTCTCTAAACCGGGGAAAAAGTGAATGGAGAGTGAAGGGGAAAAACTCCCGCCGAAGTCAATGAAAACAATTCTTGAAAACACACCACGCCCCTTATTCTGGAGAATGAGTAAATGTCGTCAACTGTGTTATTCTTTAACAAACAACCATAGTCGTTGGTAAAAACGTCGTAGAATATATAAAAACAGATTGAAGTATGTTTGACGATATCTCTGATCTGTATGGCTGGGCTATATACAAATTGCTTTGAAATTGATACGGAGTGAAATGGATATTGTAAAGTTACAACCGTATCAACACTTGAGAGTACCGGTATGTGTTTAAGGGTTGCATCAGGACCCATTTTCATGAAACTCCCATTTTATTATTATGAGTTCTACTACCTGCAGGCCTATTATATGGTACTTGGAAAAAAATATAAAAAATAAAAATTGAATAAATATTATTGATACAATCATGTTTAGTGTGGATAGTTATTTCCAATTCTAGCGTATATACACAGATTTGAATTTTGAATTAAATTTTCGGTAATGTGTATAATATATTTTTCTTACATGTATTTCTTCGTATTTTTACCATTTTATTTCCTCCATGGTTTGCATAATTATTCCACCAAGAATTAGATATTTGATGATAGAAACACGATGCTTAGAAAATCCTGTGCCATACGCGGGACTCGAACCCACGCCTGACATGACTTAAGTTTCCTAGGCAATGCCTTGGATTACTGAGTCAACGGGCTGCAACTTTCGATTTTTTCTCCATATTGGTATTTTACCTTATATTATAGGCCCAATTATTTTATTACTATAACCATTATGTGTGAAATGAGACGAGAGCGAATTAGAATTGATGTAAAATAACAGTATTTTTACTGTAGGCCTAGTGTCAGAAATTATCATCCATGAAAAATAATGTGGTTCCAAACTACATAACAGTGTATAGGAAACGAATAATACTCAGCTCTACAATAGATACATATTATCTTCTGTTCAGGTTTATAAAAATCGACTATATATCCTTCAACATTCTATTATTTTTATAAATAAAACAATTTGGCTTCTGCTCCCAAGTTTTCGTCTCGACGTCTGCAGAGTTTTGTTGATGCGGTCTGAACTCTCAACTCTGGTGTAAACTTATTTCTACCCTCTCACCCTCTCTCTCTCGCTCACCATGTCACCCTCTACGTGTGTATATTTCATCTCATATTGTTTAGATACATTTAGTTTCATCAAGTGCAGTTTTTCACACGGACAAGACAAAGTGTTATTATTTCCAAGTTTTGGTAACGGCAGAAACTTGAGTGTGACATAACATAATGCACGCTAATTTAATCACGTGACTTATCGTGAGAAAAATAACATTTCAAATTGTTTTTTGGGGAAATGAATTATTTGAAAAACGGTTCATGTATTTATTATTTGAAAAAATAATAAATCATCACAAACAAATGTGAAATATTTCATGTTTAAACTCTTTCATCTAGGGGTAAAAAGAGCTTACTGTGATGCTTCTGTATATAAAATAATAGATGGATGAATATAATAGTTATATGCTATCACAATAATATTAATGATAGCCGTCAGAGAATTCATTTACCTCATCTTAATAGTAATTATTGTCGATTAGTTTTATTTGAGAAAACTCAGCAATTTTAGCTGTTTATTGGTTTTCTCTAACTTTTGGAATTTATACAAAATAATAGATGGAATTGCAATCGTAAAAAGAACGTATAAGAAAGTAATGCCTGGAAACACCCGAGATACTTCCCGAATTAAAATTGGGAATATAAAATAATAAAATAAAATAAGTGATTATTCCAAGTTTTTTGTGTCTGTTATCACTATGACATTCAATTTGTTACTCATGCAATGATCGTGTTTTTCTATGAAAATTGAGTAAATATATCGGTATTCGGTAAGCCAATTTAAAAATATGATACTGGGTATTGACAGAAGATAAGCCACTGTATTTTTCTCGGAGGCTAAGATGTTTATGATCACCCCACTTCATAGCAAAGAATCATACGAACAGCTGATCGCAGATTAAGTTGAAACGTCTAGGTCGAACTTGCGTTGTTGGCTGCACTTCAAGTGAAATTAGATTGTCCATTTCATTAATTTCACTCAGCAACATGAGGACAAAACCCCGTCATCAGAATCCGACCACACAGAACACAAGCAATAATTATAAATCAATTATACGAACTACGGTATCTGCATATACGATCTTCCGTATCATTAAAGCATTGATATAGCCAGCCATACAGATCGAGATATCGTCAAACATACTTCAATCTGTTTTTATATTCTACGACGTTTTTACCAACGACTATGGTTGTTTGTTAAAGAATAACACAGTTGACGACATTTACTCACTCTCCAGAATAAGGGGCGTGGTGTGTTTTCAAGAATTGTTTTCATTGACTTCGGCGGGAGTTTTTCCCCTTCACTCTCCATTCACTTTTTCCCCGGTTTAGAGACGTTAGAAAATGACCAGTAAAATCACAAACCATGAAGGTAGTCTTGTCACAATTATACGCTATGCTGATTTCATAACGTATACAAGAAGTGCAAGTGCAGTCATTTATAGAACCATACACTTACATGTTTGGGCTCAAGATCACAAATTAACATTTATATTTCTGATAGGCCTACAAGAGGGAAAAATTATAATTACCGTATCTTATGCACTAGGAAAGCGGAAACAATTTGATGTGTTATATACATCGTATTATAAATAAAATGATATTTATTCAATGCACTCAGTGTAAATCGTGAATCCAAACAATTTTTTATTCAATTAACTGAGTATAAATACGATATGTACCTCATTTCAGTTAAATTTTTTTGCAATTTTCATCATGATTTCCACCTTTGATTTTTATGATACACTATTCGAACTTGTATTTTTATTATATTTGTGAGTATTACAAAAACATTGATTTTATTAATTTTAATCCTTTTTGATTAGTTTAGATAACCAATAATCTGGCAATTCCATGTCTCGTTATTTCTTCGTCCTCTTTGGCTCTTCATCTTCAGAAGTACTTTTCTATTATACTCATAAATCTAGTTTTTTACTCTCTATCTTCCTACCAACATCTATCTTATCCTCTTCTCAACTACTTCTATTCTTCTAGTTCTGCCAACTTTTCTTTGAACTTCCAACTCTTCTCTTCGTTCTCTATTTTACTACTGTCTTTTTTTACTAAATCTCACTCTTCCTGTATTATATTTACAGCCATTATTATCATTAAAATAGTGATATATTATTATACACGATGTAGTGGTACCAACAGACTTTATCATAATATAAAGAAGGTGTACCGAGCGGTCAAATCAGAGCCAACGGTCCCATTTGTCTGTCGCGATTTAGCCAAGGAGGTTAGATTACTAATAGCGGATTCCCTTGTGAACTAGATGTAGATAAGAGTGGCTTACGGAGGTACCGGTGACATTGTTGAAATTACAAATCTATAATTTTCGTGAAAAACAAATGCCAAAGTGCATAGTACACTTACTTAATTCTACTGAACGGTGGATAGCATTGTTGACCATTGTTGTTTTATATAGTTCGATATAAAAGGGATTGCGCTACAGGCAAATGAGACCGTGGACGCAAATTCTGACCCCGAAAATACTTCACTTGGAAGAAGCGAGTGGGTATACCAAAGACATTACTGGGTGTACACCTTCTTTATATTATGATAAAATCTGCTGGTATCATCGCGTATTATCTCCACATTTCATTGCCACTTGTGTGACTTGCTTCCTCGTTTGGAAAAAGAGTAAAATTTACACTTAATGCTTGTGAAATCAGTGTCGTCCCATGGAGTTGTATGTACAATACAACTCCATGTCGTCCCTTATATCTTAGACACAAATTAATAAAAAACAAGTCAATGACCAAAGGTCAAGAAAAAAAATTAAAGAAAAACAACAACAAACTAAAAATACTTTTAATGTGATCCATAAAAATGGGTTTAGTTTTTAAATCAATAACTTCGGATTGGATAAAAGTTATTATAATGCAATCAAATGACTAATTAGTTGAACAAGTACGTATCTGGCCTGACTCTCAAAAAAAACACGAAAATACTTTTTTTTTTGGTTTTGTGTTTGATCACCTTGGTCTTCAAAAAGACTCAATCATAACTATAAATATTGTTTTATCTCGTTTATATAATAGGAACTTACTTATACACAACAATATAAGAAGAGAAAATAGTGTGCGGATTTAATTTCCGAAATACGAAATTCAAATTTCAACAGAATGTCCTATCTATATATATCATGATAAAACTCACGCTCTTCTCATTTGAATTGAGATTATATACCGTACATAATTTTACACGAAATAATTTCATCATTTTTCGGATTTTTAGTTCTAATATTAAATCTGATTACGTTATTACTTCAAAAGTGCATAGTTCATGATTTCGTTTGAAAGCTATCAACATAGACATGGGAGAAAATGTCACTTTTCACTTGTTCATTATAAAAAAAAGTTACTCCATTTTAGCACATTTAAATATATATATATATATATATATATATATATTTGCTGATTTGTTACAAACTAAGATGTTCAAGACAGTATTCTGAAAATTGCTTGAATATAAAACATTTTGAGAATTCATTTTTAAAGATAATTTGGCTTATTCGATACATGCTACAGAGCCTCGAGAAACAGCTTGGCTAATCAACATTTTTTGCGGTAAAACAGAGTATCATCTAACTTGGGGTGTAATAGTTTTTACCAGACTTTTTTGACTACTTTGAGAAAACAAGATAGAATTACATCCATGAAAGTGAGAAGATTTTTTTTCCAATTTTTAACATCGAAAACATGTACAGTTTCAAATTTTCCCATCAGACTTGACAAAGTAGAATAGTTCGGATGGGGCACCACCGTAGTTAATGTACCATTGGTTATAATTACCCAATGATCTACCATATCATTAAATTTAAAAAACTGTAAATAGTGTAACTGTTTTGTTCAAAGGGGTTTGGAAAATTAAATTATTCGTTTTTGTTGAAAGGAATTTAGATCCTGATAAATGACAAAATTTTAAAATGACTTTTTTGAAACGTAATGATAATCTGAAAAATTTTAAAAAAACCCCCAAAAAACAGTTAATTCGTTTTAGAAAGGGGATTTTTATTTATAATTTTTATACTTATGTATACCTAATTTTATAAACCATTTTAAAAAATATTCTTGAAAACTTGACCCTTTGGGCAATATTTTTCAAAAACCTGTTGAACAAAAGTTTCGTTCATTCAATGAGTCAACTGAAGTTTCGTTACACTCGAATGGTATAATTGTACAAAGAAATTGTCACAGATAATGTAGTAGTTATGTTCTTTATCTTTGCTCAAATATCGTTGAGTTGAAGTAAAAATTGAGCTCAGCGTTTATGATACATCGGTGTTATAAACAATTGATACAGCTTATAGAATGATTGAGGCATTAAAGACCAGTATATCAACATATACAAAAGTATTTATATAAATACGTATAAGCCTTTCTAGAGTTATATACGAAAATTTCAATTTTTTGTGCATACCATTTGGTTGATGGTTTTCTTGTATAGGAATTGACCACTGCAAAACATTAAACATGAAAAAAACTGATTACAAATTAGGGTCTATATGAAAATTTCTTCATCGTACTTTGTACGTGAATTATTGTGAAGGACAATTAACTCGAAGGCAGCCCCTAGAGAATTATTCTTCATGATGTCTTATGTCATTGAGTTTGTAGTTGTTTACAATGATCATGCTGTTGACTCTACACCTCTCCCATGGACGCGAACAACAAAATTAAACTGAGAAACCAACTTTTTGTTTTGTTAGGTATACACAGTTCTATTATTTTTCTCAAACCAAAAAATCCATATAGTTATTAAACCCATTGATGAATCTTTTTTCGAATTATAAAAGAGATAAATACTACAAATATAATCAGAAGAGGAAACTTTTCTTATAGAATATTGAATCTCGTTTAGTATATTGCAGGAAACTTATGTTGAAGAGGCGTAACCCTCCTAGACTAAACCCTACTCGGGTACAAATATAAAGTCGAAAGTTAAAAGACGATCGTTTTGAATTTATATTTTACATAACTTCAAACCTCATATCTTTCACTTGGACTGACAATATGGAGAACAAAAAATATTTCAAAACAAATTCATGTAGGAAAGTTTATTTTAAATATAAATAATAAACAAAATGATATTTTATTATCTACTTAAGTCAGTTACACACATTCATGACACATGACATATATTGACACATATTATACATGATGACATTATTTTGACATTACGTCTAATGATGAATCTGAAAACTTTTAATAAAACCCCAAAAACACAGTGTAATTCGTTATAGAAGCGGCCTATTATATAACTATGTATTTATGAACTTATATTATACTTATGTATACCTAATTTTGAACCCATTTTATAAAATATATTCTTGAAAACTTGAACCGTAGGACGAATATTTTGCACAAACCTACTGCATGGCTAATAAAGTCCTGTTTACATCAGCATCCAAGTACGAGACGATTTCTTTTAACAATGTCCTATGTTCTCCATTCATATCGAAGCTTGCAATCGAAGAAATAAATTCGTCTTCATCCGAACTCTGCGCTACTGTGTGATTTTTTACCACCAAAATATCTGAATTTGTTTTGTTGTTTGATGTTTCAGAAGTTGGAGGTGTATCATGAATAACTGATGTAATATTTACAGCGTTCTTGCCAGGATCAACTTCAGTTTTGTTTTCATAAGACGAACTGCCATGAGGAATATTATCACCGTTCGCTTTTAATAAAGATTTCCCGAATGTTTCTAAGATACTTCCAATATCAATATTTTCCTCAGTATTTGATGTATCTTTCCAACTGATAACTGGCAATTGCGGTTCGTAAGTTACTCCGGTAGTTTTGTACTTGGGCATATTGATTTCTCCGATCTGACTTGGCTGAGAAACTTGCCCGAAAATTCCTTTAGAGGAACCAAACTCGTTTTTAATGTCCTCTCCAAAACTAATATAAGGTATCATCGGAGAATCATAACTTCCTCCTATCGAAGGAATCTCGTATGATTCTCCTTTACTGTAAAATCCCGGTGTTGCGTCGATAGCTCCTCCGTGACTTACATCCTCTTTGAAGACGTCTCCTTTGTTATATCCTCCTTGGTTCCACGTGAGTTTTCCTCCATGTTGGTCCATGCCTTGGATCTCTCCGTTGGGCCAGGCTTGATTTGTTCCTTGGATTACTCCATGATGTAATCCTTTTCCCCCATTTCCATTCAAACTTACCCCGTTATTTCCTTCTACTTCTCCAGGACTTAATCCCTGCTGGATCCCGAATTCTCCTCCATTTCCATTAAGACTCACTCCTCCGTAAATATCTTCAAAACCGTATCCTCCTCCAGTTCCTTTAAAATGTTCCCCATAAACCCCTGCACCTTGATTTTTTCCGTTCCATTGAATTCCATTGTTGTTCCATCCGTATTTCATTCCTTGATTACCTTCAAACTTCCAGCCATTTCCCCAGGAATCACCTCTTGTTTTTCCTGCTTCCATCCATCTGTAGTTCCATGGTTTACTTCCATAGTTCTTAAAATAATTGGTAGATAAAGTAGGTAGAGGTTTCATGTACAATGTATATCCCTTATTGTTGTATTGTCCACGACAAGCACCTCCATCTCCACATTCTTTGAACTGAGGTTGACTTCCTCCAGGTCTGTATACTTGTTTTCCATGGCTAGCTGCACTTGCATAACCTCCTTTTCCATAAATGCCGCCTTGACTGTAAGTTCCTTCATTCTCGTAATCTCCTTTGCCTTTTTGATTGAAGTCGCTTCCCTTGCTATTATCTCCGTGATTATATTCCCAATATTGACTGCCAGATGTGCCATCTTTATCTTTCCACTGCACCTGTTGAACAATCAAGTTTAATATTTTTTAATAATCCATCTGAGAAAATCATTATTGTGAAAATCTTCGATATTTTCATAATGGATCAATTCGTGATCATCTTTCATCTCATCACGTTTCTTCTCATCAAATAACAACCGACAATTAGGTATTATATAGGGCCTAGCAATTGTCAGAAGTATAACTAGACTTTATTTGTACAAAATTTGCAACTATATTAGGGCAATCAATGTACCGTACATGTTATAAGTAACAATAATAGGTAAATAAATGAAGGGCTTTAGTATCGCTTCATAATGTCATAACCTGATCTTTCAACAATTGAGTCCGTTGTAATGATTTAACCTTTTCCATATAGATTTACATAATTATATGTTTTCAACATGGGCAATTGAACATGGTACATATAGTGGAGGTGCCGTTCAATTGTTCTCTTATGTGTCTTACACATAAGAACAATGGAACAGTTGTCATTGATCATAATAACAAATACCAATGTGTATTATTCAATTTGTATACATCGAATGACCAAAGTCAGAATGACCGTTACTACAGTCAACATTTGAATAATTATTTAAACCCTCATCCATGTGTTCCTACAGTTCTGCTCGTTCTAGTTGTAAAGGGTAGAGGCGACTAATTGTCTTGAATCATTTACATTGCCTCGATAAACACGAGGCTTGAGCTATATTATGACATGCACATTAACCTCTCGAGATCAAGGCTCGAACGACCGTCTGAAATCCCTCACCATCATTGACACTTGATAGTTTCGAACTTTTATCTTATGTCGAGAGTGACTATAATCATAATTACAGCTTGTTAACACCCCTATAGCATACTATGAGCATACTATGCATCGAGTTTCTCGGTGACTCCCCCTTTATTTCTACGGCATCATTAATCATTAGAACAATCATCTCCTACGAGCTATTTTGTAATATTCATTGTGGTTATCAATCTGGGGGTGACAGATTATAGTATGTCATAATTTATAACCAGGAAAATTATATACGGTTTTTATTAGAAGTTGATACGTGTGCAAACAATTAGATTTGTAAGAGGACCAAATTTCGTTCTTACATCGTTTTTTTTTAATTAATTGTGTTTTGGAAATATTTCAAATATAACTTGAATTTGTAATATTTTATCATTTTAGAGACCCATATAAGAGATTGATCAACGGATTTTAAATTGAGAGTAAACTGATAGTAAATTGATATTGATAGTTAAATTGATAGTATCGTACAGAATAAAAAATGTTGTATTGCCTCATTTCAGATTACTGAGGCAGAAGACCCATCAAAGTTCAATACTAATATATATTTCATATTATGAAGTCAGACCAATAACAAATAAAGGAAGGAAGAAAGTAAGAATAATTCGTGAAATGAAACAATTTAAATAAATATTTTAAAAAACTACACATCTTCAATTTCAACAAATTATACGTCATCTACAAATCTTCTCGGCAAAAATAGTTCTCTCTTCACCCCTGAACTTATGTCTTTTATTGTAAGCTTTTGAATAAATAACATTTCAATCAATTGTCTTCTTTGGATGGTAACACCGTCCTTTTGTTGCCCCGTCTGAATGATACCATTTTACCCTAGAAGCCTTAATTAATAATTATTCGTGAACATAGACTTTGTGTCACATTTCGTCGTGAATACAAATTTTCGATGTTAAAACAAAATTAATAATGACCATGTCCAAGGATAATAGTATGTTAAAAAGCATAGTTAATTCACCCCAGTCTCATCCTACCTATAATAACATAGCGGTTACTTTAGTGAACTCCTCTGTGCCTACAGCAAATGTCCTATTTTATAGACCACCGTTTATTAAATGAAACTCACTGTGCACTACTATAGATAACAGGCTAACTGATACATTTAGGCGAATTAGAGAAGCGAGAGGGTAGGCTACAGTTGTTTCCCACACATAGTTAACTATTCTATTTTAAAATTAACATTATATAGTATGGACTCAGAGTAGACGGAAAGGGAAATAGCCATAGTTTTTTTTTCATTTGAGTGTCGAGTGGAATGATCGCATAGCATCCGATGGACATTGTCATACTCTGTCATCCAAGGGACAAAATGCTCTTATTCATATCAGCACGATATCCTTATCCCTTACAATAACATTGCATTTATGATCGATTTCCTGTCATTGACTGGTAGACTCTCTAGGCAACAATTAATATAATTTTGCGAATGTAGAAATGTTGGATCTATGATAGTCTGTAATCGAACAAAAAGATTGAAAAAGCAATTATTCTAATATAAAAAGCTACAGGTTTAGTTTATTTCTCATATCAACACCAACGACAATTACAACGATAAGTAATCACATAAATTGATATTAACTATTCAATTAATTAAGATGACGATTGAGATTGATTGAGACAAATAAAGATGATTATTTTCTAGAATAATTTGAAAACGATAACTTGAGAGAAATAAAATAAGTGACTAAAATAAAGTTGCTAAAAATCTGTAAGCATCAAAACTTTTTATGGTAATTTGTTGACTGTGCCTCACAGAGTTTATTACCTGTTGAGGGAGTAATTTGGAATATTTTCAACTAATTTCTTCACTGCTAGATATATTGCTATATTTGCTAGATATCAGTAGGCCCTACTGGTATTTTAAATTTATATGAAGAATATACCCGGTACTATGACCAATCAATGAGAATTTAATACAGATATAACCCTATATAAGCCCAGAGTACAGGCTACAACTACAACAAAGATCTACCGATTGAGTAAAGAGAAATCATCGTAATTGGATGAGAGTACGGGAAGACTCCCATGTTGTTCAATTCTCTGTTTCGAGCGAATAAATATTGAGAACTTGATGATTGACATTTTGTAAATACTTGTTAAAATAACATGACAAAATAAAAACTGAAAATATTTTTATCCGACTCCTTTATAAGATTATATGTGGATGTAAGGACAGCAATGATGCACATGTTTCACAATAGGCTTATGAAAAATGAGTGTGACAGTTACAGAGAAATAAAATTCGCCCTTCTTTTACTTTCCCATACACATTTTACCTATAGTAGATAAAAGTGGTAGGCCTATGTGTCTTGCGATAGTACAGTACATGCGATATAATGTAACAATTACCTGAAACACTTTGTTTATTGTTGTTGTACCAGAAAAAATATCAGTCTCCTATATCATAATTTCCCCGATAATGCTACATAAATCAGCCGGTCAACCATCGACGTTATATCAGAAATAAAATACATAAATATTTGATCAAATATCTCACCTTAGTTTTAAAAGTACCATCTTTTGCCTCCTCAAACCGAGATATCATATGTTTGTCATTGCCCCATTTAAACCCAAAGTTGTACTTGTACTTAGACGGTACATTTATGAACTGAAAGTCGTTCTTTGGCTTATCGTTCTCGCTCATCATTTGGGGGTGGTTCTGATGGCGGCTCGGGGGGTGGCCTTGGGGGTGGCCGTTACCAGGAGAACTGCTTTGCTGAGGTGGCTCACACCAAACCAAACCTATGGCTACCAAACCAATCTGTAAAATAATAATGAAACTAGGGAAACGCTATAGTAACAGCATGTTTGACAGGATAACATATGTTATACTGGAAAAGTGAGAGCAAACCAACTAATCGCATAGACGAAAGATATACAACCTAGTTTATACTAGTATAGTAGGTACTACTGTAATATAGTATCTGTATTCTGTAGTAGTATATAGTAATGTAGTTAGTAGGCCTATATATATACTAGTATATACTATACTTACAGTATATCTTTCGTCTGTCTATACTAATACTGAAGTTGTGATTGGAGAACACATATTGGGGGACATTGTTGTCCACTTATTACAACAATGCTATAATTACAATGTTTTTTAATGACTATTAGTATTATAGCAATCACTAGAATTTGGCGTTGTTGGAAGTGAGTGGTAATAAATATACGGCGCACAATTGATCCCATAATTTCTTGAAAAAATTAAATTTTTGATTAATTTCTTTAAAATGGTCAACGAGATCACTGGACATCAAAACTTTGAAACCATTTGTTTAATTCTTGTATCACCTCGTTTTATATTATATTTTAATTATTATTATTTTAATTATTACATGTAATGTATCGAAATTTTTCGTGTTCTTACTGTCAGAAGTTCCATTTCCAGTAAAAAAAAAACTATGTACAGATGAATGTAGACCTAAACATACATGAAGTCTGGTGCTTGAAGACAAAGTCTGGGTTAAAAAAACTCACCGAATAGTAAATTAATCTTGAGATTTTCCATGAATTCCTCGTAAAGAACATGCTAAGACGTGCTGAGTTCATGTACTGATGTGAATTGTGAACCTCGTCTGCCGTGATAAAAGTGACAGTTTCCCCTTTTCTGCTCCAGTTTTAATGAAACTTGTAAAAACTGTCTTGTTACACTCATAAACCATTTAGATTTCAAGATTTCACTTTGTTTTGTAAAAGTTATTTATTTGACGTGTGAACGCATATGCGTGACAGTGTACTTATTATTCATGAATGATGTCGTGATAGAATCGGATAATTACTGTTATACTCATTCAGTCATTAATATTTCATGTGAGCTCAGTCAGAACACGTAAGTATTGTCACGAAATGTAAATTGTGTTTACATTTGAAATTTGTGATGACCGTTTTGGTGTATATGTTTGTATAGTGACATAAAAAAAATCTACCCCTAAATATTGGATAAAGTAACATTCTACGCGAGCGTGTTACTGACTGAGCATTTGTTGAGCGTAACCGTAAGGAACTAGTTGAACACAAAACCACTAGGTGGCGCGATTATGTAATGCGCAATGAAGTGACATTTAACACTTGCACACATTTCGAGTCAGTTTGCGAAAAGTGTTGTTGACGCGGGGTTGTCAAAAAACAGGAGGACATGTGCTACCTTTTCTCTAGTGTTTAGGTATATTTTCAATATCTGTAATTTTTTCAAGTGTTCAGTTCCCATATTCTCCAATGTTTGGTCACTATTTTCAGTATCTTGTTAATGCCACCGAGTTTTGCATCATTGTTTACATTGTGGATCTTCTAGCTCTAGTGAGTCCAATATTGATTTTTGTTTTTGTCCTGCATCTTACACCGCCGATATGCCTACTCGGCGCTTCCTTTTCATGCAGTGACAGCCAATTTCATTCCCCTATGCACAAAATATTGTTGATATTCAGTAGCTATACATTGGTTGTTTACGGTAATCTAGCTAAGAAACAATGAATGACTACCCTATCCAAAGCAAGCGTAGGCCTACTGGTAAGCAAGCTTGACACAATGAAAACGCAGTAGTTTTGCATCTAATTTATAATGTCCTTTTTTCTTACAGGTTTTGTCAAGAGTTCATACAAGTGAAATAGTAACAGTTTAAAATGTGAGCATTAGCTGCATTTAAAGCTTCAAGTTATATTTAATGAAGACGTAACATTACCAAACCTCACAAGAAGGTGATGTAAAAACTAAATGTTATTCTTGTACGCCTTGGCTGCTGCATTAGTCGAAGGCAGTGGCGACATCATCGATGGCTCCTTTTCCCCTAACTCTGCCGTCAATGTCATGGACAATTACACCACCAGCGTAACATCGTTGTCGAATCAAACTGCCAATATGGTTGTTGGTGGTAACGTAGATAAGATGCATGTCGTGCCCAACGATTGGCAAAACATTACGAATAATGTTTCATTCATGTCGTCAGTGTTTGGTGTTACGTCGTATTGTACTCAATGGGAACAATTTAATCATTGTTATTTCCAACTAGCAAACATTTTTTTCTTCCTATCGTATCTTGCCCCGAATGGAATGTACGGTATACTATACCTGCGGTGCACCCTTCTTATTGGCTGTGCTTTCTTCGCGCTCTGGGGTTGGACTGTCGAATGTTATTTGGATGCATTCATTTGGAATTCAATATTTGTATGCATCAATTTCATTCACGTGTGTGTGCTGCTATACTATCTGAGGCCTGTCAAGTTCACTAGAGAAGTCGAAGAGGTAAGACAATCAACATTTACTAATAAGATCAAATGAGGCATTCAATTTTTATCTGGCTCGGGCATCTACTGATCAGGAATCGTGAATCTAAAAACGTACCTATAGTAACCAAAATTAGGTACCGTAGCTGGCCCTCGGAAATTTCCCATACCAATACCATTCATATGAAAAACCAGTTTCAATTACCAACCGTCTAGTGAACCTAGATTATTGTAAGTATATCGAAAGTGTGAGAAATCAAAATTTGTTATCCACATATGGCGGCAAACTTAATTTCATCAATAGACAATATGTTGCGTATGTTGATATAATAGAAATAATTTAATTCCCATTTCCATGAGTTATCAATCATTGTATCATGGTATCAATCATCAATCATGGTAGGGTATTGCAATCACTTGCACAATCTATCCTGCCTCAAACAATGATACTGTTATCACAGATTGTACTTCAATGTTGAGGAAGAGTTGGATATTTGTTGTCAACTGAGTGTGAAACTTGTAAAGTTGTGAACCTGAACAGAAAGTGCTGATACGAATATGTCGGATGTATTATTCATAAGTGAATATAATTTTAATTATCATGAAATAATTAGGGTAAATTTGCAATACTTTTCCGTATTTTTAAACAGCTAGGCATAACCGAGTTGATAAAGCTGAATTGTTACTTGGCTAGATAAGATGGAAAGTACAGAAGGTAGAACCTGCTTTATCAACTCTGGGCATACCTAGGTTTTTACTTGTAACTTTGTTTATGGAATTGATAAGTATTTACATAATGACACCTTGACAGACATAATCAGTTGAAGCATAGAAAACAATGATAATTTATTGTGTTATGCATTACTTAACATAGCCTACTACATTATATTATTTGTTTTATTATTCATGTTAAATAGCTAAGCTAATAACCATTTGTCGTTTAGGCTAGTGAGGAAGGAATCAGCTAGGTTCATTTTCCTTCTTAACAAATTTTATGCTGGGGTGGGAGGGGGGGGGGATTAGAGAGTCTAGAGAGTATTAGAGTTCCGGTACCCCCACTATAAAGTTGTGTAAATGTATTTTTCTGATAAATTATTATTTTTTATCAATTTTATTATTTTGTACTTGAAACACATAAAATTGGTATGAAAACGTACAACTTCTCAAATTTAATGAGAGTATAAGGGAGGTCTCCTAGGTAGCCATAGGCTTACTTATAGTAATGCAAATTTTCATGAAGATTTTTTTCGTTGAAAATTTTCAATTTTTTCAAACACTATTTTTTGGGGGCATATAAGTTGTTGCAGATGAAACTATAGAGTATGAATTCACTCCTCTAGCATTGACTCAAGATATGTAGGCCTATATCTTTAGTCAATGCTCGTAGCAATACTAGAACGATTTACTAAACCACCACATTATAATAAAATTTGCAATGAAAGTAGAAGTGAGTATCAACCAACATAATAACTGAACAGTTTTAGTACATAAGATTTTGAACACTAGGCTACTAAATGTATAGACTTTTTGACAATCAACTGTAGGTGGGGCCAGTACTCCTTTGTACTGTCCTATTTGTGGTAATTTGAAAATATCCTATTTGGAAAGTAAATGAGGAAAGATGTTTCAAAGTTTCAAATGAATTGAATAAAACCCAACAATTTATTTGAAAAATCATTGTACGGTAGGCCCAAATGAATTCAGTGAAATCCTTTTGAAACAAAAACAGAAATTTGAAACAAAAAGTAACAAGAGAATGCCTTCGTACTAGGATATATACATTATTGCCCGACGAATAGTTACAAAATGAACATCAACAATGCAATATTTGTAATCAGTGTCATTGTTGAAAATTTATGCTCACGCTCTATTTTGTAACTTTTTATAAGTTCCACTTTTCAACAGTAACAATGTAGACGACCTACAGCTTTTTCTGTCTCCGTTTTATTTGATAAAATCGCTCCCTTCTACTATGAATTACCTCCCAATTTCCGCCTATACTAACTTTGAATTATTGTTCCTATGTGCCTGTGTGTCTGTATATGGCCCACAAAAAGTTTAATTTTCGGTTCGTGTTTACGCATGAACAAGCTATATCTGGTGCTATCCAAATGTGTGTAATGAATCAATATTCCACTACCGGTAATGAATTAGCTTACTGGTCTGGTAATAATTTAATTGAAAGTGCAAAGTAGTTTTATGAGTCAGAACAATCTTGCCATTTCATTATAGACTAGAGAGTATTCTCAGTCTATAATTTCATTCGAAGAGTATTTTTCATTCATTCGATTAGAAATAAGTGTTGCATATTTTCCTGTTTCTATAGGCCCATCTTATGATTATTGCATATATTGAATAATGATATAGGCCTAACTGAGCGTAATTGTAGTTCGTTTTCAATTATAAAATGTTGAAATTTTCCTGTTTGATGTACGTAGTATTTAATATTAATGTAGTATTTGTAATTAATATTTTGTTGGATATGTTATTGTCGTACTAAACATTAGTATGAGGTACATCTCCACATAGATGGATAAAACAATAATCAATTTGGCATGACTTGGCGTGGTAATACATTCTTGACTTGCATTTTTTAATTTCTGACTAAACATTGTAGACAATCACTCAATCAGTGGATCAGGGAATCGCATGTTTATTTGGTTTCAAACTTTGTACCACCAATGTTATTAAACTCGTAAGATATGACATTATAAGTTCCGGTAGTCAAGGAGGCCTATTTAATGCAATTACCATCTAGTTATTTTGCTAAAAAGCTTTAATTTAACCAACGCAAATATTACGTTTTGTTCTCAAAGTTACCCTAAAGTCCTCTGCAAACATGTGCTAGTTTACAAGTTTTCACGGTGTACAGTGCGGGGCGGGGTCGGGGTTGGTTAGTATAAGTTGTTTCAGTTGTTTTAACACTTTGCATTATTCACATTGCCTCTGGCACATAGGCACAGACCTCATTACTGTCTCGTGACATTTTCCCAACATAAGAAAATCCGGCCGTATTTAGTCACGAGTATTACGGAGAGGGTTGCATGAGGTGCAGGGGTAGCCACAGCTATGGGGAAATGTCACCTACAGGCGAAGCTTGACTTTAAATTGGGTCATATAGTAGTGTCTCCGTCAACGATGCTCGGAATTATTACACCCTAAGGTATAGTTTTAGATATTAAAAATCAAATGTCTACCGCAATGTTCGTCGTATACATCTAAGATAATTATTTTCCACTGAAACTATTGTCATGACATAACTTGACCATTTTAGTTGTAGCATCGTGTAAAATGGAAATAATCATATTATAATTAAATACAAATGATGGATGAAGATGTGTACGGACATTTAATGCGTTCATTGTATTGTTTGTATAAGTTACAGCTTATTATTTTCTTCCATAATCTACATTAAATCATTTTTCGAAATTACTATACTTTTATTCGTGAGAGATGAATACGCAAATCATCCGTACGCAGGTTTCTGCACTGTTTTTTGTTAGGAACCTTCATCTCTCGTGGATACAAGTAGAGAGTAGACTATAGTCAGTATAATCTTGTAGACCAAGTTCGTTCGTCGAAGCTCACACCCTTTATTGTCAGTTTATTTCAACATCGTTATTGACATTTTACATTTTATTGACAACGACAAAGTTGACGGCGTGCTTCCTCTGATGACAAAGTGCCTACTGGTATACGAGGCATATATATTGCAAACGACTTTCTATAATAGAATAAGATTATTTCCTCCCCGATGAAAATATTTCTTCCAAAGTGCAGCTGTACCAATCTAGAGCACCAGGATTTTCACGAGCTATACCCGAATGGTGTGTTAACTAGCTAGCAGATTGATGATTTTCCAGCGATTTTCTCGATGTGTACGTGAACTCACTTTGGAATGAGAGTTAAAGCACTCTTTAACTTCGACCTTATCACCAGCTTTAACAGTACAAATATATATTTATCGACACACATTCTCTCTCGAGGTGACTTCTTTATCACTCAACTAACTTACACCAGTCAGTCGATGCAGTAGAGTATACTGTAATCAATAGTCATGGATTAGAATTGCGTGCAAAAGAAGTTTGCAACTTTTCGCGCATTGCATGTTTAGTTGAGGCCAGGTCTTGAATAACAATGAGTGGCTCATGGAGAAGAGGGTTATACCAAGCTTATAGTCTTCCGATCTAACGACATTTCCAGCATTTCTGACGCAGTGGGGTGTAACACGAAACAACCCTTCTAGATCAATCTTCTATACAGAAAACGATAATGTCTAGAAACTAGAGTTACGAAAGCGAGAATTATTTGGAATTCATTTCAATCTGTTTTATATGTAAATGAAGGACCTTTTCCGTTAATGTGAATCATTAGTGGTCTTGGTTCTAGGGTAGGCCGGAGGTGTAATTATTAGGTTATTTTCAAATAAAATGACATGCCATTTAAAACAGTTCAGAACCATTGTGTTAGAGTATCGCATTCGCTTAGTCTATACACCCAAAAAGATGTTGCTAGTCGAACATCTATGTATAGCTTGATCCGGGATAGAATTCCTTGTATATTTTTTTCGTGATTTGTGACGTTCCACTTCTTACTATAATTGAATCCAGAAAAGAAGAAGGTCGAGAGGTCAACCTAATAAACACGTTATATGGACACTTGAACATCTTCTGTACTGTACTTCGATATTGGTTCACCTTTTCCATTGATAAATTCAACCAGTCTGTGGACAGTCTGGTAGTTGAGGTAATCAGGGAATTGACAGGAGTGAAATACCGGTACAGGAGGTGTTGGAGGGATTACGGGACAGTAGGAGATCCACCCGCAGGGTAACATTTTTAGGGTCAACATCACATATAAACTATCTTTCCTATGTTCACGAACTATAGTGTAATTGAATAAAAAGGTGGATCAATCCCAAGATAATGGCATGGTCTTACTCTTTAATTAATACGGCATTCTATTTTTGTGAATTAATGAATTTCAAAATAATGAGTGAATGAATACCAAGAATGTGATGAAATTCATTTGAATTGTACTGATCGAATTGAATCGTACTGATTCATTCAAAAATAGAATAGCATATTAATTGAAGTGCATAAAACTATGTTGGAGTTGATAGCCTACACCTTTTATTCAATTATGCTGGTTCGTGAACATAGAAGAAGAATTTAAAAATAATTTTCTCTACTTTTATAAGCACCCCTTCACATTTTTTGAAAAAATTAATAATTACATACTTGTATTAGAGTGCTCGAAAACTTGACGTTAGCATAGGTCGTCTAACTCTGAGCTATATTCATGAATGATGAAGGCGCAAACCACCCGTGCGCTAACGGTGTGGGATTGGGGGACGGTCGATCGAGGCATTCATCTCTTTGTATACGTTACAAATAAACTTTTGAATCTCTAACGTTTGACACAGCTGGTAAGCAAAAAGATAATTTGCAGAATTGCGATTTTTTTATCTCATTCTCTTCTCTATCATTCTTGCAATGTGCTTTTATCTGGTTGTAAATTGCAAACATTCAATTTCGTGTAATCTATCTATAGTTCAAATGGAAAGTACTAAATTATTTAATGGTTCCTCGGTTTCTAAACTTCAATTTTAAATAAATCCGGTTCTGACTAGGTGACAGATCGCTGGGGTATACATCAATATAGGTCTACTGTAATAAATGTGTGTGAAAACCAAAAGCTGGCTATGCGTTTTGGCCATCGCTCTTTATTTGATTATCGATAGTCTATGAATTATAGCTGAAAGTAGCCCGAAAAGTAAGTTATAACTTACATTCTTCTATATATAATATAGCTGGTACAATAGATATCATAATCTATTATGATTTTAGATTACCTTGTACCAATACAATACTCTCCACTGACAGTTCAGTTCTTTCATTCATATGAAGTGGCGCAAATATATTTTATTATTATTCGGTCATTTCGGTCACGGTCACTATTTCCCGATTATGGTCAGTTAGAATCTCTCAAACAAGGGCGATCTTATCACCCGGAATAAATTTTGTGTAATATGTCTCATTCAACAAACTGTACCCCAGGAATAATAAACAAATCAATATTTTTTGTTGGGGTAAATGGATTTCAAAACTTCTAATTGATCGTTATTTTCTCTTTCTTCGATTTGGGGGGGGGGGGGGGGGATATATCCTTGCTAAAGCGTTGTACAACCCCAATATTCAATTAAGATTTATATTCCAGTTCAAGTTGGCACCGATACTATTATTATACTCTTTCATTTCGGGCCACACTTTTCTCTTTCATTGTTTGCTTGCCAATGATTTTCACTAACACGGCTTAAAAGCTATCTAGCCGTATATCATGTTCTTTCTTTCACTATATCTTTCTATCACGGATATATTGTGTACATTAGTGTTTTTTTTATAGGTTGAATAATAGGACTGGTGGGTTGGTAGACAAACTGTAGTCACGTTATTTGTCGATTACTCAGATTTTTGACGTTTTCTTCGTTATGTTGGTATCCCCGTAATCTTAGAAAGGCCTTACTATGTAGGCCTATATATTATACTAACAAAAGAAGATCCGTCACTCGATCTTGTGACAGTCAACAAAAATGTATATAGATGTGTGCCATGTGGAGGGTTAAGACATTTTGCGCCCGAAGGGCCAAGAATTATGGACGCCCATGGACCTATTTACTTGGAAAAACAGTTTTCTATGAAATACATAGTTTTCAATTTTTATATATATATATAGAGAGAGAGGCCGATGTTTGGAGCATTGTTTTGTATACTCTCTTTACGTTTTTCTCTTTTCTTTTTGTGTTGACATCGCACAATGCAACGGAAAATATTAAAAACTAGTACTATTTGATTACACTTCGTTTTTAATAAATATAAATTCACTATACAACTTTTTAACTAACGGTATAACATTATTGTATATGAACAATATACCTTCGTAGCTAGACGCCCATAAATATATGGCGTCTCATGCCCGGGCCTTTTGGGCCTGTGGCTGTCGTGGGCTCATGGGGCGTGGGCCTGTTACGGGCCTGGGCATGTGGAGATGACCCGAAACTATATGACATTTTTTGACTTCTAGTTTCCAAATGAAAAATATAAATTCTAGTCTTTTGAAGTTCTGTGTTACGGCGGGAGTCGAACTCACGTCGCGTTACATGCTTCATGGCTAAGACCAGGCGTTTTTTTGCTGAACTTGAGCCAATCTGAGAGTTTTCTTTCCACTTTCCTTCGAATCTTTTCCTTGTTCACCGACACGTAAATAATGCATCCCATGTTAACTGCCGGTGGAATGGAGGAAAACGAAGTAAAACAAATCGAAAGCTTTTAGAAGCGATGTTTCTTGATACGTACTAATTCGTCTGCAAGGACTAGGCATCTTTATCACTGATAAAAATTTAAAGCCACCTCTTTAGATATAATTGTAATAGACTGTGAAGTAAGAATAAAAATCAGTAAAAAGAAATATATACATAGGCCTATATCTCATGTAGTGATATGACAGTTATTATATTAGTGTTTTATTAATTGTTAATTAATTAATATATTGGTATATGCGTTATTATTCATGCTTACATCCTTCACAATGCCACATTTTTTCAACATTCGACAACTAGACACAAAATCATAATATCCCGATTGTAAATACAATATCACGATAAACACTTGTTCGAACCAGCACAACGAGGGCGATCTTACCACCCCAAAAGAAATAATCAATTATATATAGGCCTAATTTATATCGCACGCTTCAATTTTAGATTTGTCCCTCATATAGGAAACGGTGATTTTCAAGAAAGCCCGGGTGTGTAATTCGACATGGACGTTTCTAATTAACTAGACTGGATGTGTAGCAGCTAGGTCAGCCCATTACGAATCAATAAAATGCCGTTGAAAACTCGTGTAATAAACATTTTATTAGCACATTAGGTCTCAAGTTTTAGTCGTACTAAAGCTCAAACAGCGGAAGTACAGTACAAATAGAACATTACTGCGTGTACCACGCCGTCAAATGACATCAGAATTAAGTTTTACTATTCAACTTCGTTTTTTTAAGTAGGCTAGTCTTGTGTGTAGTAAGGTTGCTGATACGCTGAATCCTACTTACTATAGGCCTAGAATATATTGTTAAATCACCCTTATGAATAATTCAGTGGGGTGGATTTGATCATAGTAGTAGTGTATACGTCAGCGTTGCTGTAAGATCGCGTGTATTCAACGCTGAAAATCAATGCCTTCTTCATTAGCCACGTTAATTAGGATTTGCTACTTTGCAATTTAAAACTGTGGTATTATTTTTATCACGACGATTATATTGTGATGGTGTGATATGCCACGAAGAGGTTATATCAAAGGAAAGGGCATGTTCAAAGACGTACATTCCGTTTTGGGGTAATAGGAAAAAGTATACGATTTTTTTTACAATTATTTATGACATTTTCTCTTGTATTTTTTTTTTGTCTTCTTGCCTTTTAAACGATGATGAGCCAAGCGAAACCTTGCCAAGTGTCCAATCAGGCAATTATAGAAGGGTTTTATACTTGGTACTTCACCGCACAAAGCCAGCCAAGTATCTGCGTTGGAAACTGAAGTCAAGTCCGGCGTGGGTTCGAGTCCCAATTAGATAAGGGATGAGTTTTTGATGACTATGTTTTGCTTGATAACACCGTCAACGGCTAGATTATTTGATAGAATGATATGTCGTTCACAAAAAAAAACATGCATTGTCTTCATTCCAGAGCAATGACTTAGTTGACTGAGCTACGAAGAGTTTTTGTAAACATCATTCATCTGTCATCCGTTCATCACTACCCCCATATATAACCTAGCTGTAGATGGGGTTGTTAAGCAAGTAATGGATAATCAATCACTGGTGGTTAGTTCAGTGCTGGAGAATTAACCAAATAGCCAACTGTTTCATTTAGGTCTAAAAGCTAAACAATGGAAACTTCGACATTAATCATTAACTAAAACTTGATGAGGCTCATTGTGTAAGCAATAGTATAGTTCGTTTAAGTAGGACCGCGTTATCTGTTATGACATTTTTGAACTGACGGTGGTAATTATACAATCGAAATCGATATATCTGTAAATTATATAATATAAAATCTCTGGCTAGCTTTAAATAAAACTGTTGGATTTTCGAGAGATAGATTTTCTATGTTATTTTCACAATATTCAATATAATTTATGTCTATATATTTTTGAAAACCTTTTTGATTTATTAATTTTATTCTCGAATAATTTTGAAATGTGTACTTGTGCACGTTTGAATAAATTAAATGTTTCACATAAGCAATGTTATGTGACCCTCAAATGTAGGCCTATCTCATTTATTATATTTTCATTTTCATTTTATTGAGCAACTGCATCTTTCACAAACATACATCCTTGAAGTTGCAACTAGATTATATAATTACCGTTTCTATCATAAATTACCAATTACGTTTCTACCATTATTCTATTGGTATAGGACCGACTTTCGTGGATACATGTATAGATTCTTGTAGGTTACATCCCAGAAGGATTTAATATAATCCTCCTGGGTTACATGACTTACATCACTATCACATAATATCAATATTCTTTTACCATTTTAATATGTTGTGTGATAACGTTCGTATCTTCTCTTATAACTTAGTATACAGCGAATAACCTTCTCTGTCGGGACTTGGCCCAGTTTTAAACGAAGTCAAGGGGCAATTTGTGTTCACCATTAATATCGATTTTCAATACCTTTGTCTCGCAGTGTACAGAAATGAGTTTGAGTCTAGGTTTGTGTTTTATGACTTCGCGAATACAGAATTGATTAATTAAAGCTTTTTATCATAATGTCGAGAAAGAAATCTCTGGAGACGAATGATTATATAATAATAATATTCCTTGATTAATTTCGTTCGGTAGAGCGTAACCCTGCTTGTAGGAAAGTGAATTTCACTGTGTGAGTGGCATACTGTAAGACAGCGAACTAAGCGTGGGATTATAGCGAAATGGTTCGAGGAATTCATCGAAATGACATGAATATTCTAGAACTTTGTTCTTGACAGTACTCCAGGCAGATGTCTAATTGGCTAATTACAGTTAACCGCTGTTTAATGGGTTCTTTTAGAAGTTTGGGTACTTATTTTATATGCACTTTATATATTATGTGTAATGAAGTACGTGTGCAAGCCATATAGCCGTCATATTGTCACATTACAGCTTTCATTATAGTATTTAATACATATACGTGTACGTGAATATGTACGTGAAAATTAAATTAATTTGTGACTTGTCGTGCCTCAAACATAATACAAATAGCTGTTTTTTTTACACGTGTTTTTATCTTTTCTTACGATTAAGATGTGAATAGCAGTTCTTTGGATACATACATCGAATGATAATCATTGTTGAGCTTTGAGAAGATAAATTATGTGTTGTTTAGTTACTTTTGAAGGATGAGAGGTATCCAAAACTTATATTCGTGATATAATCTACATGAGGTAAGCATGCAAATTGAAGACCAATAACCATTGAACTAATGCTTGCTCGATTTTAATTTGTATATACTTGAAGGAGTGTACTGTGTACGTTTCAGTGTGGTAAACAAATGTTACTTGCAAAAGATAAACAATTCATACGAACGAATTTCATACGTAGATGACATATAATTATCACATTAGTATTAGTCGGTTGAGTAATAGGCCTATATAGGCCCTACATAACACACACATATATATATATATATATATATATATATATATATATATAGGCCTAGGATATAAAATGACCTGTAAATAATATGGACCGGTATACCATATTTATTTCATTTTCATCATTTAGGCCTACTTCTCGAAATAAAATGCATCACTTTGATCACAGATCCATATGCTCTTTGTAAACTCTCCCAAGTACTACTTGATGGAAAGAATATATCTTCTTTATTCCCAGAGGTGTGTGAATATCGTTCTTAACAAGCAGGGCACGGTATAAAGTGTTGAGATGAAATATGCGGCTGTAGGAATGTGAGAATAAATGGAACAACAATAGGCAGGGGTGGGAAGCTAGGTGGCGATTTTGTCTGGCAAAGAGATTCGATAGGTACTGTAATTTGTCATGATACAATTAGTTTATGCTGGTAATGCCACATATACCTACAAATGTGTTCCGGAAAAATTGGAAACTTGAGTTCTTCAATCTGCGGCGAAGAAGATGAATAGGCTGACAAAATAAAGCGTGGCACAATGAGTGTAGTTAAAAAGGAGTGAAGAGTGGGTGGTATGAAACTGAAAGTTCATTGCTATTCATAATAAATGCTTATACTTATTTGTGTTATAGTGAGACCGTCTTTGCGTTTTGACTGTTTTAAAAATATATATTGGTTGAAATGTCTGCATATAAATGGTGAATTCAGCGAATAAAAACAGTATTTTTTGTCAACCCTGCCGTATTATGACTCGCGAGCTGGGCTATTATGGCTGTTTTTACAGACGTGTTGCTATTTTTGATCGGATAATATAAAGTAAACGCATGTTACTCGTAAATCTGCTAGCTTTGTGTATGTTTGTGTGCATGTGTGGTGTCAGACGACTCGCGTCTCGATGAATATTTTATTATCGACGTCGCCTCACACCATATCGAGGCATAGAGCACACACCGTGCGTCGACAGCATACACAAGACGTGTATATATGTGTATACCGGTACATATATACACATACATATATGTATGTATATCATTGACTAAAGATATGATGTATATACATATAGCCTACAGTGTATACTGTATTCTCTGTATATCTTGTATTCTTGTATTCTATCTGTATTATTGTATATATGTATATATAGTGTCGGCCTATGTACTGTATTCTCTGTATAAGAAAGCACCAACATAACAAACATTAGTTCTTTCATTCATTTATTCAATGGTGTAATTTAATTTGTAACAATTGTGACAAGTTAATGATAGTTGAAAAAAATACATTGAAATGTATATGCTTCTTTCAAGTAACACATGAGTGACTATCTAGCCATATAGTACAGCCATATGGTACAGCGAACACCAATTAAGATACATTGTTGTCTGTCTCTTTCAACAATGACAGACTTCACGAAAGATCGAAGTTCAACAGAGCACATTAGAGATAATATATGTGTGTACTTGTAGTTGTTACATTTCAAAATTGCTATTGTTCATAAATGTTGAACGCTACAGAGAACGATCCAGATCAGAACTTTAGAACCGTTGCCAATTGTTTCAGGTTTCAGTTAGTTTATTCACCTGCACTGATTATTCTCACTCTGAAAATACCACACGTCACATCCAACAAGTTCATTTTCCAGAATATAAATCGATTTGTTTCTAAACTGAGAACTTTAATTACTCTCCCAGATAAAATACGAAGTATTCATTAAGGTTATATAAGGTCTTTTGTCGAGGAATCGAACCAATCCTCTATTGTATTCGGATCCGATATTATTCTCTAGCTCGACAATAGGCACTGTCTATTTCACCAACATCATCTATCATGCTTTTCCGACGTACGACAGACTGTTCGAAACGTCGAACTGATGTGGCGATACTTAGATCATCCCTTCTTACCGTCACATGGTATAGGCCTACTCAGCACGTTGCACGTAGCGTAGTAGCACGTAGCTCCACGTCCCGTCGTACTATGACTACGTGAGATGTTATATAGAGACGTTGGAAGTGAAGGATCGGAAATGCTGTTTCAGTGAGCAGATCAACGATATCTATGTAGAAGGCGACATTTGTCGCGTTTTCCTTTTTTCAACTCTTGAATGGCTTTAATAGCAAACAAATTATTTACATGTATGTATATATATCATTTATGATAGGCTGAAGCATTTTCTCTCATGAATGCACTAGCTTACAATACACATGCATAATACACATACGTGCACATTTTATGTGTAGGCCTACATGCATGTAGCGTTTATTTCATTTTACACTGTGCTTCACACATCCTTATCAACAACATTATTTTTTTAAAATTATGTCAACATTTTTTTTTTATATATTTGACGTTATATCACTTTGAAAATGTTACATTTTACCGATATGGGTCAGTAGGCCTATACATTATAAACGGATTGCTTTCTTTTACGAAAATGCAATTATTATATACCTATAGCTTCACATAATTCTATGAATATATATCATCTATTTTTTTCCAGTAGGCCCCGGACATTCATATATATATGTATCCATATTTATTATATATAGACCCTGCATTATACATTATAAATATTCATCAGTGTTCCACTGTACAAACTTGTTCTAGATTCGCAAGTTGATTCAAATTTCGATTCCAACATAAATTCCAATGAATGTCGTAATAAACCGCCGATAACTTTCCGTATTATAGTATTAAATCAGCACGAACCACCCAGGCTATTTGTTTATCCACCTTATAGTTCTTTTTTTTTACCTAGTTTTCACAAGCATTCGGGCGTTATTTGAATATCAGATTTATGTCGCCGAGTCAACCGATCTGAATAAAAGATGAAAATGAAAAGCTCGCGCTCACAACTGTATATCATCGTTTTCTTATACAATCACATCAGTGGAATTGAATCTTTATATAAGACCTAATACTCACATAAATCCTCAGTTCCGAATCTACAACTCTTCGTACATATAAACTTGGACGGTTATTTTACGTGGATGAATAAAATATGATGTCTCGGGAGACCTAACATATTTTCTAGCCTGTAGCTATCGAAAGAAGTCAAAATTCAGAACGAACTCGAAACTATTCCTCGTCTCCTATAATATTTATATAATCTGTGTATTGGATGGAGTGGTATCTTTATACGGATCGGATCTAAGGGTGAAAAAATTGAAGATTCTATTGAAAGACCGATAACTTTCTGTTGAACCAACACAAACGATCAAATTGTTCATTATCCCTACTTATTAGTTTACTATATTTACAGTTTTTAGTTATTAGCTGGATTATTACCTTGAAGATCGCCCTTGTGCTGCCCAGTTCGAACAATCGTACATTGTTATTTTTTATTTATATGGGTATAACATCTAATCTGGATTCAACACTTATGATAACTGTAAGATCTATTGGCGTCCGACGAATGATTGATAGGATGACGGACGGAATGATGATATGAATATAGTAGGCCTATAGGAACAGTTGGTCTAGGAAGACTAGGCTACAGAGGAAAACCACGAAAAACCTCTGCAGGGGAGGCATTCCTGTACCAGATAAACCCAGGTTTAACTTAAACCTGTGCTAAACGTGTATTGAAAAACCGGTAATAACCCTCTAAAACCGGATTAAATCGTACTGGAATGCACCCACTGGAAAGATGGATCGAGCCTTGTTAGCACTCAGCTGCGTGTGCCGACTTGCTATCTTTAGCAATAATTTTCTATTTTGTGTACCTAATTTAATATTTTCCATGCTGATAGAATGAAAATGTTCCGCGAGTGTGGCGATTCCGATCGGCCATCTGTTTCCATTATAACTGTCGGGAGTGTTCGACCCGCCAACACTCGTTCCACGATTCACGATTATTGACCAGGTGGATACTCCCCCACGCGCGACATATAAACCATAAAGCATGTAGAAAACGGTCAACACTCTCGGATTGAGGTGCATCAAAACTATAAACGCGGTTTGTTCATCGATTACCCTGTTGTATAAATAACTGGTAGGCGTATATTGGTCTATCCCGAGGGGTTAACAAGTCCTGAAATCAGGTGTACACTTGCCCTGAAATCCCATGAAATCCCTGAAATCACCTGAAATCACTTGAAATACCTGAAATCACCTGAAATCCCTGAAATCACTTGAAATCACCTGAAATCACTTGAAATCACTTGAAATCACCTGAAATCCCTTAAATCACTTGAAATCACCTGAAATCCCTTAAATCACTTGAAATCACCTGGAATCACATGAAATCTTGAAATCTGAAATCAGGTGTACACCAAATTATCGAGTTGTAAACTCCTCGGTCTATCCAGACGCTTCTGTATTCTGCATGCAGTATGACTATATATGCAGGAATTGAAAAATGTATGTAGATATAGTTTGTTGTGTATAGACCAGTGTAGGACTAATCTGTTGAGGAGCCATCTTCATAGATTGTTGAATTGATGGGAAGGAGACGGTCGTGACCTCATATTAAGGACAAAGACTATTTTCAGTTTTACCTGCGTGGGTGAAACTTGCATCTCATGCGGACAATTTTGTTGTATCTAAACGTGAACATTCTAAACATCATTTTATCCAACTAATCCTATCTGTCATACCAACCTAACATGAACTAATTATTGTAACCTAAAACTAATAATAATGCAACGGATATATGAGTGTAGAATAGCTACTGCGAATATTATGAAGGACATCCCAAAACTGAAGTTTGGCATTGCGTAAAGATCTATTTTTTTAGTTTTTGGGATGTAAACGTCATTTGTCAAATACAGTTTGGAAATTAATTAGAATTTTCTAAGGGTTAGGAATGTTTCGGCAATGTGTATGTATTCTTCAGTTATGACGTCCAAAAATAGAGTTGAAAAATTAGTTATTTTGCCCTTTAAATACCGTCAAAATAATGTGAAATGAAATAATTCATCTTTGAATTCTAATATTTTCACAGGTATACAGCTGAAAAATCTTTTGGATGCATACCTGTATTTTCATTGATAGTATCTTGATTCTTGAAGGACTAAAATATCTGTGTAATAGCATTTTGATATTTCATAGCGTTTAAAATGTTTCACAAAAAAAAAAATCATTTGGATAAATCGACTCTTAAGCGCTCTTGAATATTCAGATTTTTCAGTATTTTCAGTCTTGAATACCCAGTGTACAATGCAACGTCTGAGGAAAACTGGAAAACCATGAAAAACCTCCATCAGGATGGTTGACCATGACAGAAACCAACTTGGCAGAAGTTTTCGTGGTTGAACTGTGTTTCCGACTTTCCGTATTGTTCATCTTAGTGGTAAGACGTACAAAACGCTTACATGGGTATACATTTAGTTCTTATAGTTGTACGTTCAGTTGTATATAAGCTCGGTGGTAAAACGAATGTTTTTATACGTGAATGCAATGCGAGAAGTAGGCCTAACCCATACAGTATAAGTATAATAAAAAAGTATATAAAAGTTTAATATAAGTATAAACTTCAAGTACGAACAATATTAAGTATTCAAGTGGGTATTATCGTAAATCCGATTCAATTCTTTAGACCCTTGAGTATTTCGGATTGCATGCTCGCGGTGCTTATACAAATAGAGAAATTCATCTTGACTATTTCTTTCTATGTTCACCAACCAGTGTCTTTGAACAAAAAAAGTATATAACTCCCAAGATAATTGTTGCTCTTGAATTAATATATGACGGTATATTTTTGTGAATTCAATCAGTTTCAAGGTAATACGTCAATGAATATCAAGAATGTGATGAAATTCATTGACGTATCATCTTGAAGCTGATTGAATTCACAAAACGGTCAACTGTCAAAGTAGTAATATACTAACAACAAACTAACGGTAACAAAATCTGCGTATTCTTTCGTAATTTTTTTTCTCCGACTCGTTTATACATTTTTTATTAAATTCTACCTCACATGCTATTTTTAGAAAAATATTGAATAAATTAATCAATTCAAGCCTCCTTATCTTCCTCAATTACTATTAATAATCTGATACCATTGATCTGTAAAGCTTATTTTACTCCAGACAAAGGACGTATAGGTAGACGTGTATGTCGACAGTGTTTGATAACAGTTAACTATATACCGGTATACGGAAAATCTATAGTTATTACATTAGTTGTTTGATTTAATCTTATGAACCGTTTAGACCCAACACCTGTGGCCAGTGTATAGCACGCGATTTACATACAGTACCGCACTATATTATTGATTTTCAAGTATAGTGTATTGACTTTACTGTTGACTCAGTACCTAGTGATTAACACCCGCGTGGAAAGACGAACGGGTCAGGAGCCGTTTGCCTACATGCTTTCGAATGTGTTAGGCTCTGGGAGGATTTAATATAAGGTTCGGCTCTAGGAGGATTTAATATATCCTAGGTTCGGCTTCGTTTTTAATGGGATATATCAAGTCGACCTTGCGGCTATGTCTTGTTAGCTCAGTGGTTTAGGCCATAGGTTCGTACGCTAATTGTTAGTACGTGCGTGGATCAGATCATGTCGCCGGATATATGTATACCTAATTTATTTGAGTTTATCAAAATGGTGTTTGATCAACAAGGTTATTGGATAGATTTTTTTCGTTTCACAAATAAATTAAACAGCTAATCTCGAGCCAGATTATATTAACAATAACACGTTATTTTCCGTCCCGGCAGCGAAAATGTTTCTGTAAGTCGGTTTTAAATGGGACTTGAAGTAACCAATGAAAACTTCAAGATTTGTGGCGTCATTACTCAGTTACCGACCCGTACTGCGATATAGTAGCAGTATACAGAACATATAGGTCGCAGTAACTTTGACAAAAAAAATTCATAACTATTAAACGTTGTCTCGAGTGCAGGTTATGGTGAAGATATATATTTTTAAAAAATGACCGCAGAAACGTAATATCTACACAAATGCTGTGATTTTCAACTATTGTTTTAAGTTCCATTCAAAAACCGACTTGCAGAAACATTGTCAAATCCCAGTAAGTCGCTATAAACCAGTCGGAGACGTTCCATAAAGTTTCCGACTGGATCACGTGACTTACTGGGACAGAAAAATACGTGCAACCGTGTTACTATAATACTATAAAACAGATTTTTTTTACGTAGGCCGAAAGACAGAATCAGCATTCAGGTAAACAGCAGCCGACCCGCCCGTGTAGTATGCGTGTCACTCCCGATAGTGTCAGGTGTTGTGGGCGCACTTGTTATAGCGTGTAGGTAGCTCATAACTTCAACAGGTTGCTACAAGTAGTACTGCTTTTTAGCAATTAATAAATACACGTTGTGATAGTGAAAATATTATTATTATAGCCTGTGAGGTGAAGACGTGGTGCATATCGACAGATTTTTATAACATCAAAGAAAGTTTTATAGCTATCATACACGCACTAAGACCTTTTTGTTATTAAATTAGGTAAATGCTGCATGTGCGTTGTTATAAAATGAGTGAGATGTATATACTTTTTATATTGTGTTCAACGACGTACCGTACTGATGACTATGATATCTATTGGCGTTGGTGAATGATGAATGAGATGATGGGCTGATGAGATGAAAAAATATTTTTTGTGGGAAGAAGTTATTTGTGGGCTGTTGTTCAGAAACTATACCAGTATCAAGCTGGACAATGAAGGAAAACCACGAAAATCCTCTGTTAATCTATCTTTTATCTATTTTCACTTAAACAGGACTCTATCACTCATCTTACAGCGCATATGTTGCGTTTTTCTGGTTTTTATAATTAGCTCAATTAACACATTTTTCCTTTGGTATAAAACTTGGTCTTGAAATTTTCTGCAATATAAAAATATTGTTATAAAATAATCGTTGTCTTCGGAAATTATAACTCGAATAATTTCATTTCAGTACACGTCGATCTTTTTTGATGTCAATTTGCCTTAGGAAGAAACAAGCATCACCGAATTGGGTTTCTCTCTACACTAATATAAGTTAGCAAGGGTGTTTTGAAACCACTTCCCTTCGTAATTTCAAAAGACACAAGAACAGCTTGTCTACACTCTAGCAGACCCTTGCCCTTTCACTTTCAATTAATTCTATAGTTGGTGGCAGAGAGCAAAAGACGTAGGACGCGTAGATCTAGGTAGGGCATTAAATTATGTAAAATAATTTAGAGGAAACTTTAAATTTCGCTCGGAGTAGTTTAGTTTGTGGGTAGAACTTGTATGACCCAACACTGGCCCGAGTTTGTGTTTGCACCACTAAGCGATTGTGTGTATATAGAATGTATCGATCAAATCAGTAGACCCTGTAATATATACTTTGTTATAAACTATTCTAAAGTTATCTTGATGGCTAGTCTATTGGAAAATACTTATTAGGATCAAGTATGGACTATGGAGATATAGTGATTATATTGATATTCTGTCTAGATAGGATTACAGTTGGTAGGCATATTTCTGTTACAAGACTACAAAATATATAGCTATATGCAATATGAATACATAAGGCCTATTAGGATTGTGTATACTTTTTGTATTCATGAAAGAAAAAGGTCGTCTTTCAAGTAAATAATTGTAATAACTTATACAATCACGTGATCTCGCTGCAGCTTTTTCTGAAAGATGCAGTTGCGTTTCTTATAGTAAATATCGTCTCGAAAAATCCTAATATCTTGAAAATACTACATCTAGAAAAGACTATCTGTATACTAATATTATTGTGATGTTTGTTTTTGTTTTTTGGTAGACGACCGTCTACTTTCTTGGGTACATAAAAATGTATTGTATAGTAACATAAAAACTTGACAATATTTTCTTTTGATTTCTATATATAGGGAATAATATCTACAGACTGTTTTTACTATTCGTTATGCTTATAGATATACGGTCTTGCTGTATTGACCACCCCAAATGGTTGACCGCAAGCGACGACAAAAGAAGGCATTATTTGTTTTGTTTGTAGGTTTTTTGTGTTTGCGCTCTACAAGTCAAACGGAAGTACAAATTTTGATTAAACTTCGCATAGCTGATGTGCTGATGGCATGCTTTTGATCTCATCATCTAACTCTATGCTGTATATGTTTAAGGCGCGATCGGTCGAAACACTTTTGAGAAAAACACACTCCGAAATTTTGAAAATCCTCATGAATAAACCCAGGAGAACATTTAGAAGAACATATTCTCGTCGAATATAATATATATTCGATATATTCAAATCTCATGAAATTTAAGCTAGAAATGTTGAACATTGTTCCAAAGTTTTTCTCATCCGTTTTTTCGAAAAAAAATTATAGTGTGATTATTTTACATCCGTGCATTAAAGACTTTCAAAAAAATATCAAAAAGAGCAGGCAAAAGGTAAAAATTTAAATCGTGGAACTATTAAAATAAGTAACATATACAACAGGAAGGCAGTAGCATAATAACTTGGTTTTAAAATCAAGATATGTGTATAGCTTCCCATTACATTTCACATAAATATAGAGGTCTCTAAATTGCTCCCCTTACAACGCATCTGTTGAGTTTTCCTATAGTAGGTACAAATATAATAATACATATTTTGTACTTTAGATAGGTATTTCTATATAGCATCTACCTATTCACCGGTACACATCCAGTTCTGTATAGGCTCGTGACAATTTCCTGCGTATTGTCTCAAGCCCGCTTATTGATCATGAACGTACAGATCATGAAATATGACGTATCATCTCGACACAAACCATGTCGGCTAGATACTCAGTTGTTTTTGTTTGCGCTGGCTACCAAGTGAAGTGAACGGCTTATATTCCCAGCTGAGTGTGCCTAGCTGTCTCTATAGCGACGTCGACGAATGGAATCGATTTGGCGCCGTCGCCGTCGGTCCAGTTGGACGCTGGATGTGACACTACATTATTTTATAATATATTAAATTCTCTACGACTTGAATACTCATCTATTTGCTTCAGCTTCAACATATATAGCGTTAATATTATATTATACCTTATATGACTTCATATATTATATATAATCATATCCGACCTAGATCTTTTAGCACATTGCTATAAACGCAATGCTGTATTGCTGATAGTATATGTGCTTCACCATATATGCAACAAGTCAGATCTAGTTTTAAATTGTTCAGTATCACGTTTTTCCAGTTCTATTTCTTGAGATTTGCTAATTATGATTATTTGTATTTGTTGTTAGTGCCTTTTTTGTAAAAAGTAAATGCATACGGTAACTAATTTGCCTCTCTTGTGTACCTTTTCTCGACAACAAGTATAATTCATCCTGAATAGATTGGGTAAGCAAAGCGAAGACTCGTCAGTGCTCATACTAGTTTTACTATTGACTTTGACATCAACGCCTACGTGATTGTGTTAGTGTGCGGTGTTACTGCCCACATCTAAAACGGATTGACTGATTATCATCCACGAATGTTTTTACATGCACAGATTTATGTGTACGTATACACGGTTCTGGTTTGAAATTTATAACTGGATGAATGCGAAAGTACACATAAATTGATTTATTGGGGTGTTGTGCCGGTGAACAAATATTTGTATTTATGGTATAGGCCAGTGATAATGCTCTTGCCCATCATTTCATTGGACTGAAGAAGAATTCACCCACTAGCCCAAACACGTTGTGGTCTATACACTACAATAAATTGATATATTTCCTTGGCTGCCGTATCCATAAGAGAAAAATTGTCAACATCTTTCCTAAATCTCTGTTCGGTCTATAACTTTTTTTACTGTTTATTCTCTTTCTGTATAGTTATTTCTGAACGTTACGGCGGGCTGGCTGAGGCACGTACGCACGTACACGTATACCCACCCTGCCTACATTATTATTACCATTATGATAGTCATATACAGCATAGGTCGTATTTCCTCTAAATTAAAAACTATATATTAGGTGTAATTGCGGGAACGGAGCGAAATTATCTCTAATAATTTTATTTTGCTTTAAGAGTCCATGGGAGTCGACTTGAAGGAAAATCACTTTTTGGTGATAAGTTTCGAATGGTATGAGATATCGAAATTCTAATCGAGATGAAACAGATATTGTCAATACCTTCAAGATGGTAAACGTAAGAAGAACTATAGGCCTATAACTTATAACTATATATATATATATATATATCATAACTGACACGCATATACGGTTAAAAAACCGTATCTGTGTTTCCTCTTTATTAGAATTTCGATATTTCAATGATTGAAGGTAGCGCTCGCTGTAGGATCTTAAGAAACTATCCCAGTATTTACTTTGACAAGAGAGGGTAACCGTGGCGAGAATCGAACCCCGGCTTCCTGAATACGGGTTCATGCAGCCCGATAGCGACTGATCTACCCGTGTCAATATACGCGGGTACAAGTACACACTGTGCTTTACATGGGAAGAACTCAATAATCTATAAAACTAAAATATTTTTGCGTGGATGATAGTAGGCCTACGTCATGGTATAGTATGTGCGTCACTCGACTTCAAACTTCAACTTCAATTAAATTTCAGTGCAATATATGAAAAAATTAGTGTAATTCGAACCGCAATAACATCAAGTTTTGTAGTTTTTAGCATGTAGCTGATTGCTAAGAATCGCGTTTCCGTCAGTATACTATAGGCCTAAAAAAGTATATTTTTTGTGATACTGTATATGACTTTGATGTATACGTATACATGAACTCAGGTGCCATTGCCGTTAGCTTTTGGGTTTTCATGCATCCCAGCAATTGAGATTTATAACGAATGAAAACTTCAGAAAACTTATCTTGTTCACGTAGACAAACTTTTAAAATTCTTATTTCTTACGTGTACCGTATGCGTATCGGTGTTCAAAATACTATGCAGTATTCGTGTTACCAACTCCAAATAATCAATTATGAATTGAATCAATTGTGAGGTTTTTTCAATACAGAAATTCGAAAGCTCGACTCCGTTATACTTTGAAGCTTATACACTATTATATTATAGACTCTTTAATTAGAGCTCCAGCATTATTTTTGTTCTAGCAGTCTATCAACTTTTTTCTATTCATTTTGCAAAAATCGAAGAATTCTTGCTAAAAAAAACTCATTAACTCTATAGTAATTATATAAACCTGCTCTCGGAATGTATATATATTTAAATATACCACGCTATAAATGTGCATGGTAATCTAATTACATTCGTACAAACTTTGAAACTAACCTTTCATATAACGTCATGTATATATTTGTGCATAAAATGTATAGTTCTGACTCAACATATGGTCACAATTACCGTATCGGTCCAGTATCTGAGTATAGAACACGATCGATTTGAAAAATACCATAAGAGTGCATGGGATCGTGATTGAAAGGTAAATACTCTTGGCTCGACACAAAATGACCTAGATGTCGTCTCGCCCTAAAATCCAAATATTCATTAATTCATTCTTGAAATTGTAATTTAGTGTATAGAACCACGGATATTTTTAATACCTAGAAAACGGTATGGATTAAATTATCACGTCCATTTAAATTGTACGGGTATGATATTATAGTTGCATCCATGAGAAAATTATATGTTATGTTGATTAGATATATAATATATGCCTTATACCTTATCGTATGGTATTTAAAAGAGCGTGTTTTTACATAACCAAACAAAAATAGCCCAGGGACTGAGAAGGATTCATTTTTAGTTTCGTTCCCGAGCGTACAAAAAAATTTGATCCCTCGGTTCTAGTTTTGTGCTCGAAAATGAAAATATTTCAATTTGATCCCCATTTTCAGGAAAAAAGATTTGTTATTGTGATTTTGTTAGGGTAGTTTCGTTCTCAATCCGCGGTTTACGGTGGTTTTATAACTGATATTTCACTAAATCGTCTCCCATATGCTAATAAATCTCTCCTCTGTTTTTCTTCCATACATAATAATGGCTGAACTGAGAATGGGCGTAGATCGTATTCCTCTTGGCTGTAATTCTTCTCTGCACAGTTTTCATGATGACGTGTACGATTTCCTCCCATTGTTATATATTCGTACCGGAGACTTAAGTTTCGCGTACACTTATTACACGTACCGTCTTAGTCCGCTTATCAAATGTCAAAAATGAAGTGAAATGCTTTGAAGTTTGAACATTGATGGTCAAGTAATATTGTCATTTTTCATTTTCTGTTACTTTATTTATAATAACAAATTCAGTTCCATGTAAAACTCTTCAAAGGGTCTATGCAAAGAAAATTGTAAACCCTATGTAAAATTGAAGCCAAGTTGATTACAAAGTTTCCTCTTGAAAAAATACAATCGCATTATAATTTACTATATTCATTTCAACTCATTACTTATTATATTGATATTGGATTACTACAATGTAAGATAACTATATTACAAGATTACTAAAGATTTTATTGTTTATTTATTGTTCGGATGTATAGGTTTTACTATAAAATTAATTATTTCTTTTGGGGTCGTAATTCACCTTTGTGTATGCGTTCCCATCCTAACGATTCTACCTTTCATCCTTAGCCTTTATTGTAGAACAAAATTATGTATCAAGTTCCGATGTTAGTTTTAAAAAATATTACAAGGGGTAGATTATATATTATATTACCAACTAGTTTTAATTTCTCCGCCTCTAATTCTAATTATTTGCATATTATTATCTATCCATGTAGAAACTGCGAATAGAAGCAGAATTTACATTTGTATGAATGAAAAGTTTACCTCTCACTAAAGGAACATTAGCGTATTTTACACGCTTGCGAAAATCTCACGAATCTCGATCTCAAATGTCGTTCTTTATTTAATTACGTTGACTCTAATCCTCTCGTAAAAACACACTTGCAACTGTAAGTCTGCAATTAAGTCGAGTTAGCGGATGATCATCGTAGGATTTACTGTTTACATTTTATACAATAATTACTTTATTTTTATACCACATGCTACGTGGTTCATAGGTACAAGGTTTATAATGATGGAAGAAAGACAATCGTTCCATGTACCGCCTGTGTACACCGTATTAATTCCAAGGTGAAAACGAATGTATAATTGTATTAAAAAATGTTACTACATTCCTAACTCATAAATCATCCTCGTCTCGCTAGAAACTATATTCTCTATCTATCTCGAAATATATGTACATGAATTTATATATATATATATATATATATATATATATATATATATATATATATATATATATATATATATATATATATATATATATATGACGCTGTGTGCAGATGAGCACAACATTTATTAAATCAAGTCAACACGAAGCTTCGAAACTCGGATAATCTAGTTATACAGTTCTAGTTACAGCCAACTTTTGCATATGAAACAACTTGAGATTTTACATGAGCGAAACAATCTAACGTTCAATTACTTGTTAGTTATATAATAAGCTCACTACTTTCAGTGTAATATTCATATACTTCATACTTATATCCACGAAAGATGATGTATGTAAAAAAAAAGGCGAACATTTTTTATTATTGTTCGCTGGGTTAATTTGACATCTTCTCGAAAGTCAATTCTCTCCAACGAAGTACCAAAACTAATGGGATGATTCTTGCTCAGAATTGACTTATCCGACTGGATATAAAAAAAGACGATGAAAAGTTATAAAAAGTTTCATATTGATCGGTTTGAGCTGTTTGTTTTGATAGAATGGAGCGCCGACAACCAAAGAAAAAAAGAGGAAAACTCCGTTTGTGAAGGGCGAATAGTTTTTGGCTTCTTCATCCAAGTCCATATATAATAATGATTAATCGTACCAAACTATATTTACCGGAATGCTATAAGCTATTAAAACTACATTAGATAGTAATGATAATATTCAAGTTTTCAACTCTTCCTACTACTGTCGCTGGTCGGTTTAATTCGCTAAGCTTTAATTATTATTTATATATCTTTGTTACTTGAGTGATTGTGAATTATGGTTCTATAGAGTCTTCTGTCTTCTGGTTCTATCAATGAGGCTCAGTAAAATAGTATGCATCTGAACGTACTTTAGCGCTTTATTATTCTCATCACTAATCTAAATACACATAGTCCACGACTCAGCTATCCTTCAGATCCTGCTCAAAAGCTCAAAGTAACAACAATCGTCAACTGTCGATAACAATGGTCGCATATCCTACACTATAGTCAACGGTCACTTCTAGTCTGAACAGTTGACATAATGTGACTTGAACTAGGCCTATGCTATATTTCTATACCAGGGACGTGTACCTTATCAGTACCTTATGAAGACTATTCGAATATCCCAATAGCGCTACATAAATCGCAGTAGACCTGTACATATTTACGAACAGCCCTGACTTACGCGCAAAAACAACAACAACAGCAGGTGGAACGTAGCGCGTAACAATAATAATAACAACAACAACACCTACAAGCCCAACATTGGGTGTCAACATCATACCTCTATATATATATATATATATATATATATATATATATATATATATATATATCCAAATAGGGCTTACCTACTTGAATGGATTAATTAACATTATGCATAAGTTTATATCGTTTGAATAAATTCGAATAACACTGATATTATTTTAATTATATTAGTGTGAATATAATTTGTGGAAATGAAAAAAAAAGCACGACCATAACTAGTGAGAAGTTAATCGACGGCTGATCCTCGTTTCTTTCGTGGATGACAATGTTCATAGCGTGTTAGTTCGAATATTGACCGCTCGTAATGAGTATGCCGCCACCGTACAGTTTCGCCTGCGATATTCCGTGATACAAGCCCGCTTCGCACATTTCCATGACAGCATAATGCTTGTCGTTTCTATTATCCTTTTTTCTTACGATTACACTGATTCTAATCCATTTCAGTAATGAATAGAAACAATGTATGATATTGTATTTGAATCTTCGTCGTTTTTTAATGTGAAGTATCAATTTATTAACATAGGCCTATAGGCCTATATCAAATATAAGAAATTATAAATTAACGAATGAAAATTTGAAGCTATAAGGGAGTGAAATTAAAATTGTATGACACATTATAATAAACCATGAACATAAAAATTAAATAAGAGAAAATGAAATGAAATGAAATTTGATTAATGTGATATAGATACATTTTCTACTTGTAGGCCTACTCATCTCTCAATTTTTTAATAACCTCTACAACAATAAATTAATGGAGAAATCTATTTATTTCTTCATGTAGGCCTACCTGTATTCAATTTATTAATCTCTCCATTAATACATTATGATCCATATTTTTAATTAATTAATTGATTATTTATTGAAGCATTTTCTAATTTTTATTTGCGTGTAGGCCTATATCAAAACGAATTATCATTTTCTTTGGAAATGCATTGAACCAATGGTTTCTTTGTGATCGATTTACACGCCTTCGTAGTTCAAAGAAAATAACGTGTGTCGAAAATAATTAATTAGTTTTTCCTTCCCCTCCTGTATTTACCGAGCTGAAGTCTCGACCTTTGTACGATTGAAATTGAACTTTTCTTTTGAAACCTTTCAAGTGCTATATTTTACACGAGGCAATACTTTGTGTAGTATTTTGAGTAAAATAATTTTTCTACCAAGAGAGAAATATATGAAACGCATGAGCTTTTGAGACCAATACATATCTCTAACCTCTGAAGCTTCCTCTAAAGTTTCCCTCTCTTATTTCATTAGTCGTCGTTATAGACCCAGACCTTAACCCTAAGTGGTTCCACACCGTGCCAACATACATTTTTGGTTGAATGATTTTTATTTTTACCCATCCGGACTGTTCGGCGAAGGCTGTCGTTGAACAGAGGCATGTAAAGAAAACAAAATTGATGACAGGACTCTGGGGTATTCCAAGTTGATGTCTCATTTAAGAGGTAATACAAGATAAAAACTGTTTGAGTAAAAAGTTACGTGCCTGATGGGAGGGTCATCTCAGATAACCGTCTCTCAACCAACTTTTACGTTTTCGGAAGAAAAACTTTCACTACTAAATTATCGAAGTTCATTCATCTGAACGGTACTTATAATGTTAGCATCAATAGTTATCGTCTGTTTATCTTTCGTAAAAGTGAGTGGAACTCTTAAATCTGTGGAAATGGTTGAAAATCTATGTCATCTTATTGGATGAGCGAAGTGAAGACTCAATTTCGTGGTTCCCTCTCTGTCATTACGGTGAATCTGAAATGATTGTTCAACATTATAGGCCACGACCGTCACTTTGCCGTCATTCCAAAACACTAAAAAGGACTATATTTACTAGTGCATTAAGCGTATGGTCGATTAATTATAACTATGTTTTGTCCTTATCGACTAGATCCTTATAGCAGGCCCATATAAACTATAAACGCCAATAAAATACTTGCGTTATTGTCATATCCTTAATTTGGAAATAACTCACCGCAAATTGCACATTGCATTTGACATCTCATATCTCCAGAAGCAAATCGTGTTAAAATCTCTCGACATTGCATGTGTGAAGATACATGTCTAAGAGCGGCTGGAAATGTTGCTTCAAAGAGATGTACACGCATTCCGATGAATGTGTTCTGTTATATGACATGTGGTACGTATATACGTATACAAGACGTCTTTGTGCAGACATCTCGCAGACCGACACAGAAAAGAACTCAACACAATAAGAAATATGAGAAACAATCTCACTTCTTGTCAACTTTTTAACTCGGTCTCTTTTTACAGAATATTGTTTGGTTTGTTTTCTTGGGATTTTCGTGAAGTTTGATGTTACAATTGAATCAGAATTATTGTTGATCGTTTGTTCAATACTAGAGGAACAACAGCATGTATTTTTAGATGAGCAAATAAGAATGTGAGAAAATGTGTAAAATTCGGTAGGCCTATAGAAGAATATTTTTCCGCTCGATTATTTGAATAGGGCTTTACAAATTTCAAACTGATATATCTTCACCGATTTTGTTAGAGTATAATTCCAGTGGTGTGATTCTTAAAATGTTCTAGTTTACTATGTATTAATAATATTTTTTATAACATCGAAAACCTGACACAAAGTCAATATTTTACAATTAAGGTTAATGTGAGAAAATTCGATTATTCCAGTAGTCACCCCCATAATTTAGATCAACCAATAAATATTTTCTTTATATATATATATATATTCATGCAATTATTTATTCGTCACTTCATAGCTGGGTTGTGTCGATAAGCTTTTTCACGCAATGGTTTACCAAATTAAAGTCCATTCAAACATTTTAAAGTGCCTCCTACACGCTAGCCAGAAGTATAACTCATATCTGAAAACTTGTACGAAATGTTCTGACCAAACATTCGAGAAGTTTCCGAGGTCCGACCGCAAGACTTGAATCGTGCTGCGTAAAACAGATGTAGAGCAAAAAAAGAGAGAGATGAGAAAAGATATAAAGAAGATATAAAAAGTTGAAGAGATGAAAAGGGATGGAGAGAGAGGAAGGAAAGGATATAAAATATGAATTGTGAAAAGGGAGATATCATCTTATGAATAGGCAATATATATATATACGACTCGGTCGATTCAATTGCCGACTCGGGTTATTTCGTGATGGTTTCCCGTATTAGCCTATTACTACCGCTTATTTCCAACCATCACCACACGTAGTGTTGTGTTTTGTTGCACTGAAGAAATGTACGCTTTCTTCACTTGATTTCATAGTGAACATGAATTATATCACTTTTGAGTCTATACTCAGTTTTCACAATTATTTATAATAATAGACAATTTGTATATTATTTTATAAACATCCAACACAAAATCACTAAAACACAAAACCACAAAATCATTTTCAGTAATTGCGGTTGATGATGACAAGGTATATGACCATCTACACGGGACACCACAAGGGCGATCTGACCACCCAAAATGTAAGATTCCTAAGATTTCACAAGATTTATGAAAATCGAATAAGCTGTTACCAATGTGTATATATTTCTATTACATTTCATATAGTTATCTTCCTCATCATACAACACATATGTTGCTGCATGTTCCAATATTTTATTTTTTCCATACAACACAGCCTGTACAATGTTCTTTTGACCTTCCTCTTTGCCAATCTCCTATGTCCGTTTGACAGCAACCCACCAGTTTCAATCAATACGTTATTGCCTATTGGACCACGAGTCTTCACCGCACCTGATCGAAAACACTCTAATTAGCGTGTACCTAATTACATCAGCAAACTGGCACCATATGCTGCTGATATGTCGGTGGATTACCTGTGATATAATACTCTTGATAAAATAATACCGTCGTTTTTCAACTTACCTACATCCCTATTAACTTCGAATTTCTTGCAGTAGTAAAACGCTAGTACGCATGCGCGAGTGCCAGACAATAACCTAAAAAAATCTACATGAACCTAAATTCATTGACCTAATCGACCTAACGTAACCCAACTAACCTTAACTTCCTTCGAATATTGGTGCACGCGGTATATATTTTTTTGTAGGCCTACCTATAGAAACTCAAAAATTCGTGTCTATAACCACTTCGTTAATTTTTTCATACCGAATTCTTTCTGTTGTTCTCGTATAGAAATTTGTTCGACCGAATTGTATCTGTATATAGGGTTCTGAATACATTTCAATATTTGAGAGAATATACTTCCGAACACGAAGCTTTCATATTCAATTTCATTTGATCAACATCGCAAACTTGACAGAGTCATTGTTCCCCAATTAAGGCTAAGGATGACGTGACATATGACGGCTCGGACGGAGCACCACAAGCAGATCTGACCACGTTGAAGAGAATAATTAATCATGTAACATATTCAACAGACTACTGGGATAGTTAAAAGGTCGTTCAAAATGGTTTTTTTAAATAATAAAATGTTTAATAATCCATCATAATTAATATGTTGATATTGATGATCTATATAATGTGCGTACAATATATTTAAATACTTATATAGGCCTATAGGGCCTATACTTGAATCCAGAGAAGATAAGCTCGTCTATACCAACTAGCCCTAAATAATTGTGAACATTTCGGTAATTACACATATATCGCTGCAACTTCAAGGATTTAACGCTTTTGATAGATACAGTGGCGTTTCTTATCGTAAACCTCCCGACCTGAAAAGTGAAAACACACTGAAAATATCATAGCTATATGGTGATATCACGATGATGTTTGTGTTTGTTTCGTTGGTGTTAAACAACCTTTTCATTTATATAAAGTATATGAAATTGTGTTTGTATAATTATTACCAATCGACGTATAGATTCATGAAATTTAATTCCTTCATTTCAATGAATGCAAGTTTAATTCCGAATTAACGTAAGACCGCTAATGACCTATGTTTAGTTTATGAATATGTATACATAAATATGCACGATGCGCTCCAGTATGGTTTATATAATCATTAATTAAACACACATTCATTATACAGCTTAGCTCGGTGTGCGCAACGTTCCTTTTTTAATGGGTGGTTCGTTAGATTTGCATTTTTATTCCTTTCAATTCTGGCCGACGTTCTTTTTTTTTGGCACTTTTAATGAGACTTGCAAGTTTATACTAGATATACGCTCTAGATTCTAGAGAGTCTGAGGAGATGGTAAACAATTCCGTGTATCCATATAAGTTTTATCATTAAAACGCTGAAAACACCACGGAATAAAACTAGACCGTATGAAGTATATTATAAATGGTATAAGAATTAAAGTGAATACCCATTGCTTTTATTGTAATGGATTTAGTTTGCGAATGAGTGTGAGAGGAAGTAAGTTTTATTTGTGCGAATAGATCGATTCGCGGACGTTACTTTTGTTTTAATTTTAATTTTTCCATCATTGGGAAGTGCAATGGGAACAGGGAGGTTGAAGTGTATAAAAATAAAAATACAAATGGAAGTTAACAGGAAAGTGGTAAAAGATGTTGGTTGTGGCGGATAGTGTGGAAATTAAAATTCTTAGAGGATTTCTCAAAGATGAGAAAGATAATTAATTGTTTGTAATTTTATGTCTTATTATATAAGTCTTATTCTTCACAAGCTACATACGGAGCTGTGACAAGGAATGTGAGTTGGAGAGATGAAAGAAAATGGAGGCAGCAAAACTGAAATTTGTTGGGTACCGGTACAGCAGGAAATTGCATTTATTTTCATATAGCCACCTTCAATAGCAGTAGGAAGGAAATGAAGTATCAGGAAGGAAGTCAAAATGGAGCCATTACTTTTCAAAATGGAAAGAGAAATATTGAGGTTGTTTGACCATGCCTATTAGAAGAATGGAATTTAAGAGATTTCACCAATGAAAATTGTCTAGTGAAAAAAGAGTTGGAATATGGCAAGAGTGTGTTCAGTTAAAAAAGGGGTAAAGCGGAGAAAAATAGAAGGTGATAGGTAGTGGGAAGATGGAAATAGTACTCGGAGATTATTCGAAGGAAGAGGCGAAGAGGTAGAAGAGGAAGATATGTAGTGTAGAAGGGGAACAAAAGTGAGATGGTAAGGTTAAAAGAGGATAGTTTAGTTGGCACAAATTGATAAAAGTGCACATAAAAACTTATATAGAGTTATCTCGCCTCCTCTAGAATGAAGCGAACCGAAAACAAAATGTAATTTTGAAGTGAATAATTTAAGATTCATTTGATATGTTTTTATATTTTTCACTTGAATATATATAGATGTTCATCGATATCTCGTATTGTTTTTAATTTTCTGTTTCATTTCATAATTCTTCAAAAAATTATCCGACTGTAGACACCAGAATATTGAAGCTCATCTTCTATAATGGCTGGTATTTGTAGACATTATCTTAGGTTTTAGTGTGTCAAAAACACTTACCGAACACTTCGCTAGTTCAGCTCTCTCGAGTGCTTGTTAGGTATTCTACTCTATAGCTAAGTACATTTACAGTATTTGATTATTGCAAGTACCTCGATGTATACGGATTAAACAGTAATTATAATTAATCCGACCAAAGACCTTTTGAACGCCAAGAGGAGATTACGGATTATAACGTCAAAGAGATATTGTGAACAAGAACGTATGTTATTTTATACCCTCGAGAATGAAGAGAATTCCATATCATTTCTGGCAAGACCTACGGGCCTAATTTACAAGCCTGGAATCGCTCTGACCTCATTTGCAAGTGATTACCCGCAGATGTGCCACAAAATACCATCCTGAAATACTGATGAACATTTCGTTTGCACTATGGTGAAAGAAAACTCGATTCCCGTATTTGAGAGAAATCAATTATTAGTAGACACGTTTTTATTCGCCGCAATATCTTTATCTTTGGTTTTAATTTTTTGGAGATATTTATGAAACAAATTTTCGAATACTTTGATAAAAAAAGACGAAAAAATATATAATATAGGTGTTTGCTATTTACTTTCTAGATAATGATAACGAATCAAATGATACTGTATTTTTTCTATGCATTTTCAAGATTCTTCTCAAATGATACAGCTGTCATAAATTCATATAAAATGGCAGTAATAAAGCAAATAGGTTGTAATAATAAAATTAGAAAAAAACGTTAATGACGTGATATTAGCACGCATGCATAAAATCACATAAGGTGAACCAAAACATGCATTACGTTTCAACATGTAGGCCTATCGGCAGTGCATTTTCATACTTCTCGCATGTATTCATTTGTATAACAGGCCCAGCCGAACGCAATGTATTTATATAGGTCAAAACTTGAAGTAATTTTCGTAATCTGAGGGAAGAAACCCAAGGGAATCTTACATCATCTGCCTTTATTTAGCATAAATAGCTATATTTCAGTACAATAGGCCCACATAATAATAATAAAAATATAATAAAAAAATACATAATACATGTAGTACAAAATCTTTCACTAAATCCTTTAACTGGAAGATATACTGTATCTTCCAGTTAACTGTATAGCCATAAACGTAAAGTAAAACCGGGTCTGAACCCGATATGTGGCTTTATAAAATTAGTAACTAGATCATGTAGAACTATCGTGAATTTATAGAACACGATATTTTTCTCTACAGTATAGGCTACATTATAATATAGGTGTGTACTACACGTTATATATTTCTGCGAAGTTTTCAAGTAAAGGCCATGTGATGGCGCAGTAATTATCATGCGCTCATGTTTCCTACTCGACGCAGCATAAACTCACTTTTTTTGGTGTTTTCAAATTATTAACAGGATATTTGTTTCCTACAAGTCCTCATTTCAAGCAAGGACATCTTTTATCACTATTGCAGGATATTAAGAAATTAATCGTTCGAATAACATACATTCAAGCCTATATAGCAGTTTTACTCGAGTAGTTTTACTATGTACATTCTTGAAACACTTTCAACATTTATAAAAATCATCGAACAACATATATAGGCAACCAAAAAAGCAAGAACAAATGATAAACAGCTAGAATGGGATAATAAAACAGTACTAGCACAATACAATACTAAAAATATATAGGATATATATATATATATATATATATATATATATATATATATATATATAACATTAAACTCGCTTGCATTCCATAAGATTTCTGTTCAATTTATGAAGCCGTAATTACATTTCTACTTAGAATGATATTCACATTATTTTTAATAAAATTAATAATTCACGATAATATTTCACATATTTCAATTATTATATTCATATTTCACATATTATATGTATATATGCATAGCATATCATCTGTGCCCTGGCGATATGGTATATTCTACGGATTACCTCGGATATTCCCAGTCAAATAGCGTTTTATCCATTACACACAGCACACACCAAGTACCTGGTGCACGGTATCTATAATAGATATATTGCCCTGTTTCTGCCTGCTCGCTAATTGAATGCGATAGCCTAAAGCTACTGATTATATTTTAATGAACTTTTCCTCACACATATACGCAATACGTCGAGGAAATTAAATGTCAAGTCATCTCTCGTGAGGGTAGGTTAATGAAATATATCTCGGGTTTGTTTGTGGCGACATAGTATAAGCTCCGGAACTGTGTGTGCATGACCATCGTTTTATTCGTGTATATACAGAGAATGATGGTGCATGACCACGGAAACGAAAGGTGAAATGAAAACTTCCATGCAGCTATTGCATGAAACTAATGCTTTTCAATTGAATCAAAGGAAACCCGTAAGTTTGTGTATGTTGTGCACAGTTTCCTTAATTAATATAACATAACTATATATGAGTACAAAATTAATTGACCATTGTAAACAACAAAGCTATCGCGTTATTAGATATTTGGTTATATTGGATTCATCTAGAGTGTACTAGTTTTCATTTTTGTTTTTTGTTTGTCTTTTGTATATTTACGTTCAAATAAACGTGGTCTGTTGATTGAACATGGTTTTCAAAATCATGTACTTCCAGTCTCTGCATCTGACACAAATTGTACATTTGGAATGTAATTGGAAGTAGGCCTATATATTCTGATGAACAAAAAAAAAATAGACGAAGTAAATATATATTATAAATGCGGGCGATCGATACTCGTTTAGTTTTTTCAGTCTGTTTTTTTTTTAATGACGCCGTAACTTGATATAGCGCCATTATCATTCCCAATCGAGGCAAAAAGGCTGGAAAAAAAAAACACACTCACACTCACATATATAGGCCTACAAATAAGAGCTATCTCGGTAGCTCAGTGGGAGAGCAGCGGACCGGCAATCTGAAGGTCCCGGGTTCGATTCCCGGTCGAGACGTGTCTTTTATGACATGGGTAAAATATCCCATATATATTTATATATATATATATATATATATATATATATATATATATATATATATATATATATATATATGCTGTTGGGGGGTCGAATTTTGAACTTTGAACTTGGGAAGATCCATATACTTTGTAAGATCAAATCGCCAACAAGGTTTAGAGTATAATTAAACAATTGACAACAGCTACAGTGTACTGTGGCATTTAGAGTAAAATGATCAAATAATATAAAATGTGTGCTATAAATTTTCATCTCTGTGGCAACCAACCACAACAGTATTGGTCAAGGTTCGTCCATACCAACTTCTTTATCACGACGTTCTATTATTTATCGAGAAGTTTCTGTGTCGGCTACTCGCTATAGCAGCCAAGAAGGGGTAACGAGAATTTAGTTATAGATCGGGTCTTCTTTTTTCTTTCACACGTTTCAATCGATTTATTGGGTTATATTTCCGGTAAACATATAATATTGAAGTTTGTGGTAGATGAAACTCCGTTAAGTGGTTCAACTGGAATAGATTAATCATATAGTCCCGTGCAGATCGGGAATAAAAATGACGATGACGTAGAATCTGGAGGAATCGGGAAACGAGTGCTTAATTAAAATTGTGTTAATATTTTATTGTTATGTTTGCATGGCCGGGTGAACAGTTATGATGTGTCGGAGAGGGGGGGGGGGGAGAAGAATAGTGTCTCATTTTTTCATTTTGTTAAGAGGATTACATTATCTCTGGAGCTGACAGTTAAATAGAATGGCTGTAATATTTCCTTCGTTTTTAAAGAGACAAATGAATTTATTTTAGTCTTTTATGGTTCTGAAGTACCGGTAGATGGGCTTATAGTCGGACGGTGTATGGAATAATATAATTAATGAGGTAGTGACTTTCATTTTTATGAAGGGAATTCGTATATTAGACTCACTACAATATTGATCACGTGTCCCATTTGTACTTCTGTAAAATTATTATATTTTAGTTGATGACTCAGCCAATCTTCTTTAGGCACATGCAGTGTTGGCTGGAAGTATTAATGTATTATAAGCGTATTTTAACATTTGACAACTAGAATTATTATTAACGTAAACCCAAATACATATATAGCATGGGCCCTAGAATTGAACCCTGGTATGTTCCAGGGTATAGTTTATAATATGAATGTACGTTTTTATATTTCTGCAAGTTATACCAATCTATTCTATTTCAATCTATTTCCAATTATGTACATCTAAGAAATTATGAAGTTATTGAATTTATTAGTAATTTTCATTTTAAATTATGTCATAATTTATAATCTCATATAACTACCGGTACCAAACGATCGGATTTCGCAGTAAGACAGAAAGCTCACTAGATGTATCTCTTTGTTTCAGGTGTATCTAGCGTTATTTCAGCCGTTGAAAGTGAGTCGGCATCAATTCAAGAAGGTGCTCAACTGTATGAAGTTAATCAGGCAGCTCAAATATCAGGAAGTGTACGCTCAGGAAAAAGTGACGAAGGTCGATAGTCTTTCTCTCGTACTTTCGGGGAAGTAAGTACATACGCATATTATATTTTTATAGAATTTTACAAACGTAATGAAGGCCCCGTCTGAGTCTGAATATAAATATATATTAAAGGACATCAGAACCCTGAAATCAGATTTTAATTATTAATGAGACGATTTTTATTTTCCTAATTTCAATGAAAACTATATATCATTATCTCAATTTCAGAAATTATAATAATTTTTTGGTCCTCCAGAAACCATGCATCATCACGTAGGCATTACCTATTCTGTGTACACACATAAACAGAATCGAGTAATATCTACGCCACAATTCAGAAGAAAGGCCGGGTCCTGGAGGACAAATAAATCAATGAGGCCCATAATATCTGAAATAAAGACGATGATTCCTAGTTTTCTATGAAATTAGGGAAATAAATAACTTCATCATTCAATAGATTCTAGTTCCAGATGACTTATGTCCTTTAAATATTTTGAAATATTTTGAAATATACAGCGATTTTCTACTGTTAAGAGTGCATTTTCAGTTGTTAGTTTTGCAATGTCATGTCAATGTCAGTTTTTTGGTGATTGCTTTTGAAAGGTACCGGTAAATAAGATGTAAATATTGGATCGTTTTTAATTTTATTAAAATCGTTTTCGAAATAAAATATCATTAAAGGGCATCATACTACGCTGATACTAGATTTGAGTGAATAATAACGATATTTACTATAATTGCAAAGAAAACTGGAAATCATCGTCTCAATTTCAGAAATTAGATTTACTTTATTTGTCCTCCAGCACCCAGCCATTTTTCTGAGTCATGACTTAGACCATACAATACAACTCCATGCTTAGACATTACTCGATTCTGTTAATTATTCTATATAGAATCGGTAATGCCCTCGTCATGATTCATGATCTCTGGAGGGCAAATAAATAAATTACAATATTTGGAATTGAGATGATGATATTTAGTTTTATATAAAATTAGGGAAATAAATATCGTCATTATTCGTTGAAATTTAGTTTCGATTATGTCCTTAACCGAACAATATTCAGTTGAATCAATCAATCACTATCAAGCGGATAGAGCATCACACATACACACTGTGATGTGAGCTTACAAAAAGCTGTGTACACTGCAATGGTCGAAGCCTCGAAGGGATATGAACGAACTTATTTGTGGAGGTTGACTCATTTCAAGTCTATATTGTAGTCAAAAAGTAAGTTATTTTATTTATAAAAAACGAAATTCTAACATTTGTTACATTGGATATTGATTGTAGAATACAGTTGTATTCAAATTTCGTCTGATATTGATTTGTTTAACTGTTGTGTTTGACCTTGTATGTTAGTATAGGCATTGAGTTGGTATGGACTTGCTAGGAATTTCCTCTCTACCGTATTAACCTTTGACCCTTATACGGTCTCACCTGACCTTATCCCGACATCTTACTCATCCCCCGGGAATATACTCCTCCCTCCACTCTACTTCCTCCTTTTCCTGGATGACATTTCACTTTTGATACACTCCATTTTACGTCCGTCACGTGCACTTAGAAGTGGATGTGATTGCTAAGAGGAGATTTTAGTTCTACGTGAGGGTTATACTGTGGTCCAAAGATAGTGACGTCAGTGTGAGTAAAAATATTGCATTTTCTCTTCAAAACAATTTTTGCCAACAGTCTTTTGTTTTCATAAAAAAAAACACGTTCAAATGTTTGAAAATCCATCCTTTTATATGTTATTGTCATTTTGCGGACCATTCTCACAATGCAATCGTCCCAAATCTTACAATATACAAGTTTTTTTTATATAATTATATATTGGGTTTAACGACGCACTGTAATAATAGCGAAGATCTGTTGGCGTCGGATGGATGATTAATGAGATGATGATATGAAGATTGCTTGGGTAAGAAGAAGGATAGTGGGAAGGAAGCGCTCGTGGCCTATATTGTGGGAACTATCCCGGCATTAGCCTAGACTATACAGATGGAAACCACGACAAAACCCTGTAAAGATGGTCGGCGGCGGAAATAGAACCGGGTTCGAAATTCCCCTCGTCTCCGAATCACATGAAGCGAGCGCGTTATGTTAACCACTGCGCTACATGTGCCGGTAAAAATATTCAAGTTGTCTGAGATTGAACAGACGTCGTTCAGTCTGCAAAACAGGTCGCCAACAAAATGTCGAGCGAGGCAACTGCGAGCGAACTGGGTCGACGAATGATTACACTCACATTACTGTGCATGTAATTGTGCTCAACTCTATTTACATACTATTACTATTGTTATATGCTTCAATCATTCTATGAACATTTCAGAATGTATAAACCTCACTGCATCGAGATTCTAGTCGATACCGGTAGGCCTACAAGTCCATATGAGAGTCGAATTAGCGAAATACTAGGAAAACGCCATATATGCGTTGTTAGACGAGCTGATAGTAATAATATGGGTAAAAATGGGTAAAAACTGCTTCGAGTGGTACCAATGTACACATTTAATGTGTTTTCTTCAAAATGGCTGACCCGATCAGGCTGAAAATTTCCAGAAATATGTATCAAAATGTAAATCAACTTCACGCAAAATTTCAGTTTTTAGATTTTTTTTCCCCGCTATGTTATTGTAATGGGTTATTGTAATGGGTGTAATGGGTATGTGAAATTTCTAAAACTCGTAAAAAAAGTTATCACCCGATAATGCCACAAAACTATACAGATCTAAGTTAGATGAGGAACCATATTGAAAAAAAGTTTGAAGTTGATAGCTGTAGCCGTTTGACCTGTGGAGAACCGACAAAAAAACATGAAGAAAAAAAAACGGAACGAACACCAATTTTTTTCAGTATGTCAAATTGAATGCTCGCTAAAGCTCGTCTAAAAAGATGTGTTTTATAACCATATACTTTGATGCAGCAATGCGATATGAGATCAATAGTTATAACTGACACCATCTTCAAGGTATTACAAGTATATGTGTTTCCTTTTTCGAATTTTTTTAGAATTTTGATACCGTTCAAAAGTTATCACCAAAAACAGATATTTCGCTAAATCGACTGCTATGGTACAGTGCACATTAATCATAAAATAGGCCCTACTATGATATGATACGTTATTCTGCTTCTATTTATTTTGATTTTAATTATTCTGTGACTAACTTTTTGTCACGCTGATGGATGTACTAGGCCTACATGTGTGCATATATACCAAAGATATACGTGGTGTGTGTTAAAATGTAGATTTATCGGACAAACGTTTAGTAAAATCCCCTAGTGCGAACATAATAATAAATAATAATATCGTTTATTCCGTCACTCAGACCCATATTATACATAGCTGATTATTTTGTTAGTATGTATAGAGACATTTTTTCTACAATCCGAAATATTCTATTGTTTCTAAACGAAACGTGTTCGTTCAATACAAGCATCTCGTAATCGTGTAGAGATACAAGCATCTCTACATGTCAAACAAACGCTGTCTGATAGTCATGAATCGATTTGCTTCCAACTTCGCTTTCCTTCATGCTTCAACATCGTTTTGCTTCCAACATGTTCTAAAATGATTAAAATTGTATCTTTTGGTTTATAGAGCACAATCGGTTCGATCACTTTCGAGAACTTTCGAGGTTCGAGAAAAACGTAATAGAGAATTTCCCAAAATACCCAAATGAACAAATGAGGAATAAAAAATGTTTTTTTTTAACAACAAATATTCTCCAAGAAAAAAACTTTTCATACAATAACAAATATTCACATCAGTTTTAATGAGAGCACCTAATTTCAAAATAAACTACGTAAAATAAAGCAAATTATCCGATATCGTCAAGGAGCATGCAATGCTCTGGAGCATAGCATGCACTATAGCCTATAGAACTGGGTAACAATCCAGAAAAAAGGGAGTTTCCAACCATTTTTATTATAATCAATATCATTTTCATCATCCAGGTTCAGGTCATATATAATGCATTTCCTTTCAAATTATCGTACCCAACGTATCTAATGTATAATGAACCCACTGAAGTATTTTTAAGGTAAAAATTACTCCCTTCCTCTAGATGGTCGTTTTACTTTTTTGTCAAGCAATTTCAACCTAGTTTCAACATTGAAGTTTCTTTGACAGTGCGGTTACATTATGTCTACAAGCTAAATGCACTCTCATTAATATCAGTAATTAATTTCAAGCATCAAGCTGTTCAGAGGACAAGCATATAAATCGATGCGAGACCATAAAGGAGAATGAGTTGTTTGTTCGATTGATAACACAGATCAGGTGTTCATCATTGAATAATAATGACAGACTTTTTAAGAGTCCATGGGAGTCGATTTAGCGGAATATCAGTGTTGTGGTGATAACTTTTGAACGGTATGAGATATCGAAATTCTGAAAAAGAGGAAACACAGATATTTTCAATACGTACCTTCAAGATGGTGTAGGTAATAATTATTCATCTCATATAGCCTAATCTAACTGTCAGGCGTAAACGGTTAAAAAACACATCTTTCAATTTTATGTTTTACGCCTTGAAATTATACGAAATGAGATCAACCCATATTGAAGGTATTGAAAATATATCCGTGCTTCCTCTTCATTAGAATTTCGATATCTCATACCGTTCAAATATTATCACCAAAAAACTGATATTCCGCTAAATCGACTCCCATGGAATAGATGGTTCTTCATTTCTTATAACTTCTACAAATGACCAATTTCGATACTATTCTTTCAATTATTACTTAGAAACTACTAATTCACGAAAACTGTTCTTGTCTCAAATCTGTCATCTTGCCTCTCGATTGACTTCCCAACTCACTGCCTTTTTTTATCATCCAATTCCAACTATATGTGATGTTTTTCTACGTATTGTGTTGCACTTAGAATGTAATTTAAGTACCCAAAATGAAGTATGAATTATTGTATCATTTAAAAAATATTCTTCGCTATAATTGACGAAATTCTCTTCAGTATTACCATAGCTGAATACCTTTTCTCTATATGGTATTACTCTTTTTAATCCCTAGTAATATTTACTAAAAGCGAATACTACGGCAGTTGAGTAGGATTACCGAGAGACCAGTGGAAAATATCAACTCATTTTGATTGGCTGGACACAACAACGTACTATTTTTCCTAATTTTCCAACTCATATCTCTTCGAATGTAATATTTGTAATTACAGTGAATATTTTCCAACAACCAAATGCAGTACTCTCTGCTGCTTTTCATTTAAATTTAATTCGGTTTTTTTTTTGTCACAGAATTCCAACCATGCAGTTATTATTTTTCTCAAAATAAATATAAAAGAATATATGAAAAACCACAAAGTTTCATGTAGACTATATCGGTTAAATTCTTTATAAACACTTCTGACCTGTGGGGCTTTGAAGAAAAAAATGAAACTGAGCCATGAGTGGGGAATCTTTGTGACGCTCTCCGTGTGTATTTCACGTATTCACTTGTTATCTTGAAACTGATTGGATACACAAAAATAGAATGTCATACCAATTAAAGAGCCTACAATTATCTTGGAGTGGCTATACTTTTTTATTCAATCACACTGGTTCGTGAACATACGAAAGAATACAGTACAGATTAATGTCTCTATTGTAGAAGCACAGTGCATGCACCCCTTAATAGTCCATGGGAGTTTTGAAAACTTTCGAACTTCCGAATGATTTATCAAAATTCTGATAAAGAGGAAACACAGATATTTTCAATACTTGATAGATAACGTGAGTAATAACTATTTATATCAATCATACCACATAATATATCATAATCACAATCGTAATCACATAATCGCGTATACGATTATTTGTAGGCCTATACGCTTGACAATTATACGATATGATTTGAATAGTTATTACTTATAGCATCTTAAAGGTATTTAAAATATATGTAAATCTTCTTTTAGAATTTCGATACCTCATACCGTTCAAAAGTTATCACCGAAAAAACTGATATTTCGCCAAGTCGACTTCGATAGATTCTTAAACGGTTTAGGTTTCAACTTTCACCAAGTAATTCTTTAGGGAAATCAGTCCAGTCTCTCTTTCGAGGAAACAAGTATACCTCTGTCTTATTCGTGGATGTTTGTAAGCATGTCGCCGGTATGGGTGATTACGGGCTGAGGGAACCGTGTAACCACATCCATCCCACCGTGTGACACCCACCCCCCAAGTGACTCGTAAAATACGACTTGGAAAAAAATAGTACAGCGTTTTAAAACATTTGTTAACTACTTTGTCGTTTAATCTCTAGTCGTGTGTTTTATACACGTAAAGCTATTTGGAAAATGAGGTAAGGAAATTAAAACGAATGCGGGTGACAAAGTAGGGAAAATTCAGTGAAGAACGGGAAAACGGTAAAATGTTGTTGAATGTTGGGACGCAGATGTTGGGAAAGCCACGCAGATGAATTTTTCAAAACCCACTGGAATTTTCGAATAGATATAGCGACTGAATAAAAACTAATAAAACTGAATAAAACTAATTTGTTAATAATCACTCACATTATGTTTTTTATCTGATACATTTTATTCCAATTGTATGCTTAGAAGTGGTTGATGTTATAACTTCGAAAATAGATAACTCTCCTCGCATTGGTATTCTTTATTTTAGCCCCTCCCCCCCCCCCCCCCCCCCCCACACAAAAAAAATGTACCGGTAGTCGACCAATTTTTAAATAGAGTAATTTATTTATTTGAATTTCTACAATCTACAGTTCGCCAATTATATAACTGCCTAAACCTACGTAGTATTCACTGTTTCACAATTGTACAGTTTTCCCCAATGTAGGTGTATATACTGATTGTTTTGTGTGACAAAACCAATAATACAATGGTTTTGCAAATACTAGTGTATCGGTGTTCTCAATTTCTCAGATTATTCTTGTCAGTCAAGTTTTTAAGTTAAATAATTTCGTAATGATTTTTGTAATTTCAAAACTTGGAAATATATTCAAAGAAAGATTGAAAAAAATGCATTGGGGCTATTAAAGAAGTATAACTAGTTCAACTGACAAACCGACAATTGTTTCAATATTTTGAACCATCTAATGTAGCCAAAAAGTGAATCTCCATTTATAGAAATGTTTTTTGCCATTAATATATCTGTGTGCTCTATGTAGGCCTATATATTTTCTGTTGCTTGTTGTTGTTTGTTCTATTAAATAATACTTTTTTTATATATATTTCTCCTGCTCACTCAATATTCATTTTTGTATTGTTTTAGGTTGGTAGTATCTCAGAATGGACGAGCGTTGCACATTGTATTCCCTCATCAGTTCCTGGACTCTCCTGAATGGTTTGGAGTCTCCACTGACGAGTTCTTCCAGGTATTTATATGCTGTACGATGTGGAGAGTTTTGGTGACCAGGATTCATTTATATATCTTCTTTTTAATTATTTTCATGCGTATTCATCTACTTGTATCACGAATATCAAAACTATCATTTATTTATTATCAAAACCAAACCGTGACTGGGAAAACAATTGTCCTCACCCGGCAATCAAACCAGGGCTGTTATTCTTCAACTCTGATGGAAATGAAAGCGACCAACTTTCGTGTTGTTTGGATGTTCCCTATACTTTAACACGGTGTATCACATGGGGTCTGACTCGTTAGTTGCGCTTTCATTTCACTTAGAGCCGATTGTACCAACTGATGATTAAGTATTAATTAGTTAATAATTACTTAAGGTACAAAAATAACATAGGTGACCAAGGGTGATAACAAGTTAATTTGCTAATTTTTACTTAATTTACTAATCATCACCTGGTACAACCGGCTCTTACAGTTTTAGAATAAGGTACCCTGGATTCTTCAGATCGAGATGCTCTACGAGCAGCAGAGGTCGAGGTGTGATTGTGTAACTCTTCAAACAATTATTTATAAATTCCGAACCATTTCGTTGAACGGGCTGTATAGCATTAGGATCTTCTTCTAGAATGTCTATCAATTGAAGTTTTTATCTCATCCATCCATCCCACTCAAACTGTTTTCATACTACGTATTCGTCTGTGGTTCAAAGTGAGATCTGTCCTTGGCTAAAAATAATATTGTGTTTATACAGTAATAGCCCTAGTTTACACTGCAAAAACTTGAACCCTAGTATATGGTAGGAAGGGGTATTGGTGATAATTGCCTACGAACAGGTAATTCACTCATTTCTCACTCTTCTCGGTGACGTTGGTAATCTCGGTGCCTGCCTGACAGAAACTGTCCAATATTAGTCACGTGGGACAATTTGACAACATTAACAATCAATTTTAATTCTAGAGTGTCGTAAATCTGTTGCTTGTAACTGGAAACGGCATTCAAACAACCAGTTCACAATTAAATGTGTAAATCTGACATTCTCCGTATTACATGTGGTACAGCATAGTGTCAAAACCTCGGGTCAAATTCCTGGGATGAGACTGAAGGAATACTAATTGGGGTGACCATAAATCCAAAAATCCGTGATGAATAAAACGGAAAAAGCAGTAGTTTTGTGAAGCCGGCCTCCCATGGAGGGATTAAGGGAAGGACCCCCCACATGATGCCCCTGAGGGCATTTTTTTTTTCAAGATTTGTACATGTTCCGTGAGTTTTTTTATTATGTGTATTATATTCTGTATCATACTTTAGTGAAGGAATATAATATTATTATATTACCCACTTGTGAATCATACGTACGAGGACTTGTTAGAATTTCCATTCATAGTTGTTGGTAAGGTAAGTTATTTGAGAGCGGTAAACACACTATTTAACACAATATTTAAAACATGTTTGCAAATTATTCATTCGATTTTGTCTGGAATATATACAATAAAAAATATGTTAGCTCAAACAGAGCTAGAGTAGTACTTGTGGTGACTCCTGTACAGGTCTTTTAGCACTATAATAGTAATCTGAAACAATTTTCTGACGAAAATTGGGAATATCGATCCTTTCGCCAAAACCGGGACAAATAAGTGTCCCAATTTCTTTTTCTGGAACAAGATATAGAATTCCGGGACTATCCTGGTTTTCCATCGGTGAAACGTGTTATGTTTCAGGTGTCGGTCACCGCAATGGAGGAATCTCGTGTGTTGCTATGGCACCGTGACAAGTTAAAACTGTCGATAATCACCGATCAATTCCTTCAAGCCGTGTTCGATCACATCTTAGGCAGAGATGTTGTGAAGAAACTCATGCAGGTTTGTTACGTGAGGTGTTTATTATATTAGTTTGTAGCTGACATCTCTTGCATCAGAAATGTAGATATGAAGTAGCAGCATTGTTGTATCTTTTAGCATTTCAATCCTGTAGATATTTGCAGAGCAAAAAGTAGAACAAATGTGTGACGTAATTTTTTACGGCGTAATTTTATGAAATTTACTGCACAATAATATCATAGACGAAAGATATACTACCAAGACAGTTCCCTCTCATTGCTAAACAAGAGTACGTCCCTGTGCACACCTCGATTCCACTCGCCTACGTCTGCAATGCTCGCTTTGGTACCTATGCTCGCTTCTGAAGGAGCGACCTCAGTGGCTGCTCGGCAGCAGCACAACCCAACGTGCATGTATTGGTTTCTAGCAAACGTCACTGGTACTACTGCACAGGTGTTTGAGAGAAGGGATTTAAAATCTAGTGGCAATAAAGTAGTGGGGATAAAATTGGAGGTCAGTTTTATTTCAACGTTGCGTGATTGAAGTGATTGAGTATTGGAAGTAAATCTTTCATCTATGATAATTTGAATCGAGATATTTTAGGATAGTTCAAGTGTTCTAAAGTGAAACTCATAAGCTTAAAAGCTTAAAGATCGAAGTTAATAGCAGACAACAGACCTGACGTCACACATTTACTGCATTCCCATTTGTTGTCTGCTGCTAGTCGGCAATTAGAGTAGTCGCGTTTAAAAGCTCTCTCTATCATCTCCAACCAGACTCCAGTCAACAGCGATCGAGTTGGTGATACATTCACATGATCCATTTCGGACTAGTCGGGAAAAACAATTACTTAGCGATTGAGACAACTGGAGTTGTCCGTATGTACCGTGCTTTAGAAATTTGTGATTGCTTTGTATACAAATTTATGTAAGTGTTTATTTATAAAGGCAAGTTAATTGTCAAACAGTAGTTCTCCATTTTAGTTGAATACAGTATGAATACAAAATGGTACTTCTTACGGGATTGGTTATAGAATATAGTAGTTTACCAATGTTATGCTGCTCTTTTAGAAGTGGCTAATAGTAATTCTATAGAGTGGGTGGGAGTCAGTTTAGCAAAATACCAGTTTTTGGATAACAGTTTATAGTATAGGGCACCAGAATACCCCACAAGACCAGAAGTGCAACTTTTTAGGGCGTGCCTACTGGGGGGTTGAGAATAACCCAGAGAAGAAAATTATAGTGTATATATTCTTCGAACAAATTCAAATTTTTACGGAATGGATGTAAATTATTTGAAATTTTTACATAAATTGGAAAAACACATTTTTCAGCTGTATATCTGTGAAGTTGTTGGAATCCAGCAGGTCTAAGGTCATTTCATATCATTTTGAAGGTATTTGAGAGATCTATGTTGCTTTCAATTTAAATTTTGTCACCTCTATTTGATCAGACGCTATCACCCAAAAAACTGATATTTCGCTAAATCGACTCCCGTGCACTGATTAGATTTTATATAGCATATATAGTAGGCCTATATGTCAAATATTTCAATTACATATACTATACATTTTAAATCAATAGAATTGTGTTTATGCAGTGTTATCACAAGCTTGTAGTTTTTTAAATTTATTTCACTACTTTGACACATAGATTATGTAAATCCTAGTCTCACACTTTATATTCTTTACTTTCAGATGCCTGTAGACTTTGGTTCTTCTAGTGAACAGGATTTTGCAGTTTTGGTCTGGTTTAATTGCTAATTTTGTAACTTGTGTTTAATAACTAACCAAGGAATGAGAAAATGAAGCATGTTTTAATTATGACAAGAGATAATTCAAATAACTCCATTATTTATAAACTATAAACGAGTTTAACTTGATAGGAAGATGACTTTTTCTTTCTCACGATCACAACTGATTATAAGTACAACATTTTATGCAATGGCATCTCTTGTGAAGTACATTGTAGTTAATACAAATTTTCACCTTCAAAATAAAAACAATAAATGTCGGTGATAAAATTTACTTGAACTAGGCCCTAATCAAAATTCAAGTCTAACTTATTTTTATAACCTAATAATACAAACTTCACAATCACTGAATAATGATTATGGCTTATTTACTTTTGATTTGCTTGTTGAAACTTTTCACCATTAACCACCATAACTTGCTGCCATTTAGTGGATACCGTGGTATCTTTTCAATGATTGACTACGCATGAGTTTCAAGTTTTAACCTATCTCGAGTTTATGCATCGTTTCACGTTGTGTGATTTGATCGCTGCGTTGTAACATTGCATTGTGTGTGATTATTGTATGTTGTAATTTAATACATTTAGCAAAATAGATTATCCCCTACTCAAGATAAGACAGTTGAATGGAAAGCTATTTGTTGCTAAAAAATATATAAATATTCTATTTAGAACCGGTTTTACAAACTCTTAATAGCTAAGCGCTATTTTGCTAACTATTAGTCAAGGTAAAAAAAATGGTGATAACAAGTTGATCTGCTAACTATCGCAAACCACCAACTATTAATTCGTAAAACCGGGTTTTAATTCAAATTACTTTTCAGTTTTTGTACAATGTGGATTGTTACTTTACCATTAGATTTATAATTATTCATTCCATGAAGTTATAATAAATACGCAAAAATCATTATAGTACGTTACCTATACACGTATTATGCCACGTCATAGGCCTACACTTGAGTGAGAAAATAATAAAATTCAAGTGAATTTAATCTTAGTATTCAAGTATTTGGAAAAATTCATAAATAAATCATGTTTTTAATAGATTTTTTCATATATATATTCAGACGTCTCTTTATACCGTGTTAGTATTTTTGCCAACAAATGTTGATGAGTTACCTTTCACCTCTTACAATCTCATTCGAAATGGTTTTATTTTTACTTATAGTAGACACATTAAAGAGTATTTATATTTGTTTTCTATTGTAGTTTATGATGAATAATATGTTGTTTGTATTGTCTGGATAGGTGAGCGAAACTATGGCCGCTTGTAACAACGGACATTTGCCGAACAACATTGACGATGGCGAGGACAAACCTATGTTAATCGTCAAAAAGTCGGGCGACGGTCCAGGCATAACCGCGTTAATCAACAGACAGCTTCAAGGTATACACGCAATACGACCTCTGTTTCATGAAATGTAAACAATCTGTGATCGTTCGATGTGAAAATTACCGTGCGTGATGTGTTGCGTAGTTTGAACCAAGTTTGAACCATTTTATTGAGATATCATTTTGATTGTCTACTAAAACATATGCTTGATTGTTTATAATTATTAATTTCTGCAGCATGATTTATTTATTTCTTGTTAGTTTGTAACTGTGGTTTGTGTAAATTACTAGTCTGATATAGATGGTGTAACAATTGTGTGTGGAGAGTCTATCCGACGTTCTAACTTTTTTGTCAACCGGTTAGGTTATACATCATAGGACAACAATTCCATATACTTTGAATAAAACTCCAATAAGATTATGGATAAGTACTGATTTTTTTTTTAGATGAACATACAAATATTCACTTATTGGATGAATTTGATATTTGATTGCACCTTGTTTTGTGTTGTATCCCTCATCTCAAACAAAAAAAATGATAATCTTGAAAATATTTTTCTTCATTAGCACTTAACTTACACCAGAATGAATCAGTGTGTTGTTAAGAAAAATCTGTCGCTTTCATTCTTTTGACCAAACAAGAAAGAAATTTTCAATTTTAAGAATAGCACACGAAAAAAATTTACATTTCTAAATTTTTTAAATAAAACTTTAAATTGGTGGGTTACTAAATTTAAGAGTACTTTTGATACTTTCATTTTTCAAGTTTCACAATTACTATAACCATTTTTATTTCAAGATAAAGGTCATATTGATCTGACTATTAATTTTGTAGAGCTTGATACCGTTACATTTAAAATCCCAAATTTTCTGCTACGGTATATTTAAATCGGAAAACTTCATATCTACTTCACACAGCTAATCAAGGGTGTGTATGTATATATATATATATATATATATATATATATATATATATATATATATATATATATATATATCGGTCAGACTCGTCATTTTGTATGTATTTGCATGTCTCTTTGTACATTTTTTTAATATTACAGAAAGTAAACGTATCCGCTGCTGTCGTAACTAACAACGTGAGCAAACTCCGTACTAGGAGATAACCTGTTGTCACACCATAGATGAGTGCTTTATGATTTATTGATTTTACATGCCCCTGCATGGTAAATGAATGTACTAATATGTATGTATGATACTTGTCATATGAGAAGAGCGTTCTCAGTGTGACGTTTCTTTTTTAAATCTAGAAATAAAATATTATGAAACTATAAAATTGTAGTGAAATTGTGTGAATAGTCAGCTTGCTGTAGTGTAATTAGATATTTTCTCTTTGCCTAGGTATGCCTAGGATTAGGTACTATTATTGTGGTAAGTTTTCAAACAGCCTAATTTGTGTTTTCCCTTGTGCTACAGCATGGCTGAGAAATCTGCTATACTTTTTCCAAACCTATCCTATTTTTAGAGTGTTGAAAATCATCTTCTATATTATATATGTACGCAATATCTGACATAAATTCCTGGTGCCAGCTTGCTATAGTAGTAGGCCTATTATACAAAAGGTTTTAATTGTTCCGACTTTTAAAATAAACATTCTCTTATTAAGTACTTTTTGATGAACAAATTATTTTTTCTAACTATGAACTTGAACTTTCCAAACGATGACTTACTTGTACATCTTTTATGAATAGATTTTATGTCGAAAGTTCATATTGTCACATCTTGCATATAAACGATTACAATATTTATGCTTATCAGTTTGAAATTCTGAACATGAAATCATAAAGAATTAATTTCATTTTAATGAACAGTCAGTCATCTAATGAGGCTTCTCTTAAAGAAGTAAGAAGTTCGTTTCAAAACTAAACTTCCCAACACTGCCTTTTGTAAGTTTCCCTGCAGTATTATCCCACGGTTGTCGCTTATGTCGCTAATAGAATAGTCGGATCGATGGATGATAGATTGCACCAAAAGATTAATTTAAAGTATTGATCGTGTAGAAGATGTTCAAGGTATGGTAAATATTCACACTATGCTTTATTTTTGAGAAATACCACTAAAAGAATGCATGTTTTATTTTTCATTGTTTCAAATCTCATTATAAATGTTCGTAGGTGACGATACGTTCATAGTTGAATTTTTACAATACAAATCACACCTTCGAATTCCAAGTTGATACTGTAGTACTGTACGTAGAAGCAATAGAATATATTGTGATATACCAGTAGCTTGAAGAGATTGAATAAGTTGGTATACATTTCCAAAGTGTATATAAAATTCTAGTTGTTTGATAGTTGATAGTTTGATTAAAATGTCAAGCTTTTTGTTTACAAATATGGTAGCGTAGCGATAACCATTTAGCGAATATAATTTAAACCCTTGGAGCAAATGAATTGCATAACGTGCTATATGGAGTATCAGCGAGAGATGACAGTGGTCTACCTACAAAACAATACTATCATAAATATTTAGCGCTTTTAAAAGATTCAGTTGTTTCCAATCATGAACCCGTCCTTAAAAAATCATAATGCTAAGTGTTAAGCTTGTAGAATAACACAGCTGTGCAACTTTAACGACGATATTTGTCCTTGTTATGTTGGTAGACAAGCATCAACTGTTGTGAAGAGTACATTAGTGATTAGTATAATACGATATACACCCAATGAAGTTTGACAGTTTAAATTTTGATCTCAATTGTTTCCTAGTGGTTAGTGTTGTCTATAAATATTTCAACATTGTTCCTTGTAGTCAGGGTCAAGAGCAAAGATCATCTTCAGAAAATATATTTTAAAAATTATTAATTGAAATTAATTATTATACAAATATATTTCACTGAGATCAAGCCAACCCATTAATATCAAATCAAAATTTCAAAGACAACATTTTGCTTCATTTTTATCTACCAACATTGAATTTGTAGTGCCTCCAGTGTATCCAGTTCAATATTCGCATACAGTACGTAATTTAAATGATGCGATAACAACAAACAAAAAGTCAATCTTTTATTTAGACAAGATGTAATGTTTACAGCAGCTGATCCGAATGCATGGCGCCTTGGTCGGATAGAAGAAGGTGATCACGAAACACCCGTCTGAAGTGAACCTTTTCCCACTGTGACAATCTTCACGAACTACTCAAATGAGATTATAATTATCCTACCTACCTAGCAACATACAGTATTTCTAACAAACTACTTTAGTTTAAGCCCATGGTACATCACAATGTAGTGCTGACTCCAAACAATGGTTATGTGTATAATATATGTACATTTCGGAATATATGTCTTAATAAATCTAAATAATATATTTTAAGTAGACGCAATGGTCAACTCGAAACTGAGTATATTAAAATTGTCAGAAACAAGGTATATATTGTAGGTACAGCTGGTTACTGCTTACTAGTACTTCATAACAACCTAATTAATATATTTTTCAACGTATTATTGACAATTTTAATTCTAAATAATTTAGTGTAATATAAGCTACACGTGACTTCTAAATACCACATTAGTAACCTTAACCATATCTGAAGTACTATATACCGTAATTAGCCTGTAATATAACAAATACTCATAGAAGTCTCAAAGTGCACACATAGAAAACAGCACACAAAGTTGACATTTTATACCATATACGTTGTACATATCCAAGATTTGCCTTTGGTGCTTGCCCCTTTGGAAAAAAATACCATGACATAATATATAAGTGTTGATAACTACTGAAGTTAAAACTACTCAACTTATTCCTTAGTACGTATTTCTGTACCTACAGTGAATTGGATGTACTTTTTTTGTTTTGTATATCACCTACAAATATTAATAAGAAAAATGAGTAATAGATATTTAAAATATGCCGGAAGGATCGATTATTTACTGTTGAATCATGAAATGTGACGTAATTGAGATTAGAAATATATATTTTGTATTACTAATAAGTATTGACAAGGGTTCCCACAAACACAATATTATTCTTTAGGTATCAGTTTTATATACACATGAAACATTAGTTTTAATATAACATTTATTACCATGCTATTGCTACACTACTACAGTAATCACATGTAGACTTGATCATTTCAAAAAATTCTCATAGCAGTGGCTTTTGTTTTTTGTTTTTTTATATGAAAATAATTATTATCATACTTGGTTGCTACTTGCTATGTTGGCTAAGCTTGGCAGAAAATTGTAAAATGAAGATAGGCCTTTTTTTATTTTAATTTCAATTTTCACCTTGAACCTGTTGGTGGGAACCCTACATTAAACACTAATCTCATTATTTGTGTTCTGATATTCATGTACTAAATTTTACCAACCAACAGTGGTGTAGGACTATATTGTCATAGGGTTGGCTGCCCTGGCTATTTATTTGCATCTCAGTTGCTTGTTGTGATAAAAGTTCGTTGTTAACCTGGTGGCTGTGTTGGGATTTATAATGAAATATATTATTGCTTTACAATATTGAGTTGGTAAAAAGGTTGCTCGTTTTTACGTCCGTGCTTCCTGGTAGATGAATTTAATCAGAGGTACATAAATATTGAAGAGTCAATGTTTCACAGTTTACTCTCTAAAGTGTGAATTAAATTTTTATGAATAAGTCAAACGTGTTATCTATTACATTTCAACTCCCAAATCACACTGGTCAATAATTAACAATACCGTGTCCAGAAAAACTGTTTTCAACTTTTCCACAGGTTAAATGTCCAAACTAATCGACTTCATACTTTTACTCAACATCAGCATAGAGCACTCAGCATAAAGGTTAGTCCACTTTTAATAAAAACCATAACGGAATTTGAAAATCCCCGTGAGAATAACCTAGCACCCCGGGAGGAAATATTGGGAAACAATTCTTCCAAAGTAATTAATAATTTGCAATATTTGGACACATCAATTATGCATATTACTGTACAAATGTTTACATAAATTGAACTGGTTAGACATGTTGAAGACAAAATAAATGTGCATTTTTGTATGGAATTTCCATTGAAACCATCGTCAGATAAGTAAAATAAATGCTCAACAGGTAGAGAAATCTAGGTAGGTCAAGTTTGCTGATGGATTACTTGCATATGAATACATGTCTTTATTTCGTATAATACTCTTGCTCATCTTACAATACATATGCTGCATTTTCCTGAATGTTAACCGTGAAGAACAATACAAAATAAACGTAACTACATACATAATCAAGTTCTGTGATAAATTATTTTCAATTACTTGACTATCCAAGCATGTTCATTAAACTGCCAAGTACTTGTAGTGGTGATCAGACATGGAAGGATAGGCCCACTAATAACAAAGAAGGTACGGTATACAAAAAATGTATTTCATCTATGTAAGTACCTACATTATATTTTGATAGAAGATTAGATGTACACAGTTTCGTTAGATGTATAAAATCCACTAAAAGATAATCTTCTTCTTTTTTCGCTTGTTGTTAGTTTCTATGTCCGTTTCGGTAGAATCCCGTTTCTAAAAATAAGCAAAAGAAGACAAAGTTGTTTGGATCATTTCAATATACTGTTAGTTCCTAGTGACTAATCCTGCAAGTCATTGAAATGTTCTGGTCCTGGTTGCCTTTATTACGAGACATGCCATGCCCGACTAATAGTCTCCCTCTCCTATTCAGTAATACGGGTATATACTAACGTTCGGACCAACTGCCATCACTCGAGTATGGGTATTTTCAATATATTATTACATTCAAATTTAGGAAATTTATCTGAGATTAAGATTTTCCATAAAAAGGAAAGTTAATAGGTCTATAAAACGTGGTAGTACCCACATAGCAGAGACAATATTTATTAGGAGTGTAGCAGAAATAGCAAAGATGGAGAAGAAGAGAAGCAAAATGGAATGGAAAGATTGTATTTACAATTTTAAGGGAAAGGCTTAAATGGTATGGGAACGTGATGCAATATAAAATGAGAGCATACTGAAAGAAATGTTTGACACAAGATGACAAAGAGAAGAACCGGGAGACCAAGAGAAAGGTGGTAGGAGGGAGTAAATAACGGAGTAGTCAATCAAGGGGAAGAATGGAGTCAAATGAAAGAAAAGAGATAATGGTAGAATGGAGAAAGGTTGAGGGAACTCGTAGGAAGAGAAGATGAACCAGACGATAATGAGGAAGAGGAGGATCAAGACTCGGGAGTTGGCAGAATCCGTACTCTGAGATGTCTGCCCTAGATAATTTGGTGTTACACCCCCTGACCCAATTAATCTGGTTGTCTGGGATTGATGTCTTATTCCAACAGATGAGGTACCTACCGTAAGTCTACGTAATATAGGCCTACTGGTACATTTTTTTTTAAGTTAGGCCTAAAGGCTTACTTGGTCAATACTTAAATAGGTAACTATTTTTTTTGATTAATTAATTTACCAAATCATTTTGCTAAACCACGTCACAGGGATCACCAGGCTTTACTGACTCTCCACAATTATATATTAGGGCCTATGATGTTCTCTCAATTATTAGTGTAAGTGGCACATTTTCGTACACACAGTTTCAGTATGCTTTAGTAGTCCCACACTTGACATTCAATTTAGGACAATTTTAAATTTACATTATTGGAGACCTACCTCAGAGCTGATGCTGCTAGATCTTTTTAATTTGATCCTGGGTTTTTCCACTTTCGGTACAACCACCATTTCCATATCACCAGTTTGATCCAAGCTTGTTTTCTTTACTTTCTTAGTCTTTTTCTCACTTAGTGTTATTTCTTTAAATCTATCCTTGACAACCATTTCAACTCCGGATTGAACGTCTTTTGTTGTGTTATCCATGGGTTTATCTTTTTTTGTTCTATCTTTGATGATAATGTGATCCAAATTAGTTCCACTATTTGACTGCTGAGAACAAGAGCTGCTTAGTCTTATTTTTTTTCGTTCATAATTTATAGCATCTGGAGGAGGCTTCAAGCGGTCAAGTGGTTGAAATTTATTGGAACCAATATTTGCAGCACTTGCATGTAAATTTATTACAGGTGCGTGACTTGTGTTCAGGTGTTTTCTTTTACGAGTGATTGTTCGCTGTGGTTGAGGTGCTATGACTTGTTTGTAGATAGCAACCAGTTTTTCTCTGCTCATAGTAATCATCTTGGGCACCTTGATGCATCGCTTAAAATACAAATAGAACTAGATTAGCCTACAATTATTGTTTGCTTAATGACCCCACCAACAACTAGGCTATTTGGGGGTACAAATGAGCAGGTGACAATGAAACTATGAATTAAATTGATAAGTGATAAGAATTTTACAATAAACCAAGTATTATGCAGGACTCGAACCCACGCCCAACGGTGACCTCAGTTTCTGAAGCGGTGCCTCAGTTGACAAATGGAAATCGATTGTGGTAAGGAATTGGTTAGCTTAATGAGTCCAACAAAATATTCTAGAAAAATTTAGGCCTAGGCCCCCTATATATTTTCATGTTGATTGTGCAAATATGTCAGGCCTACATATATACATGAAAATATACATGTAACAAGTGGACGGGTTAGAGCCACGGCACGGCCACACGGTAATAGATAGATAATAGGACTTATAAATAGGTTATACCATGCCATTTTTCAACACGGTGGCGGCTGGCAGATTGGGAAACCCATCCCGTGATAACAATCAGAAACGAGCATGACGGATTGAGGGTAGCTTGAATTAATATTTGGATTTCTTTTTTGTCAACCATTTAACCGAAAATGGCAATCACACGGAAAGTAACAACCACTTGAATTGAAAAGTAGGCTAGTTGTGTTGAAAAACAAAAATCAAAGGAACGTTGACTCGTTCCTACATTCCAGAAAATAATTGAATTACTGACAACCTCTGTTATTGTATTGTATTATTTATTTATTCTCCGTTAGATTTGGTACATGGTACAAATATAGGATTCGTCAAACTAAAAAACTAGACTAAAAAATTACACTTAAAAATAATGAGGAATTACACTTAAAAATTATATGAGATGCTACGATATGGGCCTATATATATATAATAGGCTGGAAATTACACTTAGAATAAACATCAGAATAAATTACATGAGGTGATATAGTTAATAATTATCTTATGCGTATAATAATAAAATATATATGATGCATAAGAAGTACGGTAAGTTAACAAGAAATATTGAAGTTGTAGGTTGCATGTTTAAGGTTTCAAGTACTCGTTGAGGTTGTAGAAGAGATTTAAGAGAAGATTCTTTTTTAGGTTTGACAAGAATATCTTGAGTGAGCGGGATTCTACGATGTGAGAGGGTGAAGAAAGGAACTACTTCTCTTAGAAAATCCTAAAAAACAGATGCATGCCGTTCCTTTCGTCAAGTTTCTACCTAACTCTGGCTATCAATTACTCAGTCCTACAGTTCAGGGCATAAACCTAGGCAATTCAATGGCATGGCATGGCATGGCCTAGGCATTGATTGCATGGCCTAGGTCTAATTCTAACCTCAAAAAATAATAATTTTATAATGATAAACTTCTACTCACAGATTCTAGTACATTCAACAAATTCGCTCTATCTAGTAGATCTGGAGTTAAATGGTACAAATCCAAATTACTATTATATGCCATAATACTTATATTAGACTATATCAAACTAGTTTTCACGTCAGACAGCTGTTCGAAACATTTCTAGCTGATTCTGTAAACACTGAAATAGGCCCTGCCCCTACGTAAAATGATATAAACGGGTCGTATGAACTATACCGAAAATTGTAAATCGACGTGGAAATGAACTGACTGTTTTCCGATATATACTATATATACCAGCAATTGCTAGAAAATGTAATGTTCAAGGTAAGCAGTATATTCTCGAAAAAGAAATTGACAGAAAAGAAATATATCTACATGAGGATAATATATTTCATGGCAGTTGTCAACATTACACAAATTTCACACGATTTTCGACATAAGTCGTATGAACGATGGTGCTGCTGCGAGCGATTTGCGCATGAATCTGTCAATGTAGATGGAAGCTGCATTTTGGGGGTAATTGGTGATCTAAACTTAAAGCGTCGTCGTTCCAAGAATATTCACAATATTCATATATGGATTGCGATTAATGTTCTTTACAGTTTATTGAATGTGAATTTAACATGATCCGTGCTTCTTTGCGGTAGGTAGGCCTATTAAACTGCAGCGAGACGTAAGCTAAGCTAGGCCTAGGCCTAGTGCTTCGGCCAGACTTCAATTTTAAAGCCACAGTCTGAGGTCCTTGTCAAAATGCCTTGGACTCTGGGCCTAGACCCTAGCAATGGCCCTAGTGCCATTTAGGCATTGAGACCTATGCATTGAGTTGACCTAGGGCCGAGACATTGAGTTGGCCTACACTAGGATATTTGTGTAGGCCTAGGCCCTAGTCCCTACTTAGTTGCCTAGGTCATTCTTGGTCTTGCCCTAGTTAATGTTAGAAACATTTTTTTTTAATAACATCGAAACTTGATACAAAATCATTGTTCCCCAATAAAGGCTATGGATGAAAGATAAGATCGTTTGAACGGGGCCCGCGATTAAATAGGCCTAGGCCTAGTAACTAAAATATGGAACTGAAGACTAGGCCTAGCTCTAGCACCTATGAGCATTAATGCTATGAGGCTTCAAAATATCATATAGACCTAGGGCCTAGGCCTACTTGATGTTGATTTATCAGTATTTTGGCCTATACATAGGAAATAGCCCAGGAGGGTTATTCTATAACTCTAAAACGGAACGAAATCAGGCCATCTTCGATTTTTCCAAACTATTTCGTATACTTAAACACGGTGTATCATATGGGCTCTGACACTTTCGTCACGCATCCATTTCGTTTACTGTTATAGAATAAGGACCCAGGCCTATGCCATAGCTCCGTCAGTGGTTATCCGCCCATTTTTGAATATTTTTCACTTTTTTGTGCTCAAGTCCTAGGCCTACTTTCTCTGTCACTAGCTATTATTCAATGCCCTAGGGCCCTAGGAGTGGCATTGCCTTTGTTGCTTACCAACTAGTTGGATTCAAACCTACGTATAGCATAGGCATAACGTACCTATGTATATTATTCAACGTAAAAAACGTATTCCATCCTTTTGTGAGCCATGAAAGAGTCGATCGGCCTACTGGCATTGAGTAAATGAATATCTTTATGGGATAAGGTGGCAGAGCCCTGGTTAAACACTCTACAGACTGTGATAGTGTTACGCCTGGTAATTCTACTAGAAGCGCTGTTATCACCAAGAAAATGTAATTGCTAAAACACTGATATGCGAGTGAATGCAGCATTCACTCGCATTTCTGTGCGCAAATGAACGTGCCGATCAGCCAACTGTGTGTTTGTTTGTGTGTTTGTGTTTGGGACTTAAATAGTACATCAATCATAGAGATATATACATAGAGAGATGCATCTTCATGTCAACCCTGCATTCCCTATGCAGGTTCACTTCATTACGGTTCAATATTTACAAAGTGGCAGCGACAGTTGTGGGACTATATCTTTTATCTTGAATTTTATTTATTAGGCCTACTGGTGTTAGCATACTTCTACGGCAATTCAAGAATTGAGAACAGCAATTAAGGAATTCAATTCGTACAACATAGGCCTACATTGCATTTTCTTGGGCAAAATATCTTCAGACTGGTATTATAATTTTAAAAATAAATTTAATGCCCAAAACTAATGTGGGCATGTGCCTATATTGCCTAGAAAGCCAACTGACTCTGGTAGCTTATCACAGTACGACAAAAATAGTCGATCTTGGTGGCTTTGATTAAATATTTTCCACATGATGACAGTTGTCTTGTGCATTAGCCAATGTAAACATCATCTCTTTGGCAACATGGTGGCCAAGCTGTAGCTGCGCATCAGATCATCAGATAACAAGCAAGGTAGCTGCCATGGCTCCGTCATTGAATTTGTAGTGTTAACCTACAAATTCAATGGCTCCGTTTATGATGCATAGACCTCTCTTTGTATGTCTCTGTGGTACAATATTACCTCTATAAAACCACTTTCACACGTTTATTGATGTTTTGCCCTCTTTGAATTCAACAGGTAATTGAAATCATGTTTTCGGTTCGGATTGTTTCGTCTGAGTATCACATGAGTGACCCAATCCCAGGTCTCGATGTAACATACTCATCTTTCCGTGGTGCGGTTGTGAAAAAAGTTCCAGTTGTACGCATATTTGGCCCATGCAGCACAGGTAGGGTAATAGCAGGCCTTACAGCTGGTTATTATTTTCAATGGGCCCTATAAGTCACTTATATTTTTAGCAATGTTTTTAATTTTATTCCTTCTCAGAACACTAAAATAACAATATTTGCTTATAAATTCAGATTTTTTTGTCACACTACTTTTCTTTTAATAAAAAAGACGTGTGATGTCGTATTATTAAACTATTACATTGGATAGCTCTACAACTAAAAAACGTGCAAAAACTGCACGGCAACTTCGTGGATTTTGGTCTGTGAGCCCAAAATTCAAAATGCAGCCGTTTGATGCATATTTTGGTTAATTGTTGGTAATTTTTTCACTTTTTGTAATTATTTTGTAGAACTTTTAAGGTATTTGAAACTTTTTTATTTTCCTTTCCTTAATTTGGTCACTCTCAACTAAGTCAGACAATAGTCATCAGAGTCATGACCACGAACTCAATGTCATGACTAAGATAGCATTAACTTGTAGACATTCCAGATATTCATTTTATATAAGAAAATTGTTTTAACCATAAGTTTTTAATTTTATATATACTGTATATAATATATTATATATATGTGTATATATATATATATATATATATATATATATATATATATATATATATATATATATATATATATATATATATATTTCTTCCCAACGTCATCAGATCTCAGTTATCATAACAGTGCGTCGTTAAACCCAATATATCAAATATATATATATATATATATATATATATATATATATTTATATATATATATATATATATTTATATATATATATTAGTGATGACATCGGTCCTGGGATTTGAGACCGAGTACCCGTTTGTAAAGACCGGGTATAGGACCGGTCTTTACGTCCCCTCAAAAAACGTGAAAGTACCAAAATCACAAACCCTGCAATAACGCATGTCTGTGAAGCATAATGTGACGAATTGATACAAATAATAAACTCTGCGAGATACAGACAGGTTTAAGATAACATAATTGAATTATGATTTAGATATCAGCAATAGGATTAATTAAGACATACATCAGCAAAAAAAAACATATAATTGTAACAACAGAAAAAGACCGGTTATGCAAATTGGGGACCGAGCAGTTCAAAGACCGGTCCAGGACCGGTCTCCGGGTACCCGGTGTCATCACTAATATATATATATATATATATGTAGGCCTATAGTCTTCTGTAGGTCTATTGTGTAGGACATTATGCAAATCAAGTCCGTAGGCTCTATGCTGTATAGGCCTAATTTATAATTATATGCTAAATTATTAATCTCTTGGAATATTTGTATTTTATAGGACAGAAAACATGTCTGAACATCCATGGTGTTTTCCCGTACATATGTATTCCGTGCGATGATCCAGAACCTGGCGGTAGACGCCAGTACCAGATAGCATCAAGTTTAGACCTTGCTTTGAACATTTCCATGGGACAAGCATCATCGTCAACTCAGCACGTCTTCAAAGTTGCTCTGGTTACAGGAATGTGAGTAACTTTTGCATACCGATGCGTACAAAGCAGGCCTGCGCTGTCTAGCCTGTTTGTATGTAAAGTATTTATAGAAAATGCATCAATTTGAATTTATTTCAATGGTGATTGACAATGCAGTAGGCCTACTTGCTAATAGTTGGTAGTTTTCTGTTATTATTTATATTTAGGCACATCCTAGGCCCATAGGTTAATGTGTTTGTTTTTCGCAAGCCGCGAAATGTTGTGTATGATGACGACACAACAGTATAAGCATGTTTCAATACATTCTCAATTGATTAGGGCTAATATAATTTCCAAGTCGCAAAATATAACACCGAAATCAACTTGAAGCAAAATATTAGGCGGATTTAGGCCTACATGGAAAACACCTTTATTGAACGTTTTATGATGGAAACTCATGATTTTCTCATTTTCCGTCTCTTTATTTGACGCATAGAAATAAACCGAAGCACGTTCGCTGCTTTGTGTGCGTGCCGTCCGCCTATATGTGCTTGTGTATGCGGTCTGACCGTAACGACCACGAGTCTATGATGAGCTCGAAACAAACGTTCGTCAGTCAGACTCGGGATGGCGGAGCGCCAATGGAAGGCGCCCATTTGACGATTGCGCGTTGTCGGAGCTAACCGAGTAAACATGATTAGTGAAGATCCTCACAACTGTTTGTCATTCGGCCGGTGGCATGGCTTCCTCTCGCGCGCAATACAGAATTGACTTAATTCTAACCGGAAAGAGTACCGTAATGACTTTTGTTGAAGAGGAGTTTTTTGGTTAATCCGAATTATTATAAATCGATATAATTTTTTGGGGTCCTTTCCATTTTGAATTATATATGGTTTACTTTTAAACTGTGTAGTAGGCCTACTTGAAAACTTATGGGCCTACTGTTTTTTTCTTTTCAAAACTTCATGGAATGTCATTTCCGCATGAAATTAGGTCAAAAAACCATAACACCGCCAAACACCAAAATTTGCAAGTACAGATGTGTGAAACACGAAATCAAAACACTTACACCACTTTGAACACCTCTACCTATAGGCCTACTCAGCAACAGCATAACTACTAATAGTAACTCTCCTATACTACCGTATTGTCCCGAATATAAGCCGAGGGTTTTTCTCGAAATTTTGAGTCCAAAAGTCACCCTCGGCTTATATGCGGATCTCGGCCTAAAATCGGTCAAAAACACGTTTTTCACCAAATATAATAGGGCGCACTACACATGCCTACTCTGAACAACAGAATCAACTTGAAACTGCAAAATATTGCACTAAAAACAAGATTAATAATTGTTTTATCATGAAGAAACATCGTTTTCCAATTATCTGTCATTTTTATTTGATGTGCAATAATAAACAAAGGCCCTCTCAGCAGCTGTGACTGCCTCGTCTTATCAGACCTTGGTCCTTGACGAGTAGGCGGGCCATATGCCGATCGCGCGTCATCGGCACTAGCCGAGTACACACGATCGTGAGGCCCCAATCAACGGTTTCTCACACGCAGTTCGCATAGCTTCCTCACGCGCGCAATACGAAATTAACTAAATTCAAACTCAGGCGAGTGATGATTGAAGTGGAAAAGGAGATAAAACCTTTTTTTCAATTGTTGATCTAAAAGTTTGGGGGTCGGCTTATATTCGGGGTCGGCTTATATTCGGGACAATACGGTACTGCTGATCAAACGGGTAAAGACTATCTGAACCCCACGCTAGTAATATTAGAAATATTACCAATTATTTTCTAGAATGTTACATCATTTACCTCAAATGATCTCTATAATCCTGCCACATATACACATGTACTGTTATTCATTAGGCCCCTATAATTTCTCGAATTGATCCATATTGTGTAAATTGATGAATATATCAAATAGACCATTTCCCTCAATTACCTACAATCTTGGATTTGCAAGATTTATCATTATTTCAATGTTTATTACAGACCGTTCTATGGCTATCACGAGAAGCCTCATCAGTTCTTCAAGATATATTTCTACAATCCAGCAATGATAAAGAAAGCATCCGAATTATTACAAAGTGGAGCAATACTGAGCAAAGTTTACCAAGTGCATGAGAGTCATGTGCCGTTTATGCTCCAGTTCTTCATTGATTACAACCTACGTGGCATGGACTTTATCAACTTGGAGACGGTTAAATATCGTCAAGATTCTGAAAAACGACATTCCCCGTTGAATTTTATCGATGGGCACCAGTTTTTACCGGAAAGTGTGCCACGATTGAGTGTAAGCGAATTGGAAGTCGACGGTATTGCTGCAGATATTATCAATAATAAGGGTATGATCTTGGACATGAATCCCGGATTAGTGGATATCTGGGAAGACGAGAAGCAACGCCGAAGAGAAGAATTTCGTGTGTCACAAATAAGTCCTCAGTCGTCGCAGCAGAGACCAGAGTGCCAGCCCACTGAGAGTGAATTATTCTTCAGACAGAGGCTTCAGGTGTGTAGAATATCAGAATTATCAATACATTAGAAGCTATAAGTTGTTTTAAAAGTTGTTTGAGGCTTTCGCAACCCGAATATGAGGTATCACGAATTCAATTCTTTAAAACTGCAATTTAAAACAAACTCAGTTTGTAATCTTGGGGAGAAAATATTCTTGGTACAGAAATTTGTATTTTCAACTTTCGTTTTCAATTTTAAAATTGTGGTCTAGTGCCGTGGGGCCTTCTGATCGTAACTTGCAAGCAAAAACAGTGGTTCTTTGTTTGGAACAGACGAAATGTAAATGTCATCGTAAAGACAGAAATACCGATACTTCAATAGTTAACCGCGGTATTCATTTTTTAGTTCGATCTGAAAAAACACACATTTGAGTAAATAATGATTTTACAGAAGAAAAAATAGGAATACAGCCTTTTGGCTATCAAAAGTCTGCTGTGTGCTATAACATTGGCGACTGGGTAATCTTGAGCGATTTTTTTCTGATATGAAACAAGCAGGCAAAGTTTGGTTGTAAATTTTCTTGTAAAATCTGATTGTACGACGATCGTGGTATAACGATGATTAGCCTCCCTCCCCTCAACGCCGCACTGTGGTAGGCTTACAATTAATCCAGTCCCAAGTTGGCTACACTTCACATTTTTCAAATAAATGCAGTATTTTCATACCAACTTTCCAAAGAATGACCAACGTTTTTGAAGGCCTTCCAAATAGGGCTGTCAATGGTTTCAGGTATTGGTTGAACCCAATTTTGAAGCGTGAAGCCAACCAAGTAGGCCTACCTAATGAAATGTTTCTGATATTATTTTTGTGTTTAGTTATGTTTTTGGTAGGCCTCTAATAGTACCGCTTGATTCACCAGTCTCCACAGCTTGAGCGGCTCCCTTTGCTTACCTGCACCTTCATTCCATCTTCTTTAGATCTAAAAAGACCAAACTGATGTTTTAACTTGTACCTACAGTACACCTACGCACCTATGGTGCAAAACTCAAGCTATGTAGTACAATTTTTAATTAGGTAAGTAATGAGAATATTTTTGTTCATAGGATAACCTACTGGTAATGAGTTCTGGGCAAAACGACAGTTCATCCTCGAGTCCTGGAACTAACCAAAACATGGGTAGTAGTGTACCGTATCCAGCGGAGGCTCCGGAAGGCTGTGACTTACCAGACTCTTCATTTCTCGACACTCACGTCGCGTCTACCCACATCAAACAGCTGCCGTCAACTTTCACCAACGAAACAATCGTAGATGAAGATATGGTACTTAGTCTTGTGTCATCTAGTCAAAGAATGTCACGCAATGATTCAATGACAATGGATTCACAAGATTTGTTATTGGCGGATATTCTTGAGGAGTTGGCAGAAGGCAGAGAGAGTTTAGTGGACGAGGATAGTATTCTTGGATCTCAGATTCCACAAAATAATCAAGAGGAGGATCTTGATCTACAAGATCTCAGCCAACCATTTGATGGGGACAAGAGAGCTGAAGAAGAAAATCTTCTGTCAAATACAAGGTAAGCTTCTAAGAAGCTTTATTTAACATTCGGTTTCAACTCTTGGGCTCAGGTTGAATCTTTATTTTTTTCATCAATTGTCGAATTGACTAAAAAAAAATCTATTAAATGTCTAGTAGTAAGATTGTTCTCTACTTCAAAAGTCACCCATAGATGGCTTAATCTTTTATTTATGACTGAGCAACTATTATACAAAGAGTGTGGATGTAGCCTGATTGAAATAGGCCTAGCATATCGTGTGGCGTAATTCTGCAGCTATGAAAGCTTTTGAATTGACATTTTTCAGTATTGATTTTCATATCTATTTGTAATTGTTTGCACAGTTGCTCGCTTGAGCATAAGCCTTCTGCTAGTGAACGCCAGACGTGGGAGGACTCCTATTGGTCCGGAGTCGACTCGAATTGTTTGATCCCACAACTTGATGGCGCTCTCGAATCATCTCCCGAGAACACTCCCGAGCATCCCTCCTCGGAAGGTGGCAGTCAGGCACAGCTCGTAAGTTAACTGCTCAATTAAAGTGTGAAATAAAATGATTATGTTGTTTCATGTGCTTGAAACCGAGATGACATTGGGTAGTAGTAAATTTTGCAACCATATACAGGGAAACCTCTATGCATCGTTCCCGGATCCATCGTTTTCCTGGTTGTATCATTCATTTTTTCTCACCCCACTCCCATTACAATCAATGTCAAATTTTCCTGGATGGATCGTTTTCCTGCAAGGATGGTTTTATTTTCCTGGTCCCTTGAAAAACGATGCATGGAGGTTTCACTGTATAATATTCGCTTGTAACTCGTCCATTCTTTCATTAGGTCCAAAATTCACTACTTGCAAGATATTTCCTTTACACGCTATTTATAGCGTCTATAGATCTAACTCGAACATCATTCCCTACATGATGAGTTGACAACTTTAAAATATCCGTCTCTCTAAATATAGATGATAGTCGGAATTTCCATCGAAGGGTGTAGTGCTATCCTAGATTTAGATACTCTAGCCAAGGGTTTTCTCAGTAATTCACCATGCAGCATTACACAGGAACTACAAAGAACTGCGTTTGATTACATAGAACTACGTTGTAGTTGAAATAGTGTAAGAATTGCTTTTTATTTCATAAGACTAATTACCAATAAACTAAGCCACTGCCTATCATTGAACTTAGGCTTTAGATAATAATAGCCAATTTTGTTGATTGCTTTGTATTCTTGTATTTTCAGACTGCTCCCATTAACTGGTCGATAGCTGATAACTACGACGACAAGCCAGTATTTGAAGATATTCCTAACGTGCTCGGACCTACTGCCGAATTAGCCAACCCGAACAACATTCTTCTTGCAAACGATGAGGATTTAATGGATCTATCTTATACCATTCCTTATAACAACACTATCTCTGTGCCTTTCAATAAGGTCCTAATTGGTGATGACCTACCATTTAATGGAGCAGGTCGGGACGTCTTATCGTCTCCAATGAAAATTGATGAAATGGCAACCACTTCGGGCTTACAAAACATTTTGACTTCATCGTTCCTGAACTTTGAAGATGGCATGGAAACGTTGAACTTCTCCGAGCTAGGAGAGTTTCTCGAACCTCCCATTCTTCTTTCACCTCAACCGGAGTTGAAAGATCCTGGTTACCATAGAAGTATGGAAAATTATGAAGTCGAACAAGGGAAAGGCAAAGCTAAACCCAGGAAAAGAGCCCATAAGAAAAAACAGGATATGACAACTATGGAGAATAGTGTGCACTATAATATGAACACTACTCTGAATTATTCTGAAATGGGGGAAATTTTTGAGTCGTCACTTCCACCATTTAAGACAACAAACAAAGATATAAATAGTCTTTCAGTGAGTAACCATAAATCAGAGGAAGAACAGAATCTTGAACCACTAAGAAACAAAAATAATTTTTTTCCTAAAATGGATGGAAAGTGTGTGCCTATTTATGAGCCAGAAGAACAATACAACAAGCCTGTGAATAACAAACATAAATTAGGTTCTTTAACAAATGGAAACTATTTTACTTCCAACGGTTTCAACGGTGAACAAACCAACGACACTGCCAAAACTAAAAGGAAAAGAAAGCCGAGTATAAACGTGGAATCGAACTTGATACTAGGAAAAGAATCTGGGACTCCCCGTGCACGAAAAACGCCACCCTATAACAGTATAACCAGTACTAGTTTGGCAAGCTATGATGATGCTATTGATAGTGCGATATTAAACGGTGAATCTGCACCCTGTTTTATAGAACAATCTGTTTTTCATACCATTAGCAATAACAGTAAGTTTCCTACCTATGATGAAGCTATTGACAATGCAATATCAAGGGGCATTAACGAGTTAGCGTGCGAAGACACTGCCAGTACTGACGATAGGTTTACAGAGAGGTTTGAACTGCTTCTTTCAAATAAATCGCTTAGTTTAACGTTGAACAATATCCCTGTGAAATCTAGTAGTGAAAACCACTCCTCGAGTCCTATATTAAATTACGTAAAAGATATTGAAGAGAATATAGTCAGTGATTGTAAACAAAATATGAGTATTGGTGACGATGCAGCTTGCACTGACACGTCAAACAACATTGCAAGTTCTGGTAATGAAGTGACTAAGATGAATGTTGTCAAGATGGAACGAGTTAATTTGAGAAGTGGAAGAAAAAGGTCACCATTAAAGATTAAACCTGCTATTGGGGTTGCAAGAAAAAATGATATTAAGAATGAAATACCCAACGAACAGATGACACTACAAAGTAAGCGTAATGATGATTTAGTTTTGACGGAAAGATCCTCTCTAAACATTGTCAAAACATCTAAAGTTGTGCTTGGAAACAACGAGTCAGCGTCGGGAAATGTTAATCAACTCGAAGAAGTATCTGTGCTAACGATTAATCAGGAAGAGGGTGAAAGTTCTGCTATTGCGATCAGTACCAATTCGATTAATGGTGAAATTTCATTTGATTCAATCATTGAAATTATACGAGAAGCCCATAATAGTCCTAATCCAATTCGATTTACATTCACAAAAGATATGGGAGTTCCCAAGTACGAATTTCAGCTAGTAGAAATTTTAAAGAAGACTAAAACATCCGTGATAAAGAAGGAAACTAATATTGGAACGACTGCCAAGTCGGTACAGGCGGATGTCGATCAAGTGCTAAATAGAACTGCTAAGACGTGCTTGAAATCTAAAACTCCAATAAGTGATAACAGCCAGGTGCTACGTTCCACAGAAACTGAAAATGTTTTAAAATTAAAATCTGATAAGTGTATGGCAAAGGAATTACAGATGCTAGGAACTACAGTAAAAAAAGTTCTAAAACCAAGAACTGGAGCATTGTCAAATGAACGTGATATTATGAACACTTCCACTGTGAAATCTGATACAGTAGAAGATCTTCAAAAGTTGGGAACCTCTATTGAAAAGGTCCTAAAAAAGACAGCCGAAACGTGTTCGTTAAGGAATGATGATGGTATTGTAACTTCTACCGAGGCATCGAATGTAACGCGAAACCTGCAGGCAGTTGCTTCTCGTTTGGTATCGATAGCTAACAAAGAAGAGGAAAAGAAGATACGGAAAAGGTCTTCAAGCCCAAGAAAAATGAGAATAGAAAGGAAAAAGAAAAATGCTCTGCAAAAGACCAGAAGACTCGATGCTCAGCATGAGTTTACGGATTCCTATCAAACTACGTCGACTCGAACTGAAGGACTTGGTGGGGCGCCAAATTTATCGTTGGCTGTTGAGCATATAGATATGAACAATGGGACGAAGAAAAGATTACCAAGCCCACGCTTACTTATGACGATTAAGGACAAAAAGAAAGCTATTTTAATACAACCCACTGCCAGCTTGACTGACCTTGAATTAGTAGACGATGATGTGTCTCGAGATTCTTTATATTCGAACAGTGATGCAGACCTTCCGTTGAGTTTTCTAAAATCTAAAATTAACCCTACTGCTAGTGGTACACAAAATGTATTACCAAATCTCAATGCTTTCGTACGTATTGAACGCCTTAGTGAAGAATTATTGAACAAATACGTAAGACCAGACGTGAGCAATAGAATTAAAATACCATGCTTAGATGGTGGTATAGATTCAGACTCATCAAGCTCAGACGAATGTAATCAGGCGTCATTGACACAAACACCAATAAGGCGTAAACGTTCATACCAGCCTTTGCCCGTCACATTTGAGAAGTCCCCTAAAGCACAAAGCCATACTCTATCACCCAGCGTGAATAAAAAGGCAAAGTCTACTAAAAGGGGCTTGTATAATCCATTGGACATTAAATTTGAGAAATCTCCTAGTCAATCCAAGCGTCTAGCTAAAAGTGATGACAATCTTTCACATTCTCAACTTACACGTCGAAGACAAGAAGAAAAAGTTGACGAAGATACACAGAAACAGAATATTTGTGTCACTTTTCCATCAACATCTGGTTAGTATACTACAAAATCTTTCTTGCAAAATTGTTTCCAATTTTGATATATTGAAGTGAAATTAAAGTGCATTATAGTGTCTTTGTGTTCCAGGTAGTCAACAGAACAGTACTAATTTCATCAGAAGTATAACTACCAACATCAACAAATTGCCAGCTGTAAATAGTAAATGTGTAAATTCTCAAAGTCTCTGTGATGCAGGAAAACGAAACAATGTGAATCAAAGTGAAACTAAAAGAAAATGTGATGATGTAAATATTGATTGTAATCAGGGAGTAGGTTCTAAGACGGCTAAGAAAAAGTTATCCTTTTCGTTATCAAGTTTAGAGGGGGTCAGTACGAAGATTGTGGGAAAACATTCTTCAGATGAATCAACACGTCGTTTAAGTGTTGATCCCTTTTCTGATTCTAATTCCTCGCAATCCAAGTTTGCAAGTTCAGGTGAGATAGTTAATGTTGTTGAGAAGGATGCAAATTCTTCTAATTCCAAGTCGGCGAGTGAAGAAGAAGACGTTTGCCGGAAATTTGAACTTTTAAGCGATGACGATGTTGATGATGTAGGCATTGTAAGCTTTTATAATAATACACATATTTTTACAAGCCAGATGGAAAGTACTTTCTACGGAAGCTCAGAATGTAACGATGATGTTTCATCTTCTGCAAAAACTATGGATATTTTTGCAAGTCCCACCGGGTTGCCACTTACGTACGTGCCTATTCATAAACCACCTACGCGTAAAGATGTAATTGCAAGTCTATCCGAGTTGAATATTCCCGAGTATCAGCATCAGGAACCATTCTACAGCAATCCTTCGGATGTGACATCTAGCACTGAAGTAGGACATCGAATTGTGAAACTTGCAGGTAATTCTGTTGAAGATTTACAACCATTTGAAAGTTGCTTGACTAATGTTGTTGGTCTTGAGATGCAAAGATCACGCCTTGTCAGTGAATCGAATCTGTTTTCCAATATCGAGAGTAAAAGTGTTGCTAATATGAGAGCTGCTTTAGCAAGTCAACGTGAAGTGGTTTTGACCCCATGTAATCGACCTCCGACTTGTGCTGAAGTGGAACGGTGGGAAAAGGCACGGAAACTACTAAAGTCTGAACACTCCGAAGATCACGTTGAAAAGACAGTCGGAAGAATATACGTGCCTTCGAGCCAAGGGCATGCTGACGATTCTGATTCGGAGATATTGATAAGCCTCACTCCAGAATCCCCGCCATCAATAACAAACTCTGATTCAATCGACAGCGATAACACTAATGCGCACAGTACACCCTGTCATTCAATTTCAAAAAGGATGAAATTAAAAAGTCCTACGTACACACCAATTTTAAATATCAATACTAAATCGAAGTCAAGGAGGAAAAGTATAAGATTTCAGAACACGTTTAAACCATCTGAACCATCCATCGATGAAGTTGATGAAAATATCAGGCCGTTGAATGATTTAGAAATACCATCCACTAGTAAACAAACGTCAAGGAGATTATCTCAGACAAGTAACGAAGATCAATCGTTGCATAAAATGCTCCTGAAGTCTCAATTCCGGCAACAATTGGCAACACCTCGTCATGCTAGTTCGGGATGTCAGATAGAAGGTGTCTGCAATAACACGTATGGGTTTCGTATGTCGTACGAGAATCTCCAGGACGCTAAAGCTATCACGCGCCATCAATATTTGACAATATTGACCATGGAGTTGCATGTGCAGACGCGCGGAGAGCTGAAACCAGATCCGGCTCACGACCCAATCAGAGCTCTCTTCTACGTGGTCGTTAATGATGTGCCAGATGAGGACAGCATTCCGAAACAAGATTCGGGTAAGTCAACTTTAAAAATTTGACGTAGTTTTAGATTTGTTTTAATTTACGTTGTCGATGTACCACTTTAGAGAGTGTTGATTAGAGATGATATGGAAACGTTATGATGAAGCAATAACAATAGTAATTAATATTGCCAACACATTAGAGCTTTTACTATTTTTGTTGGGTCAGAAAAATTACAGTGCAAACCTAACGTAATACCTGTAAGAACAGTGCTCACCCAAGGTGGTGATGTTGTGTTGTATTTTCACACAAAATAAACAACAATAATGAAAATCTTGATTATCCTGTGATTCAGACTGAAAATTCATTCCGTTCATTGTAGTCAAGTAGTGCAACCTTCAACATGGTAGTGGCCATCACTATATATTGTCATAACTCTATTGTATGTTGTCGTAACTGTCGTACTCAACATGTGAATCATTCCCAAAATACTCAAAAAAATGAAACAACAATCTTGATATGTGTTCTCTGTCTCCTCAGAGCCATGCGATACTTGAAAATTGTAATTCTCTAATAATAGGCCCACCATATATATCTTGGCCTACCATATAGGCCTGCAGTAATCCGTCTTTATCTCAAAATTCAATGTACCAAAAAATACCTATTGGGCCAATTCTTGGTAGGGACCAAAACTATTATTTGAATTACAGTAAAATTTGAATCATCACAATTCAAATTAACGTGGGCTCACTGTAATCACATTTACATGTAGCTTTGCTGAGTCAGAAATACTTCATTCACACTGGATTTTGACTGTTTGAATCAAACAAATTATAATTATTTGATGTTCTCTCAGGAGTGATCGTGGTGAACAATCCTTCTGACGTGGCACCTTTTCTCCGAAACTCGGGTGTAAGCTGCAAGTTCCACTACGTTGCTGATGAGAAGGAACTGCTCACCGAGTTGGTAGCGGTAGTCGGGCAATGGGATCCGGATATTTTTGCTGGCTACGAAGTGGAGATGTTATCGTGGGGTTATCTACTGCAACGCGCAGCCGTGCTCGAAGTGAATCTTTGTCCTCTCGTGTCGCGAGTACCAACCGCACAACGAGATAGTCGCTACTCTGTCGAAGCTAGCGAGGGCTCAGTCGACGTACCAACCGATATCAAGCTAGTCGGACGTATCATGCTCAACGTTTGGAGACTCATGAAATCCGAGAGCGCCTTGATGAATTACTCATTCGAAAACGTCATGTACCACACGATGCACCAACGAGTGGCCTTACACTCATTCAAGTCGCTTACGCATTGGTGGGAACATCCAACTAATCATTACAAGTGGATTGTCGTCGAGTATTATTTGCTGAGAGTCAATGGAATCATCAAGTTAATGGACCAATTGGATCTTATTGGGCGGACCAGCGAACTGGCTCGTTTGTTTGGGATACAGTTCTATGAGGTGCTCTCTAGAGGCACTCAGTTCCGGGTCGAGTCAATGATGCTTCGTCTGGCAAAACCACTCAACTATATTCCAGTTTCTCCCAGCATCCAGCAGAGGGCTAAAATGAAATCACCCGAATGTGTGCCGTTAATCATGGAACCAGAATCCAAGTTCTACGCAGATCCAGTGATTGTCCTCGACTTTCAGAGCTTATATCCTTCCATAATGATTGCATATAATTATTGCTTTTCAACGTGCTTAGGGAGAGTTGAACATCTTGGAACGAGTGATCCTTTTGTATTTGGATGCACCCAGCTGAAAGTACCACCAGTTATTATTCAAAAACTTGAAAATAATATGAATATAGCCCCGTGTGGCGTGGCATTTGTCAAGGAGGATGTTCGAAAAGGGGTGTTACCGAGGATGCTACGAGAAATCTTGGAGACGAGGCTGATGGTTAAAAAGTCAATGAAAGAACACAAAGGCGATAAGACATTGCAACGTGTTTTACACTCGAGACAACTTGGCTTGAAGCTCATTGCAAACGTCACTTACGGTTACACTTCTGCCAACTTCTCGGGCCGTATGCCGTGCGTCGAGGTTGGTGACAGCGTCGTGAGTAAAGGAAGAGAAACGTTGGAGCGTGCAATTCGGATGGTTGAGACGACGAAACGATGGGGAGCAAAGGTCGTCTATGGTGATACTGATTCATTGTTCGTCTTGGTGAAAGGAAGAAGCCGGGAGCAAGCGTTCAAGATTGGAGCAGAGATTGCGGATGCAGTCACCAAAGACAACCCTAAACCGGTGAAACTGAAACTAGAGAAAGTCTACCATCCATGCATTCTACAGGTGAAGACAATTTATGTTTATTGATTACTAGACTAGGTAATTGATGTAATGTATGTCTTTCAGTACTTTTCAGATCAGTGCTTGTTAAAAGTAGTTTGAAAATATCAATTGGAAAAATGTTGTATGGTGTAACTGAAATAATAATAAACCAGATAACGCAACAATCCCAAGATTAAAAAAAGAATACTTCTGCAATGTCTCATTGCTGTCAACATAGGCCTAACATTGTTGTAGGCCTATATCATTTAAAATTTAAATCAACAGAATATTTTCAGGGTTTTGGAGAAAATGATTTGTTTCGTTAATAAACGAAGTAGCTAACCCCATTGTAAACTTAGCCCTCTCCCGCACTCGCCTTTTAGTATTTACATATAAGTAACTCCATAATACATGGTATATTATGAAAATTTCAGTACATCTACAAATTTAGTATGATTTGTTTTCCTGGTTTAACATTACTTCTGTATTTTTTTGTCCATCAGACCAAGAAACGATATGTGGGCTACTTGTACGAGACTGCTGATCAGCCTAAGCCAACGTACGATGCAAAAGGTATTGAAACAGTCCGACGTGACGGCTGTCCAGCCGTGGCAAAGATGCTCGAAAAATGTCTGCAATTGGTGTTCGAGACTCGTGACGTTAGCATTGTCAAGAAGTACGTCTGTAGACAGTTCGATAAACTGCTTCAAGGCCGTACGAACTTGCAGGACTTGATTTACGCGCGCGAGTACCGCGGGATGGCAAGTTATAGACCTGGGGCTTGTGTGCCAGCTCTGGAGCTTACAAGGTACGTTATTCCAGTAGCTCTTCTAAAATGATAGCAAGTAGTAGAGTTGCTGTCTTGCTACATTTTGCATTTCGGTATCCACTCTCTAATTATGTAGCAAATATGAAATCACCAATATTCTTCAACCACATTCTTGAACATTCTCTACCAATACAGGGACTCAAATACAGTAAAACCTCTATGCATCATTCAAGTTTGAAGTGTTGTTCGTCTGTTCGTGATGTTCTGTTTGTTCGTGTGTTGTTCCTGTTTGTATCATTCATTTCTTCACACCCCACTCCCAAATAATCAATGTTGAATCTTCCTGAATGAATCGTTTTATTTTCTTGGACCCTTGAAAAACGATTGATAGAGGTTTCACGGTGGGTATACTCAATAGTTTCAAGTTTTGGGCATAATGTAATGAATAATTCGACTAGGCCTTCGAGTTACATGATAATGAGAACCTCAACTCTCCGCATATTATAACCATTATAATTATTTCATTATTGCATAGTGATACATTTTCTCCTTTGTCTGCAGGCAATGGTTGCGTTCTGACAAGCGTGCAGAGCCTCGCGTAGGAGAACGTGTTCCTTACATCATCGTTAACGGTCCGCCAGGTCTGCCGTTGATACGTCTGGTTCGGTCACCGCACGACCTAATGATCGATCCCAGTCTCAAGATCAACGCCACGTACTACATCACGCGGGCCATAATTCCGCCGCTTCACAGGTGCTTCTCGCTCATGGGAGCCGACGTACACGCTTGGTAAGTCGTAGATGTGATCTGATCTTTGGGAAGTAATTCAATTGTAAGCAAGTTGAGCTTTATATTTACAAACCCGTAACAATTTTTTGTTTCAACGTACAGTATTTGGATTAATATATTGTAATAGTTGGCTATTAACAGACTTGGAATTATTAGAAAATAGTCAAAATACAACCGAGGTACAGTAAATTCTCAGTAATTAAAACTCGAGGAAGTTTAAAAAATGCATTTCGAATTGAAACAATTCAAACAAACGAAAAAAATTAAAATGTTATACAAGCCCAATTCTCAAAAGACGCTGTTCATAGCTTCCCACGTGTTGCTCGTGTCTAGTCGGCTGATGCGCTAGTGCCGAACACAACCGAGGTGACCTGAACATGCCAGATACCAAGTCAAAAGACCATGCAAGTACAGTAGCCCTACTACAGTAGTACCAGTAGTGCCAGTAGTGCTGGTACAGTAGTACCAGCAATTTTATTACATACTTAGGACTTTGAGAAATCGCTAATAATACATACATGGATTCCTGTAGATGAGGCATTGGGATGGATGAAAACTGAATTTCAAGTTGAGGGTAGATCGGGCTTCGGTTCGTTACCCTCTGCCGTCTCTTTAAGGAGGTTTTTCGACGTTTTCCTTCGTAGCCTAGATAAATGCCAGGATGGTTCCTGCAATATCATTCCCATTCCCATCAGGCCATTACCTAAGATTTAAGAACCCTCCATCCTATCATCCCGTCATCTTATTATCATTCTCCCAATGCCAAAAGATCGTAGTAATCATTACAGTGTGTCAGTCAATAAAACCGATATAGATGAATCAATTCGAGCAACTTGGCTCTTCTTTATTGCAGGTATGCTGAAATGCCTCGTAAGATGTGTACATATCTGCCGAGCGATGTGCCATGCGGCCAGAAGAAGAGCACCATCTCGCAGTATTTCGTGACGATCAACTGTGTTGTCTGCGGTCAATTGACAAACTCGGGTATCTGCGCGGACTGTCAGAGTGAACCGCAGAAGACTGTACTAGCCTTGAGCGACAAGCTGCGTGTCTGGGAGAGAAGCTATTCATATATCAGTAAAGTAAGCCCTAAGCCTAAGAATTAGGAATGTCTATATCAAATAGGTAAAAGGGAAAGAAAGAACAGCATGTTATCGAGATTTATATGTAGATATGCGTACCGAGGGGTGATTAAAAAACAGTAACTCAGTGTTTTGGCTATTGCCGTGATCACAGTAGAGTGGGTAGTGATGATAAAGGCTGCTTGTTCAAGTAGGTGGGTGATGGAAAGGAAAGGGAGACTGAAAACAAGAAATTGAAGTTTGGGGGGGGGGTTTCATAGAGTGGTTGGACAGTGGGAAGGAGAGAAGAAACTGATGCAGAGTAAAATGAACACATTGAAATTGGTGTACTGACAAGGGGGAGGGGGGGTTGTGGTGAATGGCTGGCAGTGGAGAGGATGAAGTAGCTTACAAATGAGTGAGGTGTAGTGATACGAAAGGGAGAATGAAGAAGGGATGAGTTACCGGTACCTAAGGTTGATGAGTTACCGGTACCTAAGGTTGAGACGGAAAATTCTTCAGGAATGTCTGATTTATGAATGATTTTAGTTTAATTAAGCTTAGAGAGTTGCAGTTTTCATTTGTTGCACCTTGCCATCAATATGGTTTATTGTGTACTATGTATGTAGATATCAAGTGTTGAGCTTTCAAGTTTCAACTTTTAAGTCAAGTCAAGTTCTTGATTTTATATATTACCTTTACAAACTTGGACAAAATTATTCTTTCCTGATAAGTGATTTATAAGCCTACCCCAATAATAATGCTTCTTAGTTGATCCATAGACGTGCGGCTCAGAAATAAATACCTAATAGAGTAATAGGGTGTATGTACCGTATGTAGGATATATGAAATATGCAGTAGAACCTCTTTCAGTAAGATTCTCTAGTTAGTAGGCCTACATTCAGTATAATACAATAGTAAGTTTCATTCTTTGATCCCATCCATATGCACCATGAATTGATTCTTGATCAAGTTTTTCACTTTGATCCCCTGATCAACATACTGAAGAGGTTCTGCTTTAGGCCTATATTTAATTGACTAATTGTATAATACTTGTCGCATGAATATTAATGAATATGAATATTATAAAAATAGTGGAATCAAATTGATGGAAAACTGATATGTATTATTTCAACAGATTTGCGAATCATGTTGCGGCCGCTCGCATTCCATTGAATGCAAATCGTTGGACTGTCCAATTTTGTTCCGCAAGTATCAAGCAACTCGGGATCTTGAGCAAGCTCCTTTCGTACGCCGATTACTTGACCAATACACTTTTTAAAACGCTGTCAATCCATCTTTGGTTTCAACTTAGTTCTTATCTGTTCAGTTACTGTACCGTACCAAATTGTAGGTCACTCATCATAGGCTGTAGAAGTTGTGCACTACTGGTCTAAGGTTACCGTTGACCATTTCAGCATATATGGCAGTACCTTGGCCTATACACACAAATTTTTTGGAGTAGTGTCACTAGTGCACATGCTTGTGTGCCGGTAAATATCTTGAAAATAATGTACTCTAAAAAAAACAATAGACCTAACCTAACCAACAACTAAACGTCCCATAAAATTCTTGAATATCGTTTTTCTTTACCTAGGATCCGTGAAATTCAATTTCTTGCCATGAAAATTTGTGTGTTTAGCCACTTTATATATTCATTCATTTATATTCCAAGTCCAAGCCTATTTATTTAAATATAACCTGGCCTAATTGAAAATATAAAAGAACTAGTGTTGTTTGCAGTGTGACACAATTTGGTTTCAAGTTTCAACAAATTGTTGTATTGTCTGCCTATTTTAGTTTTAATTATGAATTTTTTGAAAAAATGGGTATACCTAGTTGTACTCTATACTTCTATATTTTATTTGAAAAGTTGAAACTTATGATTAAAATGGGATTTTCTGTTTGAACACTCAAGCTGCTAACTTGTAAAGCTACTCATCTCAAATCATGAGATGTGTTGTTGTTGAAGTTTATTTCATTATAATGTCGGCATATCAACACTTTGCATTCGATGACAGTTCTCTCAAGCTAGATAAATTTGCTATAACGTTGAACGCTATGGCCGATATGACCTGATCTTTGCTTTTTGTTAATTTTACGTGAATTTGTGTAGCCTGCCGTATGCTACTCCACATTGTGTCCTGTTTGAAAGCAAGACGAAACGGAAGTACAGTTGTAGACAATAAGAAACTTATAAATCAGATGGCAATGCTGTAGATCACTGGTATTTCATAACCCTACCAAAATATTTCCAAAAACTTGTTATATCAGTGTTTTGTGAAAGATTGTAATGAGGAACAATGTTTTGCAGCACATGTTTTGTAAAAACGACGCCCTTTGGCAAAATTTTAAAGTAAAATTACTTGTAAGGGGCCATAGTAAAATGTGCCATCTTTTCTCAATTCAATCCTATATAAACGGATAACACCTATTCACGTTACTCTCATTCTACGGCTGACAGATTCAATGCCAATCTCTGATATTATGGTTAACCAAATATTCTTCTTACGAATGCCAACAATTGTTATGAAAATGGAATATCAAATGATCAACATTTTTGTCTCGTCATAAACATAATATAGGTACTCTCCATTATGTGTGTGAGTGTTTTGACCAAGAAATAAGAGTACCATACAGTATATATATACAATTTATATAACAAAATCTACAGTGCTGAGCTCTGCCTCTAGTGCGTGAATCTTGTAGCATAATGTTTGTTATCGCCCCTAATTTGAGTGTAATTTTCAAGTGTAGGCCTATGTTTTATAAGTGGCAAGTTGACTTCGTTACCTAAGTACTACAGGTTACGTAGGTTATGTAGTACAATAGTGCACTTGAATAGCTGATTTACCGACTACCTCTTCAAAGATAGAACAGGAAACGAGGAATTTGAAACGTTGTGCTATACCTCTAAGTAATTGCCATGATTTTAGTTTTCACTTGTATCAAATCCAAATGCTACAAGTCTGGCTGCTCACTACTTAGGATCACATATATTTTATTAAAAAATACGGAAAAATGCCTAGGTCATGATTATAAATTTATAATTTAGTGCCAGTTTTTGCTGTGGAGTACCTGTTGTACTATTGTTACCAGTGAATAAAGTAGTATATTATAAAAAAATTATCTACTGTATTACTGGTGCTAAATAAAGGTAAAGACTGAATAAATATATGGTACTATGCCTATTGTAGGTATGGTACTAGTCAACTTATAGTTAAATATGATATAATTTTTCATTTTTTGTCGGATTTTCATTTCCTAACATCTTTGTATTTTCCTAACTACTCTCTCATTTAAGTAGTATGTAATGTATATATAATATATTTGTGATGTTATTACGGTATATTTATAATAGACTTATGCCAAATCTTAGTTTACAATAATTATTGTAGTTTTTCAATCTCCTGGCCTACTTTATCTGTATTTATTAACTGCTGAAAGTACTTTTCAGAGAAGTATGTCATTCTATTCTGGATTACTTTTCACAATGGTATAACCCTGGTATTGACATTTAAACCAGTAGCTGATGGTTCTTGAAGTGATGCACATGCTACTTTGACAAAGTAGGGCCTATATACCTAAAGTTGTAGTAGTATGTAGATCATTCACATTCAGTTTTGTGGTAGTCCTTTTTTATGTGAAATCTAGCATTTTGTAGCATACTATTGAAAAAACAGGAGCTGCAAACTCTGGGCTCGATCAGCAACTATGGGATTATCAACGGAAATACCATATTCTTTCAGAGTTTGTCTGAGGCAGGAAGCTATCCAAATACCAATTACCGTAGGGCGCCTAATGTTGATTGTTACTCAAGGAAAGAGATAACGCTTCTTTTCAAATTAATTTTAACCGTTGGTTTCTAGTTTCTTCAGTTAATTTTACATTTGAACACACTTTTCAAAAACAATTCTAATACATTACACCTCATTGTCTTTAAAACCGTGCATATTTTCACGAAATGGCTAAATGCTCTGAAAAAGACATTTTCAGTGAAAATCGAAATACCATGAAACACAAATAAACCGAACATATGTATGTGGGTGAAATATATTTTAGATTTGATTGTCAATTTCATTAATGCTGAACTCCTATACCATTAAGGTCCAGTTTTACGAATCGATAGTTAGTGGATTAAGCAATAGTTAGCGGATTAACTTCTTATCACCATTGGTTATGTATGATATTTCGTACCTTTAACAAATAGTTAGTGGATTACGTAGTACTTAACCAAGATTCGTAAAACCGGGCCTAAGTACAGAAATTGCAACAGCATATTAGCTGAATACTGTATTGGCCAAATATTTTAACTTTAGTATAATAAGCCTATTGGCAGTAATAATTGTGCATGAGCAATGCTTAACTTTCACTTTTCTATGATGCATTATGAATTTATGATGCTATGGTTCAATATTATTGTCATTCACTGTGCTGCTCCAGTAGGCGTATTTCATTCATTATTACTTATCAGCAAATATTTGATCATATGTACCAATATATGAAATGCATACAACAGATGAATGTTTTACAACAAAAGGTTTCGTTAAAAGGCATCGTTTTAAAATTGCTATAAATTTACTATGACACATAGGCCCTAATGTTAATTTTGTATGGGCATCTCAAGTCTTATTCCCGTATAACCTAGCTGTGATTATTATTAATTTATTTTCATTTTATTCAATCTGCAATTTGTAACTACGTACTGGTGGCAAATGTTCTTCAAGAAAAAAGATTGGAGAGGACCTTTGGTGGGGATGTTAAGCAAACAATAATCAATTGCTGGGTACCAGTATATATTTATTTATTATGTTCTATTAGAATTTCACAGGCAGTAACCAATGATATGCCAGAAAACCTCGTCATTTTAAATTTGCTGTGATGCTGATGTTATTGCCACAAAAGTGTTTAATAAATTTTAATAAAATATCTCTGGAAGTACCAAGTTGATTAACTGCAGATTGCTATTGTGCACCAAGAAAAAAGTTTTTTTTGTTGATGAAGTAATTTCATAAATATTGTGCAGAAACAGAAGAACAAGTAAAAGTACAACAATCAAATATATTTTACTCCACTGAAAAACATTTTTTTGTTTCTTTACTATCTTGGATATAACTTGCAATATAAGTGTGTGGTCAAGTTTTATATTTTTATTGATGTTTATTTTTTATAAAACTATTTGTATCTTATAATAAATAAAGTTCAGAGGGCAGCTTGTGACAAATTAACAATTATAGAAACAGTCGATCAACAACTTGAAAAATGAGTGAATGTAGCTCAAATGAATCCTTCGATCTTATACAGAAGAAACCAGATAGATTTCACCTAGGTATAGACAGATCAAGTAGGTCAAACAGTAAAGATTCTGTTATAGAACATAAACCCAGTCGCTATCCTGCTCCGCCAATACCCCGCATCCGACATGAACGTAGAAAGAAGTTTTCCTCCTATAGGTTGTCAGCTTTGACAGCAGATAAAGCGACTCGCCGTGTATTGGCTCCTTATATGCGAACTGTACGACGCAATCAGAAAAAAACATCGATTAAGAAAAATGAAGAATTCAGTTTCTACCTGCAGAAAAAACCTAGTTCTCTTCTCAGAAACTTGTCAGCATTTCTGAGTGATACTGTGGATTTACCCTCTCTCTTACACGAGACTGCAGATGTGCTGAAATCGATAACAAATTCAGATGGTAGGCTTTATGCGTACAAATTAATTGATCATATTGGAACAATAGTTAGCAACATTTGTAATGTGTGTAATAGTGGATTATTGTTTATTTTCATTTATGAGTGTGTACTAGTTTCCTATATTGACTGACTACCTCTTGATTTTCAAATCCAAAAGAGCTAGCCTAGAGCTACCCTGTTCTTGTGTTAATGAAAGTAGCATCAAATATAGTCACCTTTTCTTCAAACTAATCATGATAGTGTCATCGTATACTGCACATCATTATTTATTAAATTCAAGTAAAAGTAGTGCACCCTCTTGGTAGTCCCTTGTTATCAATTGAAACCTGATACAAAATAATGAAATTTGTATCTTCAGGTGTTACCCTGTATATGGTTGACAGCGCTTTGGGAGAAATTTATCAACATCCCAAGAATGTCATCTCTAATCGCCATAAAGTAATATTTAAAATAGGTATGTTGCACTTCAATAAAATACGCAATAGCGAGGCCTAATGTAAGATAGCTAGCAGTAGAATGATAACATCCACTTCAAACATGATCTCCAAGAATAACAGTATCTTCATTTGCACTGTATAGCATCCATAACATGTAATTAGAATAGTATAGTACATACTACATGTAACATATCATGGTGCACACCAGCAAACCTATCTGTGTGAAATGGACTTGTCACTAATAATAATATACCAGTAATAGTCTAGAATGAAACTTCTGCTAAGAAATTTTTAACTAGGCTGCAGTTGAGTTTTCTCTGTTTTTTCTGGTATATATTGAAACTGCTAAACCGTATTTTTTTAAATAACATCAGAACTTGATACAAAATCATGGTTCTATTATAATTATTCCAGGAAAACGCAGTACGTGCAATGTGAGATGAGGTTGGAAGAATGGAAATCTAGAATGAAAAATATTCTGTTGCTCAATTCACATCTATACAGACCTTGGATTATTTCAAAAGTTTGAAAACCCTGGGGCTGCTTGTTGATATCTAAGCAACTTGAGTTCCAAACAATTATGTCACTGCCTTCTTGTTTTATTCATCACTAATTTTAACCCCTTTTTTAGGGTTAATTAATTAGTGACATTTGTTGTTTGGATTTAATTGGTCCGAGCCAGCTCGGATTGATTTGGAAAAATTAGTAATTACATTATAAATGCATTTTGGAAGAAGGGTTTTCAATATCTGGGAAGTGTAGTGACGGCAGATGGGAAGATGGAACAAAAGTTGAATGAAAGGGTGCGAAAAGCAGATAAGTTCTACCAAACGGTGAGAAAACTTTCATGGAAACATGAAGATTGGACAAGAAGAAACTAGAATATTGCAAGGGGCACAAATGAAATTTTCAAGGAGTGTGTTGGACGTGAGGTAAATAGAGAAAGTACAAAAATACGGAGGGAATTGCAAGTGGATGGATTGAGTTACAGGATGGGAAGGGAGAGACGTGTACGGTGGTATACGTGAGAAGATGTGTAGTGAGCGAATACCAAGTCGTGAGCTTGAAAGAGGGAAAGAGGAAGACCAAGAATAAGATGAGAAGAAGTGATAAGGTGGGATGTGGAAGAAAGAAGAGAATCGTGGAAAAAAGTGAAGTACGATAGGGATATATGGAGGGAGCTTGTGGAGAGATTGGAACTAGAGAATGTTGAAGATGGCGAGAGGGTGTTGTGTCTGGCGAGCATAGCACATCGCGTGTAATTTTCCCAAGATTCTGGTTTCTGGTTAAACCCCCTAACCCAACTATTGTTGAATATTGGGTAGGATTTTATTTATAAATTCTTTTTCTTTGTTATCCCATCCAAATGTTATGAAAATCACTGAAAATATGTACGGTATATACGGTAGTTTTCTCATTCAGTAAAAAGTTGGAGATTTTTTAAAAATAATTGTTTTTCAAGTATTTTCTCTCCGAGTTATTTGTATGGGCTTTTACAAAGTTTCCAAATTTTTTCCGGGAAAATCTTCGTCTCGATTCTTTCGAAAAACAATACAACCTTTCTGGTGTGACACCAATATGCAGAAAAAGTTTCAAGTCGATTGGTCTTTTGTCTGACCTGTATGCCGATCGCAGAGTACAAAGTTACAAAATTACAAAAAAAAAAAAAAACGAAGCCCATTTTTTGATACCGGTATGTATAATGGAAGTCGCTACGCTCATCTAATAATTGTTGAAACATTTTAATATAATAACAACTAGCAGGTACCTGAGATATTGCCAGGCGAATCATAGTTTCTATATGCATAGAATGTTGTTTTGCAATTGTCCCAATTGATCTTGGTTGCCATTCACTGAGCCACTGTTGAAATATCAGCGCTCGGAGAGCTCGCCGCGGAATGTTTAACATTTATGTTGTGGGCCATTGTAGGCCTATAAGCATGCACTCTGTCATTCCCGCCGTCATTATCACATCCCGAGACCTCATCCCGATACACAAAGTGGGATTCTTCTGTGCTGGAATTATTGGATACTCCCAGTCGTGTGCACCCTTCCGCGCTGCCCAATTTGGTTTCTCTCCCATGGCGATCTGTCGAGCCGTTGACGAAATATGGCGATCCAAATATTGCAGTTCGAAAGGAAAGCACCCATTTGTGTCGTTGCCGCGATCATTACTTAACGTCTCATGGTTCCTGTACGCAGGTAGTCACTTGTGGTGTTTATTATGTGACCTCACTGATCCTAGCATGCCTTTCCTGTCAACCACCTCCTTCCCTAACCCCATCCATATCGCTGTCTGCAACTCGATGACGTAATGTGTTCACATCATCCACCGGTTAGGTGTTAATTTCAGGATGGTGTATAGCTACATATTTTCTTGGTGGACTAAATCCGGTCCAAAAGTCGACTTCTTTGTCAGCGCTTTTCGGAACCCCGCCCCTCATCGCTGTGCTTCTCTTGTGGCGAGTATTTGCCCTTTATCTCAATCCGATTCGCCTAGGAGTTCTCGAGATACGTATAGAGCTTGTGGGAAGACCACAGACAGACAAATGATGTCACCATCAAACAGAAGGAAGATTATAATAATATGATGATTGATTTTTTCCAGGTACTGAAGCAACTATTGCCGCATATGTTGCATTCCAAAGGGAATTTGTTATTGTTGACGATGCTCTGGCTGATAGGCGATTTCCTCTAGGACTCGGTTGGAATGGTAGGCCTTATATATTAAATTGAATTATAATTACACTCTCTTTAATCAATTGTTCTTTATACAGGTAGTATAGAATAGAAAATATATTTATTAGAATTAGACACCTGTATAATACCTTACAGATGGATTAAAGATCATCATTGAATGGCTAATCCCGCTAATGCATTATGTAGCCCTATGTTTATATATTACCGTATATACATTGTGTACATAATATGAATAATTTGTACCGTGCTCAAAAATCCAAAAAATCATCAATCCAACAGAAAATAAAATACAGTGCAAAATGATATAATTATAGAGAGCAAAATCGCAACATACCGGTACCGTATATCTATAAAAGTGAAATCTAAAAAGTGAAATCCTTGTGTTTGAAATAAATAAACTATCATTCTTCAACTATTTGTACAAATTAGAGAGTAGAAAAAGAGAATTCAAATGTGTATATGCCCACAACAGCGGTATTTGCAATTTAGTTACGAACTATACCATATTTTGTTCCGTATTGACCTTTATATTCTATAATTGTTCAAGACACAACAGTGAAGTCAGTTCTCTGTGTGCCTGTTGTCAGTCCTGATGACGATGCCATAGCTGTTATCGAGTTGTACAAAGATGTCAGCCGACCTCCGTTTGAAAAGGTATTACTTCTTTAATATGATACACTGGATCATTTAACTCATATGACATAATATGAACTACCATACTGTAATACAAATCCTACTTCAGTAACCGCGGTAGCTCATTCTAATACAGTTTCTGGAAACTATATAGTAATTGATTCTATTATTTGTCATTGAATTTTGAAATGATGAAATCTTAGCTTAGTTGGCAAGTGCAGTACCCCAGCTATTGTTTTCAAGTATCATACCATGAGATGAGCAATGATAATGTTATCACTGTAGTTTTTTGCATATATGCCCTAGTGTTTTATAGGCCTATTCTAATTTTGTTTCCCCCTTAGAAATTAATTTTCTTTGCTATTTTTGCTCTTCTCCAAACTCAACTCGGGTATATAGTTAAGTGAATAGTTTGTTTTTATATTTATTTTTTGTTTTTTTGTATTGATTTTTATACTGTATGGATGTGTTGTGCAGTCGGACTTGCAGATAGTCGTAGCAGTTACTGGATGGATGGGTGCTGCAATTCATCAGAATCAACAACGACTAGCGTTACAAAAGCAACAGGAGCTAAATGAGTATCTGCTCCAACTCACAAGATGTTACTTTGCTGAAATTGTTATCATGGATAAGATAATTACAGAAATTGTGGTAAGCTAGTTCAACCATAAATAATTACTGGTATATTCTTCACTTGATCAGGAGCTCAGGAGTTCAGGAGACTAGTTTCGGGATCTCTTGATGGCAAAAACTTGAGACTGCAGTATTTGAGTATTTACACCTAATGGTTATATTTGTAATTGTCAGGTGTTGACCTCTGTTTTAAAATTCCTTAGGTCCAATGTATTAGGAAATTCATGAAACAAATTTTTTTAGTGCCTAATTTAGTTTTTTGGTCTAGAACTTTGCTAAAATAACTTTGGGAGCAGAAAGAGGGTCATTCTTCATAATAGATCATGATTGTGACGAATTGGTGGCTGATCTTTTCGACGAAGGCATTGATAACGAAACCGGTGATATATTATACAAAAAGAAACAAAAAGTCAGGTAACGATAAATCTTTCATTCCTTTGTCCTCAACGATTGTTATGTATTCAAATGAAACACTTTGAAAATGTTCTTGCTTTCATTGTTTCTGTGAATCCTATTTCAATTGCTATAGACTTGCAAAAGAGAAGGGCATCGCAGGGCTGGTTGCCAAATCTGGATTAATGGTGAACATCAAGGACGCTTACAACGATTCTCGATTTAATAGAGAACTCGACATTCAATCTGGATATATCACTCGCTCAATTCTATGCATGCCAATCGTCGGTAGAGACGGTGTCCTTGGTAAGCACATTACTCTAGATTCTTCTAGACAATTCTAATAGATTTTTAGATAAATATGTAAATGTTTACCCATCCTATTTTCCGTATTGATTTCGGTACAAGCGCAATATATACTGATATTTGTATATGCTACCACTTATAATGAATATAATATTTGAAAATGTACACTCCTTATATTTTGTAAGATGCAATTCAACAACTTTAACATCTGAGGGAAACCACAACTACATCAGGCCAAGGATGGAAGACCATGATGGGAATCGAACCTCGATCAGCTGAATAACGGTTCATTGCGCTAGCGACTCTATCCGACTCGGCAAATTATTATGAAAGATAAAGAAGGAACTTATTTCTAATTAATAGGAACTCATTGTTAATTTTCTAGGTATGGTACAGTTGATAAACAAAAAGGCTGGGGCCTGTTTCTCCACCACAGATGAGAATTTGATTAGGACTTTCTCTGTTTATTGTGCATTGGCACTCAACTATGCAAAGCTACAGGAACAAATGAGTCAAGTTGTAAGTACTAAGTGGATTTATGAATATTTGTGGAGCTACTTCATGAATTGAGTTGAAAAAATATTTGCCGTCACAGACTGTATTTCAGTATACATTATACAAAAAACTTGTTCATTTCATAAATGTACGAGGTGAGCAGATATTGTACTCAATTCACTGTTATTAGGTAATAGAATATGATATGTATACATTTTTTTTAATTATTTTAATTAAATATCCAAACTTGCTGGAACCTCAGGGATTGTGATAGGTGAATTTCTAAATCTCTGATTTTATCTTTAGGCATTGAAAAGTTTTGAACTTATCTCAAAGTGGGTATAGATACCATTACCTGTACTAGATACTACAGTGCCTAAGTACCATTATTATTCTATCTTGTTTCGATGTCTTTTTCATATATATTTTTTTCATAACTGTATGCCTGGAAGAGGCGGTCGACCTTCCGCCTATACTATTGGATAGAGTATTATGCCTGGCAAAGTGACCCACAAGACTGCTGGAATATTACATTGGTTTGGTTTTCAACAGGCTATGTCAAATAGGGTCAACACCGAAATGCTAACATATCACATGAAGGCTTGTTCTCACGATCGAAGTCGAATGCTTCTCAATCCCAAGATAGAAGAAGTGCCAAAAGGATTTGGCAAGTATGTTATGTTTCCACATATTTGGTGATTCAGTCCCAGCTTTACAATAATTAGTAAAAATTCAATTTTTGTTTTGTTACCAAATTAAGTATTTGATTTCATATTACCTTAATTTTAGATGAGCAATAGCAAAGAATCCATTTCATATAGCTGGAAATAATACTTCGTACGTGCCTTATTTCTTTTTTACATGCTCAGGATCGCTTTCGGCAAGAATCAGTTTGAAATTTTGGAAAATCATATAAGAATAACCCAATTGGGAGAAATTGGGAAATAATTTATTTTGAATTTTTATTATATTTCTATTTTTTATTTTATTACAGATTCACTGAATTGAAATTCAGTGCAATAGGCCTTGATTCATTGTAAAATAAAAGAACAGTGGGGCCTACATCTAGTATATTATCTAGTTGGTAGGTCTATATATTATACGATAATGTCAGAATTAGAGAAAATATTGAAAGTACTAAAATAACAATAGTGTGGAGCGAAATAAAACTTAACTTTCTTGGAATACTAAAAAACTATAAGTTCATCCACTGTGTTAAAAGTGTTAGAAGGGATTATTGCTCCAAAATGAAAGACCATACATTATTATACTTTACTAAATTAATATTTAACTAGACTATAGGTAATTCAATTTCACACTACTATACTGTATTAACAAATAAATTCATGAGAATTTTCAAAATTGGGAAAAATAGATTTTCAAATAGATGAGTTATGAATTACAATGTACACCCTACTGCAATTTATTTCCGTCAGATTCGCTTGGTACTTAACCGGATTCGAAGAACAACTATCTCAACTGGTCTTCTATATGTTACACGATGTTGCTGGTGAAAACTTTGTCGACTTCAAAACAGTGTATACCTTCATTTTAATGGTCAAGAAATGTTATCGCAAGAACCCGTACCATAACTTCGAACATGCCTTTAATGTCTGCCACTGCATGTACAATATTCTGAAAAGGAATCTAGAAGTATTCACACCAACAGAGGTAAAGAGGTTCTGTATTGTTTTTGTCAAATTAACAAAATTACATTGTTTCCCAATTAAGGCCAGGGATGACAAGGTAGAACCATTCAGATGGGTCACCACAGAGGCAATTTTACTACTTTTTACAATTTTACACATTTTTACAATGCCACCGATTATTGATTAATATCATCAGACATTTTTACAATAATCGATCTGCATGAGCCAGTTTTCAATTAATTTTTTTAAATCAATTGATTCAACGATTTTATAAGTATGTTCAAAAGTTCGCTCTGGACTTCCAAGACGAATTGTTGAGGGTTGGTATCGGCTTAGCACAGCCATGCTTGTAAGAATCTACAATCTTTGATTCACACATAATTGTTGTATTCAATGTATTTAATGATATTTTGTTGTTACTTTCCCAAATATTTTTTCGAATTGTCAATTAAATGATCGACAATGATTTAGCAGCAAAACGAACGATTATTGATTGATTAAAGAATTGTAGGACAATCATTTATCTATATAGGCTTATGTGTGGCTTGTTATATGCTTGTTATAGACTTGTTATATTTCTACAATAAGCTCAAATTTTGTACTTGTATCCACGAAAGAAGAAGACCTGTCAAAATAAGACAGAGTGAATAAAAAGTGTGACTAGTGTGAGTACATAAAAAATCGAAACTGTAAAACTTTCTAAAACAGTGTAAAACCAACTAAAAGATAGTGAAAAGTAATAGAATGTTTCAGCCTAATATAAACCTCAACAATCAACTAAAACAGAGTTCACATATAGAACTATAACCATCCACCTAAATTGTGGCCAAAACTGTACTTATACAAAAAAAAGTTGAAGAATTAGACAACTGAGACAAATCAAGGTATGCTCAAGACCATTGAATTACTAAATAGTCCCGTCATTTACTTCTTCAATCTACATTATAGTGCCATTTGCTGTTTGCTATAAAATACTGGTTTACAAAGAAGTTGAGCTCCTACAATTTAATTTGTTTTCTGATATTGAAATATATCAATTCTTCAGGTGTAATATTTGTAAAGTAGGCCTTCATGGAACTTCTTTGTTAGCGCTTTGTACTGAATAAGTGGTTATTTAATTATCATTTATTTGGGTTTGTGAATATTTAGGTGTGTATGAGATTTTAATTTCATGTTCTACATTTTTTAATCAAAAATAAGTATGAAATAATTTGTGTATAATTATTTTATGTATTAAGTTTACAATAAAAAGTGTCTTAATATAATTGTAATTTGTGTAAATCAGCACACTTATCCTTTTTATTTCCAATTCATATTCGTTTGAAAGTCTTGAAATAACACGAGAACATTTAAAAATAAAATGGGCTCAAATTAGAGAATTACATGCATTCAAGTTTAAAGACAGACAGAAGAAGTGTCTGACAACTTGAGTTTCGCTCAACTTCCTCAACTTTCTGCTTCCCTGATAGAAATGGGTAAATTCGAGAAAAATTTATCTCAGGTGGAATACACGGCAAACAGCTGACACGAGGAGGTCGTTTAAACCGGCCCTTACAGCTAAATTTGAAGTAAATCTCACTCATTTACACGGCAAACAGCCGACCCTAGGAGGTCTTTTAAATCCTTGCAGACAACTTAATTCGAGAAAAATCTAGCACAGATGTACACGGCAAACAGCCGACCCGAGGAGGTGGCTAGGCTCCAGTACAGACAGTGCAAATTAAGATAAATTTCAACTCCGGTACACGGCAAACATCATAGTAAAGAGGTATTTAGCTATCTCTCCCTCTCTCTCTCTCTCTCTCTCTCTCTCTCTCTCTCTCTCTCTCTCTCTCTCTCTCTTTCATTCCCTATGTCCAATGAAATTTTCCGATCCATTTCTAATCAAATTCATACTTTTATTATTTATTATCTTCGCTTGAAATTGAAAGTTTCACTATGAAAAATTATTAATGATAATAATGTAGAGGAAATGGAATTAGGATAACACAATAAACGTAACAAATGAAAAACGTACATTTCGCAGATTTTATTTCAACTTCTTTCATCTTCAGTAGTAAAATCATACATCAATCATCAGCTATAAAGCTATTATATTTCGATCGCACCCACCCTGTTTTCATAACTCAGCAGGTTTCCATTACCAAGCATCAGTTTTGAATTCAACAAATTATTTATAACCTGTTGGATAACAAATATTACCAAATGTACAACAATGAAAAATACATATACATACAAAAATACACAGTTGAAATAAGTATTATTTTTCAATTTCAAATTTAAATACATAAATGCTATTTATATAGAATTAAACACACAGGTGGAATCACTAAGGGCCAGCTTTACCAAAGATTTATGATTAGAGGTCAACTGGAAGGTACCGTGATTTCTTTCACCTGGTTAAACTCAAGCCCTGTTTTAAAAAAAGCTTGTCTTGAGTGACACATTAAACACTTATGTATTGACCCCCCTCTCCCCCCCCCACACATTTATTGAACACTTATTGTAATTTTACTCTTTGAATGAATAACACATTATAGACATTGTCATTTGGAATCTCACTACAATCTATGATTTAAATTAAAGAACATTAATCTCATTTGTGATTTGTTAGGTCACAACATTCTAGCATTTTAGTTTCTAGCACTATAGCACATTCTAGCACTATAGTTACTTATTTTTATAACTTTTGAGAATTAGATTTTTTCATTAAAAAATACATAAAATTATTTTCATAAAACCACACATTCAAGGAGAAAAATAATGAACTATTTTAGGATTACCAAAAGTTCAAATATTATACTCATCCATTGCCCCAATTAGGCCGGTTCTTCACAAAGCGTGCAAATTTGGTCGCTATTGTTGTGTTATAATTGGTGGGCCTAACAATAATGATTTGAATTGGATACACAAAATTAAATATAGGCCTACATGTGTGAGTAAGCCTTTGAAGATGTATAAATATCCTCCTATCACAGAAGAATGTTTACAGTTAACGGCACAAAAATTGAGAAATTTTTTCAGAGTCCCCAAGTCAATACTATTCGAACAGATAGTAGTAGCCTTCAAACTTCACAGAGCTCCTGATACAAGTTTGAAGGCAACTACTATCTGTTCGACTAGTATTGACTTGTGGACTCGGAAAAATTTTCTAAAAACTTTTGTTAATTAACTATACAAATTTTATTAAAGAAAAAAACATCTTTCTCATACAACTGTGATACACTTTTATCAATGGTATTGCTATGTGAAAAGAGTTATATGCAATTAGTATATGTGATATACTGCATTTTTCTTCATTATGAAAAAAGTAAGCACATATACAAATATGTAATGTTGAAGTGTGAATAGCATACATGTGCATGCCTATATTATTATAACCAAATAATTACTTTCAAATATTTATGGAATTTCATTCCGAACTATAAAATGTATACAATTTTATTATAATTTATATTACAGGACTCTTGAATACACAGTAAACTTAGATACATAGTCTAATACGTATTAGACTGGGCATCCAAGTTTACTAGTCTAATACGTATTAGACTAGGCATATAAGTTTACTCGTGTGTAGTATGTACATACTACACACGAGAATCATTTCCGTCGTCTGTATATTGTTCCATATTGAACATCAGATTTACAACAATAAAAGTTCCTGGGAAATATGTTCTCCTGTTATGTCACATCTGAACTGATGAGCTTCAATTCTGAAGCTGACTCCTCCGTTATTGGCTTTAAGATAAATTGGGCATAACTGAACTATATATGCAGAACTATTGAAAAATTGATATTTGAGAGAAAACTCACCACTGAAGATGCAAATGGTTATGGTTACTTACAATTAATATGATGTGTATGTTTTTTTGATTTCAGGTAAAAGCTTTATTTATAGCATCTTTGTGCCATGATCTTGATCACCAAGGTTACACAAACAACTTCCTTCAGTTAACTAGCCACGATCTAATGGATCTTTATCCCGAATCTTGTTTAGAAAATCATCACTTTCAAGTCACCATGCTTATCATAAATGTACGTATTTTTACTTTTTGGTTTTCCAGGTTATTTTCATTATTATCATGCATAGATTTCAGCTTAAAACTGTATTCTCATGCATTCAATTATCAAATTTGAAATTATTATTTTGAAAAAGTATATTTTCTATTTTTCAATTTCAAAATAACATGCATGTAACTTTTTTTGCAGACTACTAAGATATTCAGCCAGTTGTCATCTCATACCTTCAAAGAGCTTACAGGCGAAATTCATGACGCAATCATTGCAACAGACCTAGCATTGTATTTTCGATGCCGTTCAAAACTGATAGTTATTCTAGACAACAATGAATTTGATTGGATGAACGGAAATCATCGGTACGTTCATCTTCATTACTGGGATATTATGTGTATTTAGTTGTTTAAGCTATGTTCAGAAGGTTACAGATACCCATTACAACATTGATCATAAGAATTATTGCCTCAATACAAGAGCAGCAGCTTAAGTTCATATTGTGATATTTGACCTTGAGATTGAGTGTATCCTTACATTTGTCTAGTCTCGGCAATCAGAGAAATGAGAGCACGCGGTTATTATTCCGTTACTATAATAATTTATCACCAAAAATTTGTGTAACGAAATTCCAATATTTATTAAACTTTATTTATTCCCTGACCATTCCTTTACCAACTCCCCTGGTACAAACAAATATTGCTTTTCTGTTACAGAGTTTTAGTAAAAAGTATAATGATGACATCTTGCGACTTATCTGGACAATGTAAACCATTTCCAGTAGCAAAGAAAATAACAGAATCTTTATATCGTGAATTCTACCACCAGGTACTTGAAAAATATTACAGTATATAGAAATATTTCTTGATAAATGCTCTGATAAATTCTCAGGTTTTAGTTTAATCCATTTCCATGCTGCACGGACTATACATAAATGTCTTTTAAATTAAAGGGTGATATTGAAAAAGAACTCGGTTTGACTCCCTTGTCAATGATGGATCGAGAAAAGCAACACTTAATACCAGATGATCAATTTCAATTCATTGGCGTAGTATGCCTGCCGTGTACAGAGCTTCTCTACACTTTGCTGCCTAATACGGAGGATCTATATATACAGTGCAGGTAATGATTTAATATTTAGACACTGAATTCATTTAAAAAACTGAGAAACAATTACTAGTGGGAAGAGCAGTAAATACCAGATGGCAGTGAATCATGAATTTTGGGCGATCATGTGCTCGGTGATCACTGGATAATATTCACTAACCCACTATCAGATGAGCGGGTCTAGACAGCGCTGCCTCAGTGACGCTGCTGCGCAGAAAACATGCACAGTAGCCGTCGATCTTGTTTCTGTAAGGTTTTTTTTATCAACACAATCTTCGTCAGCAACTCGGAGGTACGGTACGTCACTGGACTATGATGCAAGGGTCCAGCACTAAAAGCCTACAACATGCAAATTTTTGTTTTAAAAAAAATAACATATCAGGCTTTTGTCCACGGGTTATAGTAAGGGAAGTTCTTGTTTTTAGTAACCGATATTATCATGTCACATCAATTTTTTTTACTCGTAAACTATAATTCTAGACGTGACCCAGATAACAATATAACTTGGAAAACACTTGCCCAAGGCTAGACAGTTTGCTATATCAAATCTGAATTGAATAGGTATATGGTATAGTCAACAGCACAAAAATTTAGAAATTGTTTCAGATTCCCCAAGTCAATACTAGTCGAACAAACGTCTTAGAGCTCCTGATACAAGTTTGAAGGCAACTACTATCTGGTCAAATAATATTGACTAGGATACTAAAAAAAATCTCAATTTTTGTGCTGTCAACTGTACGTACCAGATACTCTGGTCACTCTCCTTGTTTAAAAAATGTATGTAAATTTAATTGAAACAGTTTCCTTTTTATTTTGTTTAACCCAACATTTTAGGGGTAAAATGCAAGAAAACTTGCAGAAAAAACAGTTTTAGAAACAAGAATGTTGAATATTTCCAAATAAAATACATCTTTGAAGTATATTAAACTACCTATCAACTGACCAATAATAGATCAAAGCTAAAAATATTGAGTCCGTTGTCTCAATCGGTGATAGCTGCCATGTTGCCTTCACGAATTTGAACTCGACATAACTTTTAACAAATCTAACCAAACAAAACCAGTAATTTAAATATTATGCATTTCCTTATGAAATGATTAGGATACCAGTATGCTATGAAGAGCTTCAACATTTTTAATTTAGTCAGCAGGCATGGCAATGGAATGAAATGGCAAGCTGCAAATTATAAAAACCTTGGAATTTACCTTCAAGCTTGATTCATAGTAACACGGCTGCACGTTTTCTTCCGACACGGCAAGTCACTCAAACCAGTCGGAAACTTTCCGTTTCTGGCTGGTTCACGTGACTTACCAGCCAACTGTGTACTACAAATCGAGCTTTAGGCCTACCAGTACTTTGAAATGTGTTCTATTATTTGACATTGTGTGAGAATGTTCTTATATCAATCTGTAAGGATTAGCATAGCACTGAACCAAGAAATAGTAAAATTAAAATAACATTGTTATCTAAGATTAAGCTAATCCAAAGGTTATGAAACTAGACCTTAATAACATATTGGCTTGATCCCCTAAAAAAACAACATTAATGAATACACAATCAACAGCAGCACTTTATCACCATTCTTTAAACTTTCTTTATCTTCTGGTGATACGTGACGAATATATATAGATTCACCAACCTTCTAATACCTCGATTCTCATTGCTACCAACAGTTGGTCTACATTTCAAGTTGCAAAGTAATCTGAGCTATTTATTATGTTAGGTTGGAAGAACTATACTGTCACTTCTTTTAACTTTAATTTCAGAGAACTACGAGATCACTGGAAGGAAATTATCGAGATGCGTGGCAAGAAAGTCTGGAAACCAGAGGATTCCATTGTTATCGGTGCTGGAACCCCGCCAACTAACAAAACTGAACCATCAGCCTGAACGTATATGTGAGAATTATCTTTATTTTCAATTTACAAATTCATAAATCATGGTTTTATAATGCTCATTCAAGACAATTCACATTTTAGCAGTAGAAATACCCTCCAACATATAATAATATATTCTAAACACTAATGACAAGGACTGATTGCACAACAAAGTGTACATTTGAATTATATGTTCATATCAACTTCTAACATGGCGTGATCATTTATTCCACACTTAGTTTGCAAGTTGATGAGAGATTACTTTTTTAACGCAATATATTATATATATATAGGCCTATATATAATTCATAATAATTAATAGTATTGTAATATACTTAATTTGCAATTCATTATTCAAAAGAATAGAAAAGAAATGTAGAGATATAATAATTATAAAGGTATAAGGAAATGATGTCCAATTTTCAACACAGATATAATTTTGCACAGACATTTCGTTTCGCCTACCACTTTTTTTACGCATTACGTATTTTTCCTGGTACATAGTTCTTATCAATCACTGGCTCTTGAAGGAACATATGCAAGCAGCGTTCGTTCTGAGCAAGAGGGTGGCCCGCAATCCTGAAGGACAAAAGACAGAACTAAAATTTTACCAAACCCATCAAATTAGTACAACGATAATTTTGATTTAGATCATCGTTTATTGAAGAATAAAAATAATAATTTAAAAAAGCGTAGACTTCATTACTGTACATTAGGTGATTCAAAATATATACTGTTGTTTGGCTCAATAAAGGTTTGTTTAGAAAGTTAGCCAACTTCTTGGGCTTCTAATAATGAGTAGAATATATGGAAGGATGTGAAATCACTCAATAGATAAATTAATAGCTTTTATTCATACCTTGATTTCATATTTCTCAAAAATGTTTTCATTATTTTCATCACAAAGCTAGTTTGACAGGCCCTACCAATTTGTATCTCTTTTCAAATACATGAGCCTCAATAACTAGGCCTAATTGCCAGTAATCTTGAAATTTTATGAATACCGTAACTCGAAAGTTCCAAGAACTAAGTTTGAGGCCTTAGCATTGATTTCTTATACTCCTTCTAACAAACATGGAAACTTCAAACAAAGGACAGACACATGCTATATTAAATTAAATCAGTCTAAAACAAATATAATAGTCCAACCTAAACAACCGTCGCAAAATGACCTAGATGCAGACGTGCTGTGAAACCTAAACATTCATCTTGAATATCAGAATTTAATTTAATATAATTAATTCAATTCAATTGTCTTTATTTTTCCGAAAAAAAAATGGCGATATTCAGATATTAGCATTGCTAAATTATTCTGCTCTTCCATATAACCAATACTATTTTACCTTATAACTAAGAATAAGAATTAAATGATATAATGGATACAAACAAGATGGTATGAATGAATATTATGATAAAACAGTATGAAATACGATGTATAATTAGAACTGATGGCTATCCTTCTGATCCGATCTTTGTGTTATTATTGTGTTCGGTATATAGTCTTTTCACTGCAGCTTTGAATGCATTTTGGCTTAATGTCTTGAACTGTTCAGGAACTGCGTTGTATAGCATAGAGGCATTGTATTGTATTGTATGTATGTGTAGTGGCATTGGCATGTAGAAATTGAACATTTTATTTTTGAACCAGGGACAAACCAATTTTGTAAACAAAATCGCCTCATGAATGCTTGTAAAATCCGTTGGCTTTTAAAAGGGAAATTGCATAAACAATAATCATAGCAAATGTGACACATACTTATTTACAAACACTTCCAATCCTTTTCGTCTGTCCTCGATAAAATCTTCTTCATATATGCCATCGTCACCTCGGAACGGCATCTGGCGTTTCCACGCTTTGCCTGGTAAAGCTGGGACTACAATCTGCAGCACAAGCACAAATGTCAGCTTAAGCACCGATTTCTTTAAATGCACACGTAATTAACATTTTCCACTTCTCAATTCTTGATGAATCAATCTAAGATTTTGACACATACAAGGAAACACGAATTACCAGCGTGGGATTAGCTTGAACTGCCGAGTTAAAACCTGCTATCACCGATGGTTACGAATGCTATCTGGTGTCATTAACTCTCGGAATAAGATACAACAGTAAAAGTGCAAGCTCTTTTATTATAGGGCCAAGGCATGTTCCTACTGTCACGGGACATTGCATCATTAAGACGACAATGAGAGAAAATGGTCCAGGAAAGCAATGAAATATGTTACCATTAAGCTGTAATTAGTGGAATCAACTGCTCAAGTTCTCACGTAATTACTTGAGCTACGGAATCATGAATAAAAACCGGAATGATAATTTAGACAGCTCCACTTTTGCACTACTTAATGAGAATAGGTGAGCAGATTCATTTGGAGTACCATTATGGTAAAAAAAGGATATGATAAAAGTGTGTTCATTTATTGTCACAGCCTTGGATCATGGACTTTTTGATTTGACAAAAAAAAGCTACTCAACTACTATAACCTCGACGCCAAGTTGTGCAGAGGGTTGCAATGGTTGGCCGGTCTCTTTTGGTTAGCACCAAAAAATCAAAATTACTTCACAGTCAAAGTACCGTAGTTGCATTTCGTGAGCCCTTGAACATTGCTGCTCTAACTAGTGTAGAATTTGAAACTATGCATCACCAATAAACTCAAAAGTCATCAAATATATTATTACCGGTAAGCTACAATTATTTAGTGGTACGGTAATTGATCTATTTTGTGATGATTGGTCGACTTAACGACGTATTGCAACATTTGCGACTTGCAACAGTCGAAATTCAGTCTTTCAAGAGTGAAACAAGCTACGCAAAACATGCCATAAGCCTGTCAACATCTGAAAGGTATGGTGGGCCCCGGTTTGCAGCTGGCTTCGGTTTTCGGCCACACGGTACATATTGCTCAACTATCACTGACGTCTCTTGAAAATTGTCTTTGTTAATTTTGTAACAGCTTCCTTGATCCTATTCTCTTATTAAAAATATTGTGTGGGTGTGAAAAGCTCGATAGTTTGGGAGATGTACCAGCATTTAACCCGCAAAATCGGTGCTTATGGACTTTACGCTGATAAAATGGCGACCACTTTGTAGCCTAACTACGCACTCTGAACTATGAAGAATCGTCGAAACACCGAAGCGTCAGTGGTACTATGGTGACCGGCGGGGATCCTACGCAACCCTGACTGAAGGCCGATCGGCGTGTCCAGAAACAAAAGCGATGTGATTTTTGTACAAAATTATTTTTATTCAATTTCTAAAAGCACCCACACTAAATTTGACACGTAATAATATGACGCCAAGATCTCCTTTAGCTTATGAATGCACCCCATTAAAAACGAAAGCTAAAGAGCTGTACAATAAATTCTTGAGGTGACAAGAGCTAGAGCGGCCGGCAACCGGGGCGCTGACCCTAGTCACAGTTGCCAGAGAGAGAAGGAGAAGGAATAAGCCTGGCCTAGTGGCATAAGATTTGGTGCCGGCATTTATTTGGTAGTCGCATTGGTTTGGTGCCATCGAGCCAAATTATGATTCTACCAATAATCAAGTTTTGTAATTAATTTATAGCATACTGTAGGGGCTTCATAATGTTCATCAACAGTGATGGCGATAGCAACTTGTTGACAAGGTCTAGGCCTACTCGTATAGCCTATTCTCATCTGAAATCATTATGGGAGTCCACATCCCCGCATTAGGCCTATAAATAATGGTACTAACAAGCTATACAAGTCTGAATGATTGACTTGCTCATTTCTATGGCAATATATAAGGTGTATATCTTTGGAAGGGTTAATAAAATAATAGGCTGCAGCATCTCGTACGCCTACCCCCTGTGAGATAGGCAACCCAAGCATTACCTTGCTATCTCTTTCCAACTCGTTTCTTAGCCATTCAAAGTCGCTGTATCTCCGACGTACAGTGGATTCTTTCACTTTGAATACCGGAAGGTTGGTCTATAAATAGAAAATACATAATATTATAACTTAATTAAGGCAAATTAACTTAGGCCTAGATAGGAAAAAGTGAAGATGACCATGATTCATGACGTACGCCTATTAACCATGCACTGACAGTGACAGACGCAAGCCAGTACTCACCCTCATTCTAACTTCGTAATCCGAGTATCTTTTCTTTCCAACACCGTGTGTTATTGGATTTACAACGTCGATCTCAAGAAAGTTAGCTGGAGCTGCGTAAGCGTCATCTAAAGTTTGTTTTTTTACGTTCAAACGTCGAGTAGCGTCTTCTGCCATGGTGAAACACGACTGCTGTGTTTCACGAAACGCCTATTAATTGTGAAGAAACTTTTCGATCGACCTTTCATCGAAGTTTCAGTGATTTCAAGTGACTGAGCTACGGAGCTCGGTTACCGCTGTATTTAGTTACAAGTTAACACTAACGAGCTCGTTGCTCACCATACTAGACTTTTTCGCCATCTAGTATCAAACTAAAGTAACAAATTTGATACCAAAAACTTACAATAATAATAATCTCAACAATGTATAGACTTTGAAAAGTTATTTTTAAGATGCTGGTTTGATGGTATGTACTTGTATAAGTAGTTGTCGATAATATTGTTTCCAAAGGTTTTGTATTACATTTGCTAAAATAATTAGAAACTTGATATGTTCAACCCACATGTGAACCACGACTTTTCGGTAGATTTATATATAAATGGTACGATAGTTACATGTCGAGGGGGTCCGCGGCTATGGAGTCAAACTTCAGTGCTTGACACGTCATTTGATCCTTACGGATATACGAAACGCCAGCTGCAGACATATGTTACTTATAAGTAATCAAACGGCCTTCGGGCCAAAACACTTCACCTCTCATAGCCACTTTGACCCTCTTTTTGCCATATAAAATTATTGTACTATATGTATTTATATTCTATGGTTTATTCTTCCACATGCAATATCAGTCATGGCAATAATGCAATTAGGCCTAAATAGGGCTACGTATGAAATGAATTTCGAAATTGACTGTTTTTATAGTTTTAATATTTATATTGTAATAATTACAATATATATTCAATATACAATATTATATTATTCATATATGCATAGGAAATTTAGTTTATTTTGAAAACACATTTCTTATGTTTCATAGCTAATGTGTAACAGTTAATATTTCTTTTCCATAGTGTGTAACAAGAACATTTGTATACTTTTGAAATGCATTAGCCATAATATAGGCCTATAAAAATGATTCAAATACAATGGAACACTATGAATATTATTCTTTCATTCAGTAACATCGAAACTTGTTACAAAACAATTGTTCCCCAATCAAGGCTAAAAGTAAGATCGTTTGGACGGAGCACCACAAGGGCGAACCTACCACCCCATTTTAATTATTTCAAATACAAAACATTAAACTTTGACACAACTTTGAGACACAGTCTTAACTTTTCACAATTTATTCGCCTAATCACTCCCACATTTGAATAACAAAATAATTACGTATCCACAACTGCTTTTTTACCTTATAAAAGTGGAATAGCGGACAAGAAAGCATGCTGAAATGACTTGCTATACAAAACATTTACATTTAACATTTGAACATTCATACTGTATTTCATATTTAAATATTTAAACTACAAAGTATACTTTTTAACCACTAACCCTTGACAATGACGATTTTAAAAATGCATCGAAAAACTATCTGTTGGACAAATCTTATTACTGTACACTATTAATGATTTTCTAGCCAACTGACGTCTTGTTTTATTGTACCTTTAATAGATCATTAAATCTATGTAAGTTTCCCTAGTGTTTAATCTAAGGAACATTCAAACGTGTTATTTCTAAGTATAACTGTGTAATTTTTGTTAACTTTCTATACCTGACTTGGCTATACAATATTACTGTCAAACAAACCGCAAATAAATACAAATACAAATACAAATTCAGATCAATGAGGTACAGAATAAATTTGATTTATTTATATGGATGAGGTATTATAAGGTATCGTGCGAGTGCGGCCTTCCATTGCTAAACATTCAATAGAAGAAAAACACGATGTACAAACAAACCATCATATAAGATCGCCAAGAAGAACGGTTGCTGAGGGCGGGATGATGAAACATCCACAATTCCACATCATTTCAATGGGGAAGATTGTGGACACACTCCATCGCCCAGCTGGCCCACTGCACTTCGAGAAATCAAAATTCATGCAATGCAAGACTAAATTCCAAATAGAATTTGTGATCAATGAAAATGACAAAACCATGGCGAAGAAGTAAGGGGATACCATTTACTATCAAGGATCTATCTGAAAATCTAGCCAGATGTTTGTGTGACATGAAAAATGAATCCAAGATACGGTCTGTAGAGAAATCTAGACATAACGATGTGCAGATGCCAATTTTTATTACACATTTAAAAGATATTTTATGAATAGTTTGTATGAGCCTACTTCTGAAGAATGTAGTCGACACGTCGGGCAATTAAAAAATATTTTACTTTCAAATACGACTTATTAATTAACCATGAAGAGCTAATAATTGATTGAATAGCTTTATATATATATATATATATATATATATATATATATATATATATATATATATATATATATATATATATATATATATATATATATAGATATATATATAGATATAGATATAGATATATATATATATATATATATAAATATATATATATATATATAAATATATTTAAAGTTTCTTCATAAAACACCTTGAATCATCTATAAAACTCGAATCAATTACCTCACATAATGAGTCGTTTAAGTATGCGAGATACCATAGGGCCTAATTAGATATAATTATAGTTCGGTATAGGCCTACATAATTACGTTCGTTTAATCCATACTTTTATTCTATATAAAATTGTGATGCATCGGTTGTACATCAATAATTTGTACAGTGGATAGCCTCTCCCCTGCTTGAACACCCTTTAGTCCCACCATTTTTATACTTTCATCCCAAAGACGTTTAGCTAGTACTGGATCACGTGCCTTGGCTGAAGAGGTCGACACGGAGCAATCCCTAAAAAAAGACAGACAATTCGTATTATTATATTATAAATCCAGCAGTAATAGATAATTACTCGCACATACAGTAAGACTATGCAGTGAGACTATAATTTTAGATTTTTGTTCTAAAATCTTTGGATTGAACTCGAATTGTCTGTCTAGAATGTGTTCGAATTTTATAACCATATGAATAAATAACAACAGAACTGAGAAATTCGACAATGAATTTCAGAGGACAAAAATTTTTGACCGAAATGTACAGGGCTAAGGTACTTTTGGACCTTTCGCAATTAATTTCTATGAACTGGTGAGAGCTATGATGTTCTAGTATTTTTTTAAGAGTATAACTTGATGGTCCCTAAATCCTCAGCAAATTTGGCTATACTCGCATCAGCCATTTCCAAGAAAAAGGTGTCTGAATTTCCCAAAAACTGCAATTTCCAGCCACTTTTCAGAGTCATAAAAAATCATCATTTTGATTCGGCTAAAATTTGGTAGGAAGACAAGAGGACATTTCAGAAGAGTTATTCCGTTGAAATTTTGCTAATAATGCTAATGGAAAAGTAATTAGAAGGATTCCAGAATTCTATAATATGGGACTCTACCATGGTGAGTACACATAAGTTGTTTTTCGCTCTAAAATCTTTAAATTAAACTCGATTTAGGAACGGAGACCGGATTTGTGTTCGAATTAGATAACACTATACATACATAACAACAGAACTGAGAAATTCAACCAATGAATTTCAGAGGACAAAAAAATTTGACCGAAAATGTACAGGGTTAACTAAGGTACTTTTGGACCTTTCGCAATTAATTTCTATGAACTGGTGAGAGCTATGATGTTCTAGTATTTTTTAAGAGTATAACTTGATGGTCCCTGAATCCTCAGCAAATTTGGCTATACTCGCATCAGCCATTTCCAAGAAAAAGGTGTCTGAATTTCCCAAAAACTGCAATTTCCAGCCACTTTTCAGAGTCATAAAAAATCATCATTTTTGATTCGGCTAAAATTTTGTGGGAAGACAAGAGGACATTTCAGAAGAGTTATTCCGTTGAAATTTTGCTAATAATGCTAATGGAAAAGTAATTAGAAGGATTCCAGAATTCTATAATATGGGACTCTACCATGGTGAGTACACTAAGTTGTTTTCGCTCTAAAATCTTTAAATTAAACTCGATTTAGGAACGGAGACCGGATTTGTGTTCCAATTTTATCACACTACACATACATAACAACAGAACTGAGAAATTCAACCAAAAATTTCAAGCGACAAAAAAAATTGACCAAAATGTACAGGGTTAACTAAGGTACTTTTGGACCTTTCGCAATTAATTTCTATGAACTGGTGAGAGCTATGATGTTCTAGTATTTTTTTAAGAGTATAACTTGATGGTCCCTAAATCCTCAGCAAATTTGGCTATACTCGCATCAGCCATTTCCAAGAAAAAGGTGTCTGAATTTCCCAAAAACTGCAATTTCCAGCCACTTTTCAGAGTCATAAAAAATCATCATTTTTGATTCGGCTAAAATTTGGTAGGAAGACAAGAGGACATTTCAGAAGAGTTATTCCGTTGAAATTTTGCTAATAATGCTAATGGAAAAGTAATTAGAAGGATTCCAGAATTCTATAATATGGGACTCTACCATGGTGAGTACACTAAGTTGTTTTTCGCTCTAAAATCTTTAAATTAAACTCGATTTAGGAACGGAGACCGGATTTGTGTTCCAATTTTATCACACTACACATACATAACAACAGAACTGAGAAATTCAACCAAAAATTTCAAGCGACAAAAAAAATTGACCAAAATGTACAGGGTTAACTAAGGTACTTTTGGACCTTTCGCAATTAATTTCTATGAACTGGTGAGAGCTATGATGTTCTAGTATTTTTTTAAGAGTATAACTTGATGGTCCCTAAATCCTCAGCAAATTTGGCTATACTCGCATCAGCCATTTCCAAGAAAAAGGTGTCTGAATTTCCCAAAAACTGCAATTTCCAGCCACTTTTCAGAGTCATAAAAAATCATCATTTTTGATTCGGCTAAAATTTGGTAGGAAGACAAGAGGACATTTCAGAAGAGTTATTCCGTTGAAATTTTGCTAATAATGCTATGGAAAAGTAATTAGAAGGATTCCAGAATTCTATAATATGGGACTCTACCATGGTGAGTACACTAAGTTGTTTTCGCTCTAAAATCTTTAAATTAAACTCGATTTAGGAACGGAGACCGGATTTGTGTTCCAATTCTATCACACTACACATACATAACAACAGAACTGAGAAATTCAACCAAAAATTTCAAGCGACAAAAAAAATTGACCAAAATGTACAGGGTTAACTAAGGTACTTTTGGACCTTTCGCAATTAATTTCTATGAACTGGTGAGAGCTATGATGTTCTAGTATTTTTTGAGAGTATAACTTGATGGTCCCTAAATCCTCAGCAAATTTGGCTATACTCGCATCAGCCATTTCCAAGAAAAAGGTGTCTGAATTTCCCAAAAACTGCAATTTCCAGCCACTTTCAGAGTCATAAAAAATCATCATTTTTGATTCGGCTAAAATTTGGTAGGAAGACAAGAGGACATTTCAGAAGAGTTATTCCGTTGAAATTTTGCTAATAATGCTAATGGAAAAGTAATTAGAAGGATTCCAGAATTCTATAATATGGGACTCTACCATGGTGAGTACACTAAGTTGTTTTTCGCTCTAAAAAATTTGAAAAAAA